>JAXCMG010000059.1:7007133-7029295 GCA_034642415.1 Podarcis siculus
TTGGCCCTAGAACAATAGGATCCAGAATGCAGCAGTCTGATTGGTCCACAGGAACCACCCAATCCAGCTCCAGGTGGAAGTGAATCCGCAACCTGATTGGCCTATAGGAGAATCCAGGAATTAGCCAATCACGTGGGGCCCATTGTGTAAATAATGTATATAAAGCAGACATTTCGGGGGAATTGGCATTCCTCACTACTATGAGCTGAATAAAGAGCATGAAATCCACACTGGACTCCGAGTATATTTCAGGCCCGGAGGGGAGGAGAATGTGGTCTCCAAAGGCTGATTGATCGCCAAATGACTGATATTTGTGGAATACAGTTTATCTACATTGCAATATTGCAAACAGTTTTGCCTAACAATTAACTTAGAAGGTACCGGTTTAATAAAGCTCAAAAGGAAGGTTTGGGCAATTAATGATTGGGAGTTGCTGTGCCATTAAACTTCAGATAACAGACTTGGATAACATCCCGGATTGGAATGGAGTCAGAGGAAGCTGCGCTGATAAAAAGGCAGTTGGAAAAATACATACTAATAAAGCTGTATTCGACGGATGAAAGCATATGATGTTTGACATGATTGAGAATTGTGGACTCAGGGACGGAGAATTGTAAAGCGTCAAAATCAAGATGTGGAAAAATATGGAAACAACAAGGAGAGACAGGACTGAGATGTAGAAATATGCTTCAGAGATCCAGACCGTGGGGAGCTCTGAAAAATTAATAATTATAATTTGGACTACAATTTGGTCATTTTATTTTATTTGGAGTATTATGATTGGATATATTAATTGGATGTTTTTTATTGGAAAATCAATAAAAATGATTTTTAAAAGAAAAAGAAAAAGGGTGAGAGGCTGCCAGGTCTGCAGGCAAGGGGCTGGGGTGCCACAGAAAGAATGTAGCTGGTCAAGGGAGCCGTGGACTCAAAAAGGTTGAAAACCTCTGATCTACACGAAACCATTGAGTGGTTGCTGGGAATTCCATGTGGATGGTGTGCGGTCACTCTCATGTCCAGCTTGTCAGCTTCCCTTTGAAGTGTCTGGCTGGCCATTGTGAGAACAGGATCTGGAGTGGGTGGACCTTTGATGCGATACAAGGAGAAACTACTGCCTGAACCCCTGGAGAGCTGTTACCAGTCAGAGTAGACAATATTGAGGTAGATGGACCAATGGTCGGACTCAGGGGGCTGCCTTGTGCAATGAAACATTCTCCTCCTCTCTCCCAAGCACACATTCCCTAAATCTGTCCAGGGTCCTCCAGAACAGATGCGAAAAAATGAGTTGAATGTATCCCAGTACAGCCATATCTTGGTAGTTGCTCAGCGCCTTAGTTGTCAAACAAATAGGCTCCTGAACATTGCAAACCCGGAAGTGAGCATTATGGTTTGCGAACGTTTTTTGGAAGCTGAACATCCGACGCAGTTTCCATGGCTTCTGATCGGCTGCAGGAAGCTCCTGCAGCCAATCGGAAGTTGCGCCTTGTTTTTTGAACCGTTTCGGGAGTCGAACAGACCCCTGGATCAGATTTAATTCGAGAACAAAGGAACGACTGTACAGTGGTACCTCGGGTTAAGTACTTAATTCGTTCCGGAGGTCTGTTCTTAACCTGAAACTGTTCTTAATCTGAGGTGCCACTTTAGCTAATGGGGCCTCCCATTGCTGCCGCACAATTTCTGTTCTCATCCTGGGGTAAAGTTCTTAACGCGAGGTACTATTTCTGGGTTAGCGGAGTCTGTAACCTGAAGCGTCTGTAACCCAAGGTACCAACAAAGGTCAACAAAGGTCCGTATAGTTAAAGCCATAGTTTTCCCAGTAGTGATGTATGGAAGTGAGAGCTGGACCATAAAGAAGGCTGATCGCCGAAGAATGGATGCTTTTGAATTATGGTGCTGGAGGAGACTCTGGAGAGTCCCATGGACTGCAAGAAGATCAAACCTCCCCATTCTGAAGGAAATCAGCCCTGAGTGCTCACTGGAAGGACAGATCCTGAAGCTGAGGCTCCAATACTTTGGCCACCTCATGAGAAGAGCGGACTCCCTGGAAAAGACCCTGATGTTGGGAAAGATGGAGGGCACAAGGAGAAGGGGACGACAGAGGACGAGATGGTTGGACAGTGTTCTCGAAGCTACCAGCATGAGTTTGACCAAACTGCGGGAGGCAGTGGAAGACAGGAGGGCCTGGCGTGCTCTGGTCCAGGGGGTCACGAAGAGTCGGACACGACTAAACAACAACAACAACAACAACAACAACAACGAAGAACAAAAGAAGAGGTCTGCAGGAAACCCACAAGCAGCATCCCATTCTCCTCTTCCTTTGGTTTCCAGAAAATGGTACACAGAAGCATTTGCTGCTTCCAAATTTTGAGGTGGAGCATAGCCATCAGGGCTAGCAGTCAGCAATGGCTCTTTCTTCCATGAATTTGTCCAGTCTTTCTTCTTTCAAAGCCATCCAAGTTGGTGGCCATCACTGTGGCAGGGAGTTCCATAGTTCCGTTATACTGTGAAGAAGTGTCTGTCACTTCGCAACAAGAATTACAGAATATATTGTATTAGATGGGAGCTGGCTGTGAATCCTCCATTCTTCCTATGCTTCGTCAACCCTCCCCTATATCGTAACTTTGCTTGCTCCTGCCCTGTGTTTTGGGGTTGGAAGCATTTGCTGAGAATGAACCCCAGGGCTGCAATAATAATAATAATAATAATAATAATAATAATAATAATTTTTTTTTTTATTTATACCCCGCCCATCTGGCTGAGTTTCCCCAGCCACTCTGGGCGGCTCCCAATCAAGTGTTAAAAACAGTACAGAGTTAAATATTAAAAACTTCCCTGAACAGGGCTGCCTTCAGATGTCTTTTAAAGATAGGATAGCTGCTTATTTCCTTCACGTCTGAAGGGAGGGTGTTCCACAGGGCGGGAGCCACTACCGAGAAGGCCCTCTGTCTGGTTCCCTGTAACCTCACTTCTCACAATGAGGGAACCGCCAGAAGGCCCTCGGTGCTGGATCTCAGCCAAATCTTGCCTTTCTTCCAGTCCCCGTTCATTTGCAAATAGAAGGTGACCTTCCTCGCTATTAGGTCCTGTTCTGGATGGTGCATGTTTCAGCTCTCCCTCTGGCTGCTGGGAGATGGATGCACAGAGGGGGAAACAGAACGGTCTGGTTTAAAATGAATCATGCTTTGGCCTTCGAGAGGAGATGTGAGATGGAAGATCTTAACCCCAGCCATGTGTTAGAAAGGAATGAGCCCCTGGAACGAGCCAACAGAGTCTAATAAAAAGAGTTCTGCTGCCCTCCTCAACGCAAGTCAAGCCCATTTCATATTATTCCTAACTCAGCAACAATTTCGCCCTTAGTTGTCCTCCCCTCTTCTTCAGATTTGTTTCCTCTTTGACACTTAGGGAAGCGGTTTCAGGGGGTGGGAGAGGAAGCAATCTTTTTTTTTCTTTGAAAGGGAGCAAGCAGAGGGCTGGTTTTTGGGACAGTCTTCTGCGTAGCTTTTCAAATTGCTTTAGAAATAGAGAATTGTTACGATTATTAATTTTATGCACCACAGTCTCCATGCTGTAGCCCTCTTCACATTTTACGCTGACTATACTTAGCAGAACCCAGTCCTCTGTCCTGGCTCCTTCATCCTACATGCATCTAACTTTTGAATGAGCCTGTGTAGAGAGATAGCTCAGTCAGTAGAGCTTAAGACTCTCAATCTCAGGGTTGTGGGTTTGAGTTCCACGTTGGGCAAAAGACCTCCTGCATTGCAGGGGGTTGGACTAGATGACCCTTGTGGTCCCTTTCAGCTCTGTGATTCTATGATCTGTAAATGGGGGTCCCTGCCTTTTCTGGGCCGGGATGAGCCTGTGTTAAGGTCACATTCCCACCATTCATTTAAAGCACACCTTTCCCCAAAAGTATCCCGGGAACCACATTGTTGAGGGTGCTCAAAATGGTACCCCTGTGGGGTGAGCTACAGTTCCCATGATTCTTGACGCATGCTTTAAATGTACGGCACAGAGGTAGCCTCAAACTGGATTTGACTTTCCTTCGCGAAGTTTGTAGAGAGGCCAAAAATGGAGCCGCAAGATCTGCTTTTAAATTCCACATCTGAAAAAATAAATTGGTTAAAGCCTTTCTTTGCTTCTGCCTCCTATTAGAGCCAACGGCCTACACTGGGAACTTGTAAAGCCAACTCCAACAGTGAGCCGCACATTGTAATTATTTCCTAATGTGTGATGGCTTCGAGATCTGAGCGCCTGGTATCCAAGCCCAGTTCCTTTATTAAAGAGCAGGCAGGCAGAGCCTCTTTTGTATCTGAGTCATCTGAGGGGGTGCAGATCCTGAGCCAGTGTGTCTGGGAGCAGGAGCAGGAGTCCTGGCAGCTGTCTTATACCAAGCAGGACAATTGACCCATCTAGTTTAGTACTGCCTACACTGACAGGCAGCAGCTCTCCCGGGGTTCAGACGGGCGTTTCCCCCAGTCCTACCTGGAGATGCCCTGGGATTGAACCTTGGACCTTCTGCATACCATAAAGGTAAAGGTACCCCTGCCCGTACGGGCCAGTTGTGACCGACTCTGCGGTTGCGCGCCCATCTCACTTAAGAGGCCGGGAGCCAGCGCTGTCCGGAGACACTTGTGGGTCACGTGGCCAGTGTGACGAAGCTGCTCTGGCGAACCTGCACCAGCGCAGCACACGGAAATGCTGTTGACCTTCCCGCTATAAAGCAGTCCCTATTTATCTACTTGCACTTAAGAGTGCTTTCGAACTGCTAGGTGGACAGGAGCTGGGAGCGAACGACGGGAGCTCACCCCGCCGCGGGGATTCTGCATGCCATAGATTTATATTAAATGTTGCATTTATATCTCACCTTTTCCTCCATGGAGCTTAAGGCGGAGTACAAGGCTCTTCCCTCCACGTTCAACCTCCACAACAACCCTGTGAGGTAGGTTGTGCTGAGAAGCAGTGACTGGCCCAAGGTTGCCCAGTCAGCTTCATGGCTGAGCAGGGATTTGAACCCTGGTCTCCCAGGTCCTCACCCGGCACTCTAACCACTACACTACTCTGCCACCAAGCTGCCTCAGAGTCACCTAATGGACTCAATGAGGGCAAATAAACCCAAACCCAATTCTGATGGGTCAGAGATGCTGTGTGTTTAAGGTGATGCTCAATTCGTTCCATACGGGTTGCAGTCTTTCTGAAGATGAGGTTTACAGTCTTACAGGTGCTCATAGAGGAAGTTAACCCTGGACTCAGCTACACAGCTGCAAATAAAACATTTTAAGGTGAATATGCAAATATGACACTAGATGGCGACAGTGAGCTATGCAAAATTCAATGTATTTTTCAAAACACTTTAAAAGCAATTTTACAGTGTTTTTTATATGTGTGAAGATTCCACCCCTTTGTGTGTGTGTGGGGGTGTGACTTCCATGTTTTAGACTGCAAGTGCCATAATGGCTTTATACAAGTCTATGGCGCTGCCACACTTGGAATACATTTTTGGCCGCTGTCACGGGTGCTTTGGTTGAGATTCCTGCATGGCAGTGGGTTGGGCTGGATGACCCCTGGGGGTCCCTTCTAACCCTGCAATTCTGTGATTCTACAACTGTGTCTCATTCTGATTGCTGCCCCTCAAAAAGGCGATTGTGGTGCTGAAAAGGGTTCTGAAAATGGCACGGGGGTGGAGCAACTCTCTTAGGAGGAAAGGTTGCATTTGGGTGTTTTTAGTAGGCGGGAGACAAACCTAGACAGCATCTTAAAAAGTAGAGACATCACCTTGCCAACAAAGGCAAGGTAAAGGTATAGTAAAAGCTATGGTTTTCCCAGTAGTGATGTATAGAAGTGAGAGCTGGACCATAAAGAAGGCTGATCGCTGAAGAATTGATGCTTTTGAATTCTGGTGCTAGAAGAGACTCTTGAGAGTCCCATGGACTGCAAGAACATCAAACCTATCCATTCTGAAGGAAATCAGCCTTGAGTGCTCACTGGAAGGACAGATCGTGAAGCTGAGGCTCCAATACTTTGGCCACCTCATGAGAAGAGAAGACTCCCTGGAAAAGACCCTGATGTTGGGAAAGAATGGCACAAGGAAAAGGGGACAACAGAGGACGAGATGGTTGGACAGTGTTCTTGAAGCTACCAGCATGAGTTTGACCAAACTGCGGGAGGCAGTGGCAGGGCCTGGCGTGCTCTGGTCCATGTGGTCACAAAGATTCGGACATGACTAAACAACTAAACAACAACAGCAGGGAGGGGGGGAAGTAAGCGATTCCCTTTAGACGCATGATGGAGATGTAAAATTACCCATTGTGTGGAGAAAGTGGTTAGAAAAATTCTCCCCCCACAAAATGGAACCCAGGACCATTCAGTGAAGCTGAGGAGATTCAGGACTGGCAAAAGGGCAGGATTTATTCAGAGAGCACGTAGTGAACCATGGAGTTTGCAGTCAGAGCTTGCACAGCTTTAAAAAATGGATCAGACACGTTAACGGAGGAGAAAGCTATCAATTCCTAGGGGATAGAAATTCAACAAATAATAAACAAATAAATGTGTGCAGGCAGACTGTCAGCTGAGCGTAGAGTGGCCTTCCTGCTGAAGAAATTAGGGTGTGCATTACAGTGGTACCTCGGGTTACATACGCTTCAGGTTACATACACTTCAGGTTACAGACTCCACTAACCCAGAAATAGTACCTCGGGTTAAGAACTTTGCTTCAGGATGAGAACAGAAATCGTGCGGAGGCAGCGGGAGGCACCATTAGCTAAAGTGGTACCTCAGGTTAAGAACAGTTTTAGGTTAAGAACGGACCTCTGGAACGAATTAAGTACTTAACCCGAGGTACCACTGTATTTTTAAGGGGTACAGGGTATGTCTTGCTTGGTGTGCAGCTTCACAACCCCCAAAGCTTCTCAGATGAAAATAGCAACACTTGTGTATTCACAGCATTCCTAGCCTGACTGACTGAGACAGCCCTGCCCCTTCTTCACCACACATTGCCCCAGGCTGTTCTCGGCTTGCTGTATCTACACTGTATGTGTTTATTTGCTCTGCAGTGCTTCGGAAGCAGACTGCGCTAGTAAACTGGGATAATAAACTCACATTTAAATAATAAAATCAGGGGCGCTTAATGGAATGCAAGCTCACAGCCAGGTTGATCCCAAAGCGTGTATATGTGCCATACATTTAAAGCACATGGCTTCACTGCAAAGAAACCAGGGAACTGTAGCTTTCATCTATCAGAACTACAATTCCCAACTTCCTTTTAAAAACTACAGCAGTTCCTGGGACTCTGGGGCATGTGCTTTGAAGAATATTCTTTGTAAAAAACCGAACAACTGTAACCCGCCCATCTGACTGGGTTGCCCCAGCCAAATAAGAGCCATTTTCTCATCAGGAACCTGAAAATGGAGGTGGATCTGGCAAATTTGGACCATTGGAGTCACACTGAACAGTCCCTGAAAATAATCCTCTGGGACCAGAAGCATTTTTACTGGGCATTGTAGGAGATGATATAAATAGAAAGGATTGTAAGCTGTTCTTATATGCAATGACGGCAGCAAGAATATTATTGGCACAAAAATGGAAGCAATAAGAATTACCAACGAAAGAAGACTGGAGGATGAAATTGATGGACTATGCAGAATTAGACAAACTAACAGGAAGAATTCGAAATCGGCGGGGCCAGAGATTCACAGAAGACTGGTGTAAATTTACGGAATATTGGAAAAGTAATTGTGATGATCAGATTACATTTGTAGGTTTGCAAGAAGTTTTGCGAGGAGATTAATTTGAATTATTGCATAATTGGATAAAAAGGAAGACGTTAGTTAAGATAATTAAAGGCAATTTGAATTTAAGAAATGCAGAAGAAATGATAAAAATGGGGTATCATCAGAGGTGCTGATGGAAGTCCAAAAAGATCGAATAAGATGTGAAATTTTGTGGTAAGTATGACAATTAATATGCTTAAAAATGAATAAAAATTATTAAATAATAATAATCATCATCATCATCCTCTGGGGTTGCCAACATGACGCCTTCCAGATGTTATTGGCCAGCAACGCCCATCAACCCTGACCATTGGCCATGGTGGCTGGGAGTGAAGGAAGTTGAGGTCCGAGAAGATCTGACAGCCATCACATTTCTGTGGGCACACCCTATCCTGCCCCCCTCATGGTGTTAGGATATTGTTCCGTTCCACCTTACAAGGGAACAGGCATGACTGTTGTGTGTCACATGCCTGTATACTTCCAGCACAGGCTTGCTGGGAAATTCCGTTTATATATTGCTTTTGGTCTTGCTGTTGCTCAGGACACAAAGGGAAGCAGACATGTTTTTTTCCTTTGTTCCTGAACTATGCTGAATAAATGCTGTAAATATGCTTACACACGGCTCTGTCCGCCACTTCTGCTGTGTGAAGATTTATTTACTCTGCTGATAGAGCGTGCCGAGTCTCTAAACGTATCTGAGGCTCGTGTCGCTGTTTGATGCTGTTCCAAGGGAGACCGGTGATCGCCCGGCTGCCGGCCGGTGGCTGGAGCCAGCTGGGGGCCTGTCTGATGCCCTTGTCTCCCCGGCAGTATCCCAACACATAGAAGCTCACCTATGGGCCATCGCTGCCATGCTGCCATGTTTCATTGGCACAAAGCATTTGCGGGTAGGGAGTGCAGCGATTCTGTCTTCCTCAAGCTGAAGGTTGGTGTTATGTACTGAAGTTCTCACCCTGGGCCAGCAGGGGGATACTGTAGATAGTTTTCACTCAGGTCCACATATGCAAATAGGGGATTGAAAGTGATGTTCAGTGATTGGCTAGTTACAGAAAGTTGCTACTGTAGTGTTACAGTGGAGCTCTATATAAGCAGGCTGGCTGAACCCTTCAGTTCAGTTCTGTTCTGGCCTGTGAATAAACAAGAGCTGTTTTGAAGAATCGCTGTGTCGTCTGATATGTTCACCCACAACTTAACAGTTGGCTTCCTTGGTTTCCTGCCCAAGGCTTCCTGGTCCTTCCTCCAGTTGCTCCCTCTACCCCAAAACGTAAGTCCTTAAATGGTCCTGGCTTCCTCCAAAGAGTTCTGGGAACTTTAGTTTGCAAAGGGCACTGATAGTTGTTAAGAGACTGCCCCATACCCTCCAACATTTCTCCGATTAAAATAGAGACGTCCAAACAAAAAGCAAGACAGGGTCAAATCAGAAACCGGGATGGCTTCTGTCAATTTGGGACTCTTCCTGCAAAATAGGGGCTCTTGGAGGCTCTGCCATCTTTCCCATGCCCCTCACAGACCTACAGTTTCCAGAGCGGCTTAACAACCAAATCCCTCCTCTTGGGGAACACTGGGAATTATAGCTCTGTGTGGAGAATAGGGAGTCTCCTCAGCTCTCTTAACAAACTACAGCTCCCAGAATTCTTTGCGGGAAGCCATGCTTATTTGAAGTGGCATCTCAGCGCTTTAAAAGCCTGGTCGGTCTGTGGCCTTCGCGCCGTTACTCATAACATAAGCCTGTCTCCTTTCATAGCATGAACGTCCTTGCATCAAAGGCTTGTTTTGAAAGTGCGTGTGATTGTGGTTGTTTAGTTTTAACCATCAGCTTGAGAGCTGAACTCAAGGGAGGAGAACAATGTGTGTCTGGTGGGCCAGCAGCTAGAGGAATCCTACCTTGATCTTTTCCTATGTTCGTCTGGATAACTTTATATATTGGCACGTGATTATTGCTGCTTCTTCTTTTTTTTACAAAGCAATAAAAATCTTTGCGCACCTTCTCAAGCGACAAGACATTATGAATAGGACCCTTTGGAACAGCCCAGGCTTTCAAGAGCTCAGTCTTCCCTCTTTTTCATCTTCCTTAGATCCTGACCCAAAAAGGTTTTAAGGCTTTTTTTTTTTGCTTTTTGGCTGCTTCATAGGCTGGTGGGGCCGCGGAACGAATTGACAATGGCTCTTCTATGAACATTTTTTTGATCTCTCAACCAACTTGGTTTCCCTCTCGTTTTTAAAAACACACACATGCATGCAATGGAGCCAAGCCTGCCAGATGTCTGGATCTTAAGCAATCTTCTGTCTTCTCCTCTCTCTCGCTTTCTCCAGGACAATCTTCCAGCTGTGGAATATAATACCGTTTCTTGGAACAGGCTCAAACAGCTTGTAATGGACAATGTTGGCCACTGAACCTTCCCAGCGTTCAGGTTCTTCCAGGACGTTGCTAACACCACGGTTTGTGCAACAGGGTTATATACCTGGCAGTATCATGTATCCACAGCAGTGACCAGAGGAGGAATGACCACTGGGAGGAGCGCAGAGAGAAGAATTGCTGTGGTGCATCTGCAGCAGCACAGTCGGACGCCTTCATCTGCCTCAGCTGCAACAGAACATGTCTCTCCCATATCAGTCTTTGCAGTCACAGCAGGTGCTGTAACTCTTCGACTCTTTGACGTCACCCCTGAAGGCACACTCTTCAATTGTCTCCTGAGACAGACACATTTCAACCAGTATACAGGCCTGCAGTTTTTTCTCCTATTCCAAGGGAAGGTAGGGAATGAATCTGGGGGCTGAGTTCTGCCTAAGGGGACAGACTAAAATTAGTTCATTGTGTCTGGGGGGCACTTTAAAAATAATAATAGCACATTTGAATTGCTCACACCCAAATACATATTTTTAAGAGACTTAAGAAACTGGCAAAAATTAGGTTTCACTCCCTAAAATGAGTCAGAACATTGGTCCATTTTGCCCAGTACAGTGGTACCTCAGGTTAAGAACTTAATTCGTTCTGGAGGTCCGTTCTTAACCTGAAACTGTTCTTAACCTGAGGTACCACTTTAGCTAATGGGGCCTCCCACTGCCGCCCCACTGCTGCCATGCTGCCGCCGCACGATTTCTGTTCTTATCATGAAGCAAAGTTCTTAACCCGAGGTACTATTTCTGGGTAAAGCAGAGTCTGTAACCTGAAGCGTCTGTAACCTGAGGTACCACTGTACTTGCCAACACTGACTGGCAGCTGCTCTGCAAGGCTTCAGGGCCTCTCGCTGCCTTTTCTGGAGACACCTGGGATTGAACCTGGAACTTTCTCCATGAAAAGCAGGTGCTCTGGAAGGGCACCGAAGAAAGCCTGCTGGAGGCCCTGCTTCAAGGCTCCACCCTCAGCATCTTACACAGGCTCTGCAGCAGCCTTCTCCAAGCTGGTGCCCTCCCGGTGCAACTGGATAACAATTCCCCAGTCCCCAGGGTTCAGCGTTGGGTCTCAACCTGGCCAGCCTTGTCAAGGGATATTCTCTGTTCTTATCAATATTTGAAATTGCCAAGTGTAGCCTCGCCCGAGTCTCTCCATCTCTGCAAGGGACTGCAGGGGAACTGCTCCCCAGTGATTTCCCCAGTCACTCTCAGTAGTAACAGTTTTGTCTCAAGGCTATGATTCATTGTTAAAGCCAAGCCTGCCGTTTAAAAACCACCCAAGGAGCAATTAAGGAGCATTTCTATAGGCACATCAAAAACTTGCCTTTTTTCTCTTTCTTTTTTTGCAAAAAAAAAATGCAGCATTAGTGAACAGCTTTGAAATTGACAGTATCAAATGAGGGAAGTGGTATGATGATGGATCCATCATTAAAGATAAATCACTATAGGCAAATCTTGCAATAGACAGAATAGCCCCCTCAAAAGCGACTGTTTGAGTTAAGTAGAAGGAATAGCCCCGGGACAAGATCTCTGGAATTCTGAAATATGCAGAAGATCTGTCTGCATGGCATGCATAGGATTCCATTGTCGGTTTTTAAAGAGGGAGATTTCCTTTGGGAACATTGGTGCCTGCTTTTGGAATCCTCCGCATCCCTCTTTCTCATCACTGAATCCACCTGTTTGCTTCAACTCAGGGTATTGTGAATGAACACTGTCTCCAGTCCTAACTGAGATCAGGTAAACCTGGAAATGAAGTCCAATCACTGACCGTAGTTCAGGTGTTCAAAGCACTTCCTTTGGGCAGGGCAGGTACTTGGAATGCAAAAGTCCCAGGGTTCAAATCCAGGTTGCACTGAGGAAGACCCCCACCTTAAACCCTGGAGAGCTGCTGCCAGTCAGTGCCAGCAGTAGTGAGCTGGATGGACCAATGGTCTGATCTCGTGTTCGTACGCTTACAACCTCCTTGCAACACCTTCAGAAGGTGGGCACGTATTTATCATGCCCATATCTCAGGTAGCTGAGTCTGAAAGTGCCTTGCTAAAAGACTGCCTAATGAAATCAGACATTCCCACTAGGTCCTTCCTGATTCATAGCTCAGTCTTTTAACCATTGCCCTTCCTCACCCTTCACGACATTTGCTCAAATGCAGCACTTACTTCCTTTGCCCCTGCATTTCCTTGTTGTTGTTGTTGTTTAGTCGTTTAGTCATGTCCGCCTCTTCGTGACCCCCTGGACCAGAGCACGCCAGGCACTCCTGCCTTCCACTGCCTCCCGCAGTTGGGTCAAACTCATGCTGGTAGCTTCGAGAACACTGTCCCACCATCTCATCCTCTGTCGTCCCCAACATCAGGGTCTTTCCCAGGGAGTCTTCTCTTCTCATGAGGTGGCCAAAGTATTGGCGCCTCAGCTTCAGGATCTGTCCTTCCAGTGAGCACTCAGGGCTGATTTCCTTCAGAATGGAGAGGTTTGATCTTCTTGCAGTCCATGGGACTCTCCAGAGTCTCATCCAGCACCATAATTCAAAAGCATCAGTTCTTCGGCGATCAGCCTTCTTGATGGTCCAGCTCTCACTTCCATACATCACTACTGGGAAAACCATAGCTTTAACAATACGGACTTTTGTCAGCAAGGTGATGTCTCTGTTTTTTAAGATGCTGTCTAGGTTTGTCATTGCTTTTCTCCCAAGAAGCAGGCGTCTTTTAATTTCGTGGCTGCTGTCACCATCTGCAGTGATCATGGAGCCCAAGAAAGTAAAATCTCTCACTGCCTCCATTTCTTCCCCTTCTATTTGCCAGGAGGTGATGGGACCAGTGGCCATGATCTTTGTTTTTTTGATGTTGAGCTTCAGACCATATTTTGCGCTCTCCTCTTTCACCCTCATTAAAAGGTTCTTTAATTCCTCCTCACTTTCTGCCATCAGGGTTGTGTCATCTGCATATCTGAGGTTGTTGATATTTCTTCCGGAAATCTTAATTCCGGCTTGGGATTCATCCAGCCCAGCCTTTTGCATGAAGAATTCGCATTTCCTTATCCAGTGTTGCCCTGTGCAGTGACAGGGTTGCGTTACCAATGATAGCAGCAATGGTTTTAATTTTTATTTCATGTCGCATTCCGCTCTGGTCTCCGCTTGAAGAAGAACAGGGGGGAACGAGTTGGTTGTAAGAAAAAGCCACCTTAGAAAAATGTGAAATCATAGAAGCACAGAGTCAGAAGGGATCACAAGAGTAATCTAGTCTGACCCGCTGCAATGCAGGAATAATCAGGGATTGAATTCGCAACCTTTGCATTATCAGCACCATCCTCTAACCAACTGAGCTATCTAGGCTGAGCCCCCACTTACCTGCCTTTTTTTCTTTTAAATTGCAAAGCCGCAAATGGTGTCCCTTTTCCCTCAAAGAGGAGTCTCTCCATTACCTTGATCACCTGGTTTGCCCTTTTCCCTGCCCCTTTTGCAAACCTACAAATCTCCTTTTTGAGCTGGGATGGGCAGAGCTGAACACAATACCCAAATGTGATCATATACCATAGATTTGAATAGCGGCATGATGATATTGCCTGCTTTATTATCAGTTGCTTTCCGAAGGAACCCAGCATGGAATTTGTCTTCTTTACACCTTGGATTCTGATGCTGATGGCTCCCTTCCAACTCTTAAGATTCTATGATTCTGTGATCTCAGACTGCCTGGCTCCTGGGTGGGTTCTGCGTAATGAATTAATGCTGAGAGCCTCCCATCGCCTTCCTGGATGTATACATGTTATCACTGCCCCCCTCCCCATTGTCACTTGCCACGGTGCCATTGCGGCCCCCTCCCCTCCGGGCATCTTAAATACACGTCTAATTATTGACGATCCTTTTCGCCGCAGACCAACAAGTGCACCAGGGCGCCCTGAGATTTAAATTCCATTTAATACTCGCTGCGCCCAGCTAATAAAACCATGTCGGGCAAGGGCTTCAATTAGCCGGCGTATCATCCGAGGCTTTCAAGTGGCTTAATGACGGCGGAGGTTGAAGAATGTGACACCCGGCGGCGGCGCTGCTTTCAGCCTCTGCTCGGTGGGTGCTTTGGGATGAAAGGTTAGTCATGTGTACCAGATGCTAAGCAACGTCTTCCATTATTCATGGGTGTCAAACAGGGAAAGGAACATTTCTGGGCTCCCTGTCGCTCAGTGGTGTACACACACACACACGCGCACATGCACATTGAACCGCCGGGGCCATTAATACACATCACTCCCAAGGGTGCTGACACTAATGATTCCGTAGCGCATGATTCCATTGACTCGGCTCCCGTGCGAAAGAACAGGCCGTCTTCATAATACGTCCTCCACAGGGCACCCCAGGGAGCCATAAATTTCCCAGCAGTCCTGAGGCGCTTGGCTTTGTTGGTTTTCTTGTCTTGGGGTCCCATTGTTTCGGCAGGCCTGGACAATGTCAAGATGATATTTCTCACTGGGGAGGCAGTAGGGTACCAACTTGGTCCAGGCAGAAGGGGTGAGTACCATTCAGCCCAACAGGAGTGGCTCTCAGGTAAAGATGTACGGGATCTGGCGACACTTATAGGAAAAGAGAGGAGGGGTTCAGGAGTGTGTCATAGTAGACTCAGGATATGAGAAACGTGTTCAGACTTAACCTGAAAAAAGGAAAATCACACAAACACTGGGGGTGCCCCCCCCCGCATATATTGTTCTAGACAACTGCCCCAAACTTGCCTGTTTTGGTTTTTCAGTTGGTGCCAGCCCTAGATATGTAATTTTAGTTACCTATAGTTGCTTTCTGTAAAAAAAGATTTTATCTGCACTTTAAGGATGATTATTTCTGAAGATTTGTTTTTTAATTGGTTTGTGGGTTTTAGCTCTGTGTTTAGCTACACTTTCATTTGCATACCACTTGACCAAGCTCTTTATAAATCTTCTAAACAAATGGATTAAAAATGATAATAAAGCAGCTTCTCATGATTGATACCCTCCTGGGCTCCTGTGGAAGGGTGGGGGAGAAATCAGCTCAGCTGGTGAGAGCGTGGTGCAGATAACTCCAAGGTTGCCGGTTTGAACCCTGTACGGGCCACCTGCATTGCAGGGGGTTGGACTTGATGACCTCAGGGTCCTTCCAACTCTATGAGTCTATAAAGTAGTAGTAGATTTCTGTGCAGTGCAATCCTGTGCATGTCTACTCAGAATTAAGTCCCCATTGAATTCAGTGAGACTTACTCATGGGTAAGTATGCAAAGACTGAAGCCTTAGTTGGCAAAAAAAAATTGTTACTGGAAATGTTTGTGTTGAAGATGCTGTTATGAACTTTTATTTTATTTTTAAGCTTTTTTTCTTTTGCAGGGCTCCTTGAGCTGTCCACAGTGGCACAGAAATGTTTCCAAGGCAATTCTCTTTCAAACCAGACATTATGACGGATGGTTAGTATGGTTTGGCCGTGGTCAGAGGCTACGCCTTGATGGCTCATTCAAAGCACGTTCCCCAACCGCTAAGAATTCTGGGCACTGTAGTTTGTGCAGAGTTGCTGGGAATCGCAAATCTGCAAGGGGTAAACTAAAGTGTCCAGAATCCTTTGAGGTAAAGAAAGTACTTTGAATAGGGGACGCGGGTGGCGCTGTGGGTAAAAGCCTCAGCGCCTAGGGCTTGCCGATCGAAAGGTCGGCGGTTCGAATCCCCGCGGCGGGGTGCGCTCCTGCTGTTCGGTCCCAGCGCCTGCCAACCTAGCAGTTCGAAAGCACCCCCGGGTGCAAGTAGATAAATAGGGACCGCTTTCTAGCGGGAAGGTAAACGGCGTTTCCGTGTGCGGCTCTGGCTCGCCAGAGCAGCGATGTCACGCTGGCCACCTGGTTAGCCCCCTAAAAACTCTGATACCCCATAATTAAATACAATATACTCCCATACAGACTCCTTACACTGCGTTTAAAACCAAAATCGCATTTGGGTAGAACCTGTTTCTCAGGCGGCTAGTCCTAGTCTTTATAACCCTGTACCTTCTTCTAGAAGGCAGAAGCTGAAAGAGATCATATCCGGGGTGGTGCTGTGGGTAAAACCTCAGCGCCTAGGACTTGCCGATCGCATGGTCGGCGGTTCGAATCCCCGCGGCGGGGTGCGCTCCCGTCGTTCGGTCCCAGCGCCTGCCAACCTAGCAGTTCGAAAGCACCCCCGGGTGCAAGTAGATAAATAGGGACCGCTTACCAGCGGGAAGGTAAACGGCGTTTCCGTGTGTGCTGCGCTGACTCGCCAGAGCAGCTTTGTCACGCTGGCCACGTGACCCGGAAGTGTCTGCGGACAGCGCTGGCTCCCGGCCTATAGAGTGAGATGAGCGCACAACCCTAGAGTCTGGCAAGACTGGCCCGAACGGGCAGGGGTACCTTTACCTTTACCTTCTTCCAGAAGGCAGAAGCTGAAAGAGATCATATCCGGGGTGCGCACTATCCTGCGCTATCTCTGCAGCTTTCTTATGGCACCTGGAAGCGTAGATTTGATATAAATGTAAAAAAAAATGGTATAAGCACCAATGATTGGGAAACACTGGTCTGCGAGCGCTCCAATTGGAGAACAGCCTTTGCCAAAGGTGTCATGAGTTTTGAAGACGCTCAAACTCAGGATGCAAGGGAGAAACGTGCTAAGAGGAAGGCATGCTTGGCAAATCCACACAGTGATCAACTCCTGCCCGGGAACCAATGTCCCCACTGTGGAAGGACATGTGGATGCAGAACTAGCCTCCACAGTCACTTACGGACTCATTGTTAAAACTGTGTTTATGGAAGACAATCTTACTCGGCTACGAGGGATTGCCAAAGAAGAAGAAGATAAATGTATGCAACCAACAAATAAAACAGCCTGCCTCACAGTCCTGTAGTGATGATTTAATAAGCCCCGATGCACCACCCTGAACCACAAGGGACAAATGGATGGATGAGTTTTGCAACGATGGGAGGATGTATGAATTGGCGTTAAGGACAGCGTGTTCTGTCCCTCACAGCTGTGTTTAGATGACGCTCTTGTGTGCAGTTTCCTTCTTCACGCTGCAATATAATTCTCATCCGGACGGCGCAGGGTTTTTGCTGCGGTGTGTTCAAGACACTGCCGCAACTCAGTGTCTCCGATCAGGTGCACAAGCGACGTTTGTGCTGGGAATTGCAAACTCCCCTGAGTTCAGCATCCAAAGGGCTGCTATGAGCTGTGCTGATAAGAAAGTGATACTCACAAAAGCACCCACTTCCAGAAAGGTGAGGTTGCCTGATTGCTGTGGCATCTAGCAAGTTTCACACCATCAGCACTCTCTGATCTGCTAGTCGATGTCACCTTGAAACCACAGGTATAGTAGCTATTGTGGGTGGGGTGCAGTTGCCTTGGGGGCAATCAAGAGGAAAATGGGCACCCGAAATCATGACATAATTAGGGATGCAATCTAATTAAGGAAATTGTAGCTGGTTCATCATAAGAGTTTCACAGCACAATCTGCTTACCCAGAGGCAAGTCTCGGTGTATTCAGTGGGGCTTTCTGTATAATAAAGTAGGGCTCATTTTCACAGCGGAGGATCTGCATTGCATACAGGAGGGAATGCCCCATACCTGAAACCCTAGAGCATGGGTAGGCAAACTAAGGCCCGGGGGCTGGATATGGCCCAATCACTTTCTCAATCCGGCCCGCAGACAGTCCGGGAATCAGCGTGTTTTTGCATGAGTAGAATGTGTCCTTTTATTTAAAATGCATCTCTGGGTTATTTGTGGGGCATAGGAATTCGTTCATTTCCCCCCAAAAAATATAGACCGGCCCCCCACAAGGTCTGAGGGACAGTGGACCTGCTGAAAAAGTTTGCTGACCCCTGCAGAGAGTCACTACTAGCCTGTGAAGCCCATACTGAACTAAAATGGACTGTGAAGAATCCAGTACAGTGGTTCCTCGGGTTAAGTACTTAATTTGTTCTGGAGGTCCGTTCTTAACCTGAAACTGTTCTTAACCTGAAGCACCACTTTAGCTAATGGGGCCTCCTGCTGCTGCTGCTGTGCCGCCGGAGCATGATTTCTGTATTCATCCTGAAGCAAAGTTCTTAACCCGAGGTACTATTTCTGGGTTAGCGGAGTCTGTAATCTGAAGCGTCTGTAACCTGAAGTGTTTGTAACCCGAGGTACCACTGTATGCAAGAAGCTGCCATAAAGCCAGGAGTTAGGCTGCCGTAAAGTTACACCAGACCCAAACCTCGTTTAGCATCAGGGGTGCAGTTCCTGAGGCCCAACTTAAGCCTAACAGAGGGAAAACTAGCTTTTAAAATAGTGCTCTCTGTCACGTTGCCAAGTCATGTGACAGAACAGGTTTATGACTCCTGCCTCTGCTCCTGCGACACCCTTGAAATACCCCTTTGGGGGGACTTACACTGGCCTCTGCTTAACCCCTTCAGCTCAGCCAGCTTAGACCTGACTGAGTGACAGGAGCAAGCCAGCAGCAAATCACATCATAGAATCAAAGAATCGTAGAGTTTGAAGGGGCCCGAGGGTCATCTAGTCCAACCCCCTGCAATGCAGGAATCTCAGCTCAAGCATCCATAACTCTTCATTAGCAAGAACACGCTCTGCACAGACTTGACTGAGTGTCCGGGCTAAGGAACACAGCAGCTCATCCGCGGTAGGTCTTGCCCCATGGATTAGTTGCCGAAACCGAAAGGCTCCATCTCCCCAGGAATTTACCCAAGCAGTCGGAGACCACGCCTACATGAAGCCAAACTCTCCTCTGCCCTTTTCATACCCCTTCTGGTTCTAGGAGACCATCAGGAGGGAGTCTTCTCTTCTCATGAGGTGGCCAAAGTATTGGAGCCTCAGCTTCAGGATCTGTCCTTCCAGTGAGCACTCAGGGCTGATTTCCTTAAGAATGGAGAGGTTTGAGCTTCTTGCAGTCCATGGGACTCTCAAGAGTCTCCTCCAGCAATGGCTACCCTTCATGGATCACTGCCTTGCCATGGCGAAGGGGCTTGAATAACTCAGAGAAGCTATGAGCTATGCCGTGCAGGGCCACCCAAGATGGACAGGTCACAGTGGAGAGTTTTGACCAAACGTGATCCACCTGGAGCAGGAACCGGCAAGCCACTCCAGTATCCCTGCCAAGATAACTCCATGGACAAGGACAACAGGCAATACTTAGAAACTAATAAATATTCAGAAGGTTAGGGTGGAAGCAAGTGTGGGGTAGTGGTTAGAGTATCAAACTAGGACCTGGGAGACTAGGGTTCAAATTCCCACTTGGCCATGAAGTTCACTGGGTGACCTTGGGCCAGTCATTGCCTCTCAGCCTAACCTACCTCACAGGGTTGTTGTGGGGGATTAAATGAGGTGGGAGGAGAACTCCATGTACCACCTTGATCTCCTGGGGTGGGGAAGTGGGCTATAAACACAATTGATAGATAATTAAGAATCATTTGTGCTCACTCAGGTCTTAATTCCTGGAGGGGACGGCACAGGACTGAGAGCCTGCTCAGGGTGTACAAATGAGCAATTAAACCACTAATAGCTTCCGCAGTCCCTGTCCGTGGTTCCCTGATTTGGATGCACATTCATATTTCCCTGGATGAGAAGCATTTAATTGGGGAGAGTTTTGGCATTGCAGTTTATAGACCCAGGAGTGCTACCAAGCCTAAAGATGGGCTTTAATACTTGGCATGAATTGCGAAAGTATATATGCCGGTATTGTTGTTGTTGTTGTTGTTGTTTAGTCGTTTAGTCATGTCCAACTCTTCGTGACCCCCTGGACCAGAGGACGCCAGGGACTCCTGTCTTCCACTGCCTCCCGCAGTTTGGTCAGACTCATGCTGGTAGCTTCAAGAACACTGTCCAACCATCTCGTCCTCTGTCGTCCCCTTCTCCTTGTGCCCTCCATCTTTCCCAACATCAGGGTCTTTTCCAGGGAGTCTTCTCTTCTCATGCGGTGGCCAAAGTCTTGGAGCCTCAGCTTCACGATCTGTCCTTCCAGTGAGCACTCAGGGCTGATTTCCTTAAGAATGGAGAGGTTTGATCTTCTTGCAGTCCATGGGACTCTCAAGAGTCTCCTCCAGCACCATAATTCAAAAGCATCAATTCTTCAGTGATCAGCCTTCTTTATGGTCCAGCTCTCACTTCCATACATCATGACTGGGAAAACCATAGCTTTCACTATATGGACCTTTGTTGGCAAGGTGATGTCTCTGCTTTTTAAGATGCAGTAACCTTACCTCAACGTGCAGGCCAGAGTTAGAGGCTGCCTTAAGGCCTGATTGCACTTCTGTTAATGACCTCCTGATTAGCAACCTTATAATTGGTTTGCTTTTTTTTTAATAGCAGGCTGGGTTGGGAGGGGAAGGAAAACCATCAGCCCCACAGCTGGGGCCACATTTAAGCCTCTTGTCTCCAGCCATGGTCTTGGTAGAAATACCCCGTCCTCTCTAGAGCTGCCAAAAAATGGAAATCTGGACAAAAAATTTGTTGAGCAAATCTCAAGAAGAAATAAATGGATTTTTAAGGAAATTGGCCAAAATATCAACACTTCTGACGTCGGCCCGGGTTTCCCAGGGCATTTCACCATTTTACTGATATTGCACTCGGACGCTATTTCCGTCGGACAAATCCAGGATATGTCTGGGAAATCTTGGACGTACAGCAGCCCTATTGTCTTCCCAGTGCAGCACTAGGGAAGACTCTCCCTTTGGAGCTGCAAAGTGGTAATAGTAATGAAATTTGCTGTTTAGTGCAATCCTGTGTGTGTCTACTCAGAAGTAAGTCCCGACTGAGTTCCGTGAGACTTACTCATGGGTAAGTATGCAAAGGGTGAATCCGTAGTTGTCAGAAGCTGGTGTCACTGACTCAAGTTCATCCATTTTGAAGTAATTGAACTAAACCTTTTTAACTGGATTTTGAATAAATGTGCAATTCATTGTTACTGCTTTGAATTTGATTGTGCTATTATCTTTCATAGTGGGCCGTGCAAACCACTCTTCTGAAAAATGCTTTTTACAGGCTAGGGTAGGGGTCACTGGGGATGAGTTTATGGAACCGAGGGGGCAGTAGCCTGAAAAAGTTTGGGAACCATTGGACTAGACAATAGTGAGAAACATGGCCTGCTCAGTTTAAGGCAGCTTTGTAGGTTCCCATGAAGTTAAACCCAGCATAAATCCAGCAAGAGGAGATAATGTGATTGCAAAGAAATTAGAAGTGAAAGCAGATTTTAAGTTTGAAAGGACATGGGGAAATGTGGGAAGACTAGAACCTTCTATCACATGGAATGGTTATGGGAAGCAATAAACATCTTTTGGGACATTAGCACAATTACTCCACAGTCAGTTCTTTGTACCCTGAAATTAGCTCCGCTAAGTACTTTTGATGGGCAGAACAGAGACCGACTACACTGAGTGTATTGCTTTTCTATCTGAGGAATGAGACAACTACCTGCATGCAATTCATTCCGTCGGTCAGACTGTTCCTGCAGAAAGAAGGATGAGATCAGGCAGACGCAAAATGCAGTTTGGGGGCCACATTTGGCAAGTGGGGTTGGCGATGGAACTGGAACTGCCCACCCCTCCCCTGCCTGCCACTGCTGAAGTGCCTTTGTCCAGCGCTACTTTCAAAACTCTTTTCCCTACTTGGACTGTGCATCCAAACTCCACACAACTGGCGTGAGGAAAGGGAGGTTTGGAGGTCACCCGCAAAATTGCATTGTAGGCCCCAGCTCATCTCTCGTGAAACTGTTCGCCTCAGGCTTCTGCTATGCTGCCTGTTTAACATATCCCCCTTCCACTCCCGAAAGGCTTTCGTAAAACAAAAGCAATTATCAGAACCCAGCTACCTCTGTGGCTTCGCCTTGAAATGAGCCCAATTAATTTCCATGCATTTTACAGTAATGTATGCATTAGAGATGACAGCTTGCTATGTGGCACGCTCCCCCCCTTTCTTAGAAAAGCCTGCCTCTGCCTTTTAATTAAAATGGGGATTTCATTTCATTTTCTTTCTTTCTTTCTTTCTTTCTTTCTTTCTTTCTTTCTTTCTTT
>JAXCMG010000059.1:7032608-7062692 GCA_034642415.1 Podarcis siculus
TTATTATTATTATTATTATTATTATTATTATTATTATTATTATTATTACTACTACTACTCCACAATAAGTGCAAATACTGCAGTGTCATGCAAATGGTGTGGAATTGGGGGGGGGAGGCTCAGAAAAGGGCAGACAACATTATCAAGGGGTAGAGCAGCTACCCTAGGAAGAAAGATTGCAGCATTTGAGACTTTTCCGCTTAGAGGGAAGGTGAATAAGAAGTGACACAACAAACGTTTCTAAAATAATGCAGGAAGAGAGTGAAAACTTCCCACCTCTCTCTCTTAACATTAAAACTCATGGATGTCCATTGAAGCAGAATCTTGGAAGATTCAGGGCAGGAAGACTTTTTCACACAGCGCATGGCAAAACCATGGACCCCGAAATTTTGTTTGGTCCAGCCAGTCGAAACACTGTTTACCTTCCTACCACAGTGGTACCTGTTTATCTACTTGCACTGGCATGCTTTCAAACTGTTAGGTTGGCAGGAGCTAGAACAGAGCAACGGGAGCTCACTCTGTCGTGGGGATTCTAACCGCTGACCTTCCAATCTGCAAGCCCAAGAGGCTCGGTGGTTTAGACCACAGCGCCACCTGAAAGCTGCGTGCCATTGAAGGTCCTGCTTGCAGAGGAGCCCATCAACGTACACTCCAATGCTCTGGTTGCCCTTTCTGTCTTCTACCAAATGGGATGCAATGTGGTATTCTGCAGCACGGGAGCTTGAATGCACAGAACTTGGGGGTGGGTGGGCCTGGCAGGTGCAATCCGGATACAAAACTCATCTGTTATGCAGATTTAAAGAGAGTCTCGGAGCTGGTGATTATGCAGAATCATCCATAAAATGCTGACCATCAGAAAGGAATGGGGTGGGGCAAACGAAGAGTTCTCTGCTCTTGAAATTCCTTCCCCCTGCAACCTCCCCGTCTCTGCACAGCTGGGCTAACAGGAAAGATGGTTCGCATTACTAGAAAGGATTGCAAGCGGGGGTGGGGGCGGCAACACACATTTTAGGCAATCTGAACCCATCCTTTAAAAAAGGACTGCGGGTTTAAAACAGACACCAAAGTACAGTAACTTGAGAAACTCAGCCTAAAGGGCAAATCCATTATTAAAAAACCAATCTATTAACCTATATACTTATTAGCAAAGTCAAAGCCGGATTTGGGATAATAATAGTCTGCTAGGAACTTTCCTCTGGTTACAGGGATACGGATGGGGATCGTATTAAAGCAAAGGACGCAAATGATTCGGGTAATTGACTCCCCAAACCAGATAAAATTTGACCAGAGAAAAGCAGGGCCACAAAATGAACACGGACGACACTTTTTGAAACTTCTGGCTGCACTTTCTTGAAACCAGACGTTCCCAGCCATTGGCTGCGCAGGTGAGGCGCAAGGGAATGTTTATGAACATTCCATGTGCTCATGAGTTATCTTTTTGAAGTGTCAGCCCATTAGGTGTGTTTCTGGGGGGAAATTGCAGGGACGGGAGGAGGCAGCAATATCACAAGTGGAGTCAGTAGACTGTAAGACTCATTCATTCATTCATTCATTCATTCATTCATTATTTTCTGCATTTATATCCCACCTTTCCCCCTCTACCTCTGCCAGGAGCTCAAGGCTCAAGTATATGGTACTCTCTGCCTCATTTAATCCCCACAACAGTCCTGAGATATAGGTTGGGCTGAGAAGCAGTGACTAGCCCCCAAGGTCACCCAGCGAGTTTCATGGCAGAGTGGGGATTCGAACCCTGATCTCCCAGGTCCTGGTCTGGGAGCCCAGGGCTCATTCATATTGGATGGTAGAACTGATAAAGTAACCGATTGACATAAACCAGCTATATTAACTGATTAATTTGGCTGATTAACGTATTATACCCCTTCTAAATGTGTTTTTTTTGGGGGGGGTTATTGACATATGATTTTGTTGTTGTTCTTGTTTTTATGATGTATTTTGTGTTTTTATTATGCATTTTTATGTTATGAACCGCCCTGAGATCTATGGATGAAGGGTGGTATACAAAATGTAATAAATAATTTCAAAAGGACAGCTTCCTTTTTTAAAAAAATGTAAATGGTGTCGTGGTTAAGAGCGGTAGTCTCGTAATCTGGTGAACCGGGTTCGCTTCCCCGCTCCTCCACATGCAGCTGCTGGGTGACCTTGGGTCAGTCACACTTCTTGAAGTCTTTGAGCCCCACTCACCCCACAGAGTGTTTGTTGTGGGGGAGGAAGGGAAGGGAGATTGTTGGTCGCTTTGAGACTCCTTAAAGGGAGTGAAAGGCGGGATATCAAATCCAAACTCTTCTTCTTCTTCTTCTTCTTCTTTTCATTAAAGTTTTTTTGTGTTCCAAACCAAACAGATAAAGTCAAGACAGCTTCTTATTATGTTTCTTCCTATCAATATTGGCAGAATGTGAGCTCTTTTAGATTCTGGACATTTTCAGATTTTGATTTTTGAAATTGAGTTCGTGGGGAGGGGTTCTTGAAAGCAGGATGGCTCTGAATATCAGTTGTTGGGACTTGCAGGTGGGCTGAGAGTGTAAAAGGCAAAAAGGTAAAGGACCCCCGGATGGTTAAGTCCAGTCAAAGGCGGCAACAGGACACTGTGACGGAAACCAGAACGCACGCACTAGCATGCTTTTGAACTGCTAGGTTGGCAGGAGCTGATTGGCAAGCCCAAGAGGCTCATTGGTTTAGACCACAGCGCCACCCGCATCCCTGTAGGCAGAGTGTGTAGATTTATTTGGCCACTGTGAGACAAGGATGCTGGACCAAATGGACCATTGGCTTGATCCAAACAATGGATCTATTTTAAATGCTTGAGACCAGCTGATTTGTAGACAGCCTCAGAGGAATCGTGGACCAGAACCTGAGGAAGGATTGCATACAATGGTTTGTTTGAGGTAGATGAATCAATGGTCTGCCAAATCCATGCAGTGTGGGAGCCACCCACCAACTTCTGTTTAAAATCCTCCACTGCAGGAGGGTCCACCGCCTTCCACGTCTATTCTGCTGTCGAACTCCTCTTACCGTCAGAAAGGTCTTCCAAATATTTCGTGGGAACCTCCGTTATTGTAATTTGGCTTCCAACGTTCCCCCTTCCAGTGCCTTGATTTCACGCAATCGTGGAGTTGGAAGGGACCATGAGGATGATTGTTACTATTTATTGAATTTATATACCACCCTATTGCAGGGGGCTCGATCATCTAGTCCAGCCCCTTGCAAAGTGGGAATCTTTTGCCCAATGTGGGATTCGAACCCACAACCCTGAGATTAGGAGTCTCATGATGCTATACAGACTTGAGCGCTGCCACGCTTGGGCAGGCAAAGATTGCTGGCGAAAGATTCCTTCATTGCAGGGGGTTGGACTAGATGACCCTCGCGGTCCCTTCCAGTTCTACTATATGTTATATGGTATATCATGTCATAGTATATATGTTTCCTTGACATGGCATGTCATCTAATTGTGGCCCAGGGTTTACAGCGAGGCTCACGTGGGCAAGGGAGAGAAGAAGCTGGTGCAGCAAGAGACTCTCCATTTCAAGGTCGTGGGTTCGAGTCCTACACTGGGCAAAAGATTCCCAGCCTCGCAGCGGGTCGGACTAGACGACCCTCGAGGTCCCTTCCTTGCAACTTTGCCATTCCAGGATTCTAACCGACGTCCAAGCTGCTCTGCAGACTCTCTCTCCCCGCCACTCCGTCCGTGCGCCCCTCACCGCGGCGGCGTCTGGCCGGCTGGCTCTGGGCCGCGGCCGCTTGGCGTGCGTGACCTCCAGGGGGGCTTCCTTCGCCGCCGCCGCCGCCGCCGGGGGGCGGGAGAATCGGAGGGAGGGAGAGAGGGAGGGAGAGAAGGAGGGAGACGGGGAGGCGCAGCGCCCGAGCAGCCGGGAGAGGGCGAGGGGAGGAGCCGGGAAGGGAAAAGGGGGCTTGGGAGGAGAGCGAGCCGAGACGCCGCAGAGGAAGGAGGCAGCCCGGGCGCTCCGGGGACAGGCGGCGGCGGCGGCGGGATGCGCTTGCCGGGGGGCTGCCGGATCCCGGTGCCGCGGGGCTCGGCGCGCTGAGCGAGCGCCTCGGGGATCTGCGGAGCGCATCTCCCGCGCTCTCCATGCGCTGATCGGGGGGGGGGGGGGGGTGCCGGCTCGGGGATGAAGCAGGCGATCGCGGAGCCCGGGCAGCTGCAGGGCCCCCCGGCGTCGTCGGGGCGGGAGCCCGAGGCCCGGTGGCCGCGCGACGGCGCCAAGGGCGAGGCGGGCGAGGCGGAGCGGCTGCGCACCCGCGAGCGCCTGGAGGCCACCCTGGCCGGGCTGGCCGAGCTGGAGTTGCTGCGCCAGCGCCACCAGCTGCGCGTCAAGCGGCTGCTGGCCGCCGATGCCCGGCCGGGGGGCAGCGGCTCCGGGGAGACGGCGGCGGGAGAGGCAGCCGCGCCGCGCAGCCTGGAGGAGAAGTTCCTGGAGGAGAACATCCTGCTCCTGCGGAGGCAGCTGGTGAGCCCAGGGGCGCAGCGCGGCGGGGGCGCAGCGCAGCCTGGCGGGTGGGGCGGAGGGTCGCGGAGACACCCCCCCTTGCGGCGGAAGGAGTAGGTGCCGGCACAGCCGCCCTCCAGCCCCCGCACCTCTTTGCAGCGCGGCGAGGGGACTTCTGAGCGCGTACAGAAAGCGCCTCGTCTCCATCCGGGCGCACGTGGGAGTTGGCAATCGGGTGTCTGTTTTCGTGTCCTTTGGGAGACCCCCCTTGTCTGAGCCTTCCCTCGGGTAACGGCTGCTCTTTATTCAGAGTCCTGAGCGCCGGATTCGTTGGGTTGCAGATCAGGAGCGCCTCAGAGAGAGGCGGTTTGCAGGGGATAAAAAGAGGTTTGTCTTGGGTGCCCTGCTGGAAATACACTTGGAGATCTTTTTTAGAGCTGCTCCATTGGGAGCGGAATGACCGGTCACTTCCATACAGAGCGAGTCCGGGGATAGGGCACCTCTTTGCTTTCTTACCACCCCCCAAAAGCTCATGGGGTGACTGTAGATGGGTGGGGGGAAGAAGGAAAGAAAGGGCAAGCGCCAAGTCATTGGCGAGGGTGTGTGTGAGATCGAGTGTGCATGCAGAATAAACCGAGCTGTCTGTCTCAGTCGGTTAGAAGTCAGTGGCAGGCAGCCCCATTGCAGGGGATTTGAGGGAGCAGAGAGTGGATCTAGGCACTCACCCGTGGCCCATACAAAATGTGGGGACACCCCCTTTCTTGCATGAGTTTGTGGGAGACGCAGGGGCGCTGTGTGATTTGGCGTCTCCCAGTGCTCCAAAACATCAGAGCTGCAGGATGCAGAATAGACACCAGTCTGTCTCGAAGAATCGAATGGTTCTGTCTGAGGCAATCTGCGGGTAGTATCCTAGTGCAGAAATAAGAATAATAATTATTTTTAAAATCTGCTCTGTCCTAGGCAGGACAGCCAGCCTCCTGCTCCTGTTCTCTGGCCTCCCCTTTGCTCATCCTCTTTGGGGTCTAACAATAGCAGCCATAGCTGCTAGTATGTAGTGATTAATTACTGCAGCTTCCAAATGAGGTGGAGGGGAGGGGGCTGTGGGTGGGTGTGTTTGCCATCGCGCTGCACTGAAAGTGACCTTAGGGAATGGCTTTTCCTTTTCCCCCTTCCTAAATTCAGTGGTTTTTTCCTTTCGTCTTTTCTTGGGAGATTTGGGGAGGGCACTTGGCGAAGGAGTGTATCGCTAGCTCGCTGTATTCCTTGGGCACGGACTCCAGTATTAGATTGGCTGCTGCATGGAATTAATTTGCCTCCTGCAGATGCTGTTAAGGGACTGTGTGTCCGTGTTGGCAAGAGCGGACATGAGGGCCAGGAAGGAAGCATTTATCTTATTGAGTTTCTGTCCTGGCTGGGGCCTTTCGGAGATTGCTTTTGTTGAATCGTAAAAGGGGAATTAGGAAGAACTGGGCGAAATGATTAGAGCAGCACCTGATCACTGTAGTCTATTTCTGTAGTCAACTCTTAGGCGTCCAAGAACGCAGTTCGAGGCACCTGGATTAAGCATGGCTCAAAGGAAGCTTGCCTTAAATTGAGGCAGACCATTGGCCCATGTAGCTCAGTACAGCTTGCACTGGCTGGCAGCAGCTCCCCAGGGTTTCAGATGAAGAATGTTCGTGGAGAGGCTTGGGATTGAATTTGGGACTTTTCTGCGTGCAAGGCGGATGCTGTGCCTCTGAGCTTACAGCCCTGCCTGTCCTGGGAGGGGGAGAGCCTGCAAAGAACAATGGGTGCCAGGGACTTCTCCTGCACAAGCCCCACTGAAATGAGTGGGAACGGCGCTGCTCTTGCATGCTTTCCACTCTGTAAAGCCAGCGGGAACACCTTCTGCAGCGCCGCTAAGAAATACACTGGCAGCAAAGGCATGGGAATTGGCTGGTGCTCCCCTAGACTGGATCCTGCTGCTGCATTCCAGTGGGGAGGGTGCAGGAGCAAAGGGATCTTTTCCCACTGCAGCGAAGGAGGGTTTTCCTTCCTTTCCCGTGCGCAGCTTGCAAGGCAAAAGGTTCCAGCTGGCTTGCGACTTCTGGCACCCAAGGCCTTTCTGTGTGCTCCGTTCCAGCGGAGGTTTGTGCAAGGGAAGTTTCAGGGGAGCTGTTACTTTTGCCACAATGAAAAAAGAAAGGATTGTCAGACTGGAGTCTCTTGCCCTTGGCAGCTTGTTAAGCGAGGCTGCTCATGTCTTCTGTGCCACGACTTTCTCTGCCAAGGAAGGCGAGGTCTGTGCGCCGGGGCTGGGGGGTGGGGGACGAAAGCAGCTCAGCTTCTGCAGTCAAAGTCAGTGAAGCCAAGAATCACCCCACCTCTGTAAAAATAGATGGAAATGTTGCTAATGGCCCAACAATGTGCTCGATTGGTATGTTTGATTTTGAACATGATATTAAAAGGCAGTGTGTTGCGCATGCAAGAATGGGCAAGGAGCATTGGAGTGGATTAGGAGCACTGCAGTGGGGAACATTACAGGGGGTCATGAAATATAATAATAATAATAATAATAATAATAATAATAATAATAATAATAATAATTTATTATTTCCCCAGCCATTCTGGGAAGCTTCCAACAAAGTATTAAAATACAGTAGTCTGTTAAACATTAAAAGCTTCCCTAAAGAGGGCTGCCTTCAGATGTCTTCTAGAAGTCTGGTAGTTGTTCTTCTCTTTGATATCGGGTGCCACTACCGAGAAGGCCCTCTGCCTGGTTCCCTGTAACTTGGCTTCTCGCAGTGAGGGAACCGCCAGAAGGCCCT
Organism: Podarcis siculus; assembly: GCA_034642415.1. Taxonomy (NCBI): domain Eukaryota; kingdom Metazoa; phylum Chordata; class Lepidosauria; order Squamata; family Lacertidae; genus Podarcis; species Podarcis siculus. Next base: position 7,039,879 of record JAXCMG010000059.1, read on the forward strand.
TGATGTTGGACCTCAGTGTCTGGGCAGAATGATGGGGGTGGAGATGCTCCAGGTATACTGGACCGAAAAGGGGCTGGGTGATGGTGAAGGACCCACAAGTAGCGGTCACTTGCAAGAACAAACAAGAAGGCTGCAGCCAGGAAGCAGAATGGTCAGTTCAAATAGCTTCTACTCCTCATTTTATCAGCCCTGGTGTCCCCCTTCCCCCACTTGCCAGGTCACTGTTGCACCGACAATAGAAATAGCATGCAAGATTCCCCATCCCTCAAACTCTTAAAGTATATAAAGCAGTTCTTTCAGGATCTAGAACCTGAATGCCGCAATGCTCATTCTGTTCCACAAGGCCTGTGTGAGGTTTTCAGTCCCAGCCAAAGGGACAGCTTTCGCTTCCCTCACAGGAGTTGGACTGTGCATGTTCCAGCAGTTCTGGTGTCCAGGCAGCGTTAGAAACTGGGATAGAAAAGCTAGGAGCCAAATGGCTTCTGAGACTTGGGTTGTAGGAGCTGAAACAGAATGTCTAGTCGCCACAGGGGACGGGGGGACGGGACAGCAACACTTTTTATTTATTATTCTGATAAGCATGAACTAATATGCAATTCACATAAGTGACACATTGTTAATATCACATTTTTAGCAGAAATGGTTAATACATGTTTAATTCAGTGTTTACAATAAAAATATTGGTACCATACTTCAGTTTTCAAAACATTCTACTCTTTATTGTTAAATTCCTTGTCTATCCTTAACGTATGCAGTGGTACCTCGGGTTACAGACGCTTCAGGTTACAGACTCTGCTAACCCAGAAATATTACCTCGGGTTAAGAACTTTGCTTCAGGATGAGAACAGAAATTGTGCGGCGGCGGCAGCGGGAGACCCCATTAGCTAAAGTGGTACCTCAGGTTAAGAACAGTTTCAGGTTAAGAACAGACCTCCCGAACGAATTAAGTTCGTAACCCGAGGTACCACTGTACTTTGAGGCTTCAAAGCACATACATTTCAGTAATCCTTGAGTGTCAGCCAAGCGCAAAAAATGGCGCCCAGACTTTTGGAGGTGCTCGCAAATGGAGAATTTTTAGGTGCCAAGTGCTCCTGGCGCCCTGCTAGTTTCAAACCCTGTGTCCAGGGCTTTATTACCATAAGCACAACAAGGTACAGGTGTGTGTGGAACATTTGTATTGCAGGTGTGAGCTGGGAACTGGGCGATGAAGGAATGCAAGAAAACTCATGGGCGTTTTTAGCAGCTGTCGTTGCAACCACTGCAACCACTTTCCCAGCCAGGAAAGAGAACCAAGGTGGGGGGTAGTAATTCGGACCACAGACTTGCCCATAGTTTCAACCAAGTAACTGGGGAAAGAAGAGTTTGTTGACGGTATGTTGCAGATAGTGTTATGGAAACCACAGGACGGGAGAGGGCTGTTGTGCTCAGATCCAGCGTCCAGGCTTCCAACTCAAGCATCCGATTGACCACTGTAAGATCAGAATGCTGGATCATTTAGCCAGGCTCTTATGAAGGCAGGCAGGTTTTGCACTAGCAATAATCTTGCTCCATGTGTCCGGATGTTCTGCGCTTGCACATCAGCACCAGAGTCTCCGCCAGCCTGCATGGTGTGGGTCAGGGCCTCGCTGTCCCAGGGTGGGTATTTTTGAAGCTCATCCTAGGAGATCTCCATGGTTGCCGTTGATCTCCTTGGTAGATGCCAGGCTGAAAGCAACCACGCTTCTGTCCCTCCAGAATCCCAAGCCAGCTTCCTCTGTGTTGTAATGCCATCTTTTATGCCCGCTATTCCTTGAAGGAACCGGAAGGAATCAGAGCTGTGGGCAAGCAATAGAATACAGGTCCTGTATGCTGTCCTTCAAAGGCAGATGGAACTGGGGGAGGACATCAGAAGGACCTGATTTTCACGATGGTGATCCTGATGCTTATGGGAAGCCCATAAGCAGTACCTGAGCACAACTGCCTTTCAGCCCAACTGCGCATTCAAGCAGCTGGCATTCAGAGGAATACTTCTTCCTCCAGTGTTGGCACAACATCGCCCTTGTAACTGATAGCCATTGACAGCCGTATCCTGCATCAGTTGGTCTGATCCTCTTTGGAAGCCGCCAGGCTTACAACAGTGTCTGTGAAAAGGATCTAGGGGTCTTGGTGGACCACAAGCCGAACATGAGCCAGCAGTTTGATGCAGCAGCAAAAAAGGCTAATCTTCTATTTTTGAATCTGGTTCTTTCTGCCCAAGTGCAGAACCTTGCATTGTTGGAGCCCCAGTCAGTATAGACTTTGGAGGGAGGGAGGTTGAGAAATGAGGGCCTAGCCGCATTCAGCCTCTTTCCATTTATTTTAATATATATATTAAAGGTAAAATTATAAAATCAAGGGCGGGGGTGGACTCACAACCATACTTTAAAACATACAAGATATAGAATACTGAAACAGAATAAAGTTGCCTCAACTTTCCGAGCATCTGGGTATGCTTGTCTGAACAGGAATATTTTTAGGAGGTGCCAAAAAGAGGACAGTGAAGGCACATGCTTGAAAATATTCAATTTGATACTGCAGGATCAATTCAACACTACAGGATTGAAATTTCATTCTGAAAAGGCTTGGATGGATGGATGGATGGATGGTTAGATAGATAGATGATGATAGATAGATGCTAGGTAGGTAGGTAGGTAGATAGATAGATAGATAGATAGATAGATAGATAGATAGATTCAGTGTGCATCTAAATGAGTGGATTGTTGATTCATTACTAATGGTGAATGAATGAATGAAAGGGGCCGCCACACAGAAGGCCCTGCTTCTGGTGGACACAAAGTGAACAGTGGAAACTGTTGATGTTACCAGCAGGTCAGTCTCCCCAGTAGCCCATTCCCAAGTTGTTTAATAAAATCGTAGAATTGTACAGTTGGAAGGGCCTCCAAGAGTCATCTAGTCCAACCCCCTGCAATGCAGGAATCTCAGTTAAGCATCCGTGACAGATGGCCATCCAGCCTCTGCTTAAAAACCTCCAAGGAAGGAGAGTCCACAACTTCCCGAGGGAGACTGTTCCACTGTCAAACAGCTCTTACTGTCCCAAAGTTTTTCCTGATGTTTAGTTGGAATCTCCTTGGACTTTTAAAATACGAAACACCCCTTTGAGCCTTGCCCACCTTGAATCTGGCCTGGCAGCAGATAGACAGCTTCAACTGATGGCGTTTAGCTTCGTCTTTTGATTCTGTGATTCGCCCCTACTTTTTCTCCTTGCCCTACCTGCCAGGCTGCTCTGATCAGCTTGGCCTCCGGTTTTGCATCTGCTCCAGTCAGCTGCTTTTTGCACAGAAAGGGGCTGCCCTTCTGCCTGCCCAGAAGTGGCAAGGAAGCCTCCTTAACAAATGTGATGCTCTCATGGGTGCCATAAATCGGAAGCTGCGTCGGACATTCAGGTTCTGAAAAACGTTTGAAAATCGGAGCATTTACTGTACTTCTGGGTTTTTGGCGTTCAGGATCCGAAACGTACAGTAACAGAGGTGTTCGGGAACCAAGGTGTGACTGTATCACAGTTCACAAACAAAAAATAAAAATGGGACAGAATCAGTGTTAGAAACTCAGCTATATATGCTAGGCGCCAAATGGCTGCTTAAACCAAGGTTACAGTCGCCAAAATGGAATTTCTACCTGCCATTTGGGGGCAAAACACCTCTAAAGTCTTATTTTTCAAATGATGGAATGGCTTTGTTTCAAATGACGGCTTTGTTTCAAATGATGGAATGGCCAGTGTGGTGTAGTGGTTAAGAGCGGTGGACTCGTAATCTGGGGAACCGGGTTCACGTCTCTGCTCCTCCACATGCAGCTGCTGGGTGACCTTGGGCTAGTCACACTTCTCTGAAGTCTCTCAGCCTCACTCACCTCACAGAGTGTTTGTTGTGGGGGAGGAAGGGAAAGGAGAATGTGAGCCGCTTTGAGACTCCTTCGGGTAGTGATAAAGCGGGATATCAAATCCAAACTCTTCTTCTTCTTGGTTAGACATCTGGCTAGTTAAGACGACAACTCTTGAGCTCTAGGCTAAGAACTTTGAGAACTTTAAGAAGGAAAGTCATTTGATCCAGGGACAGTCCACAAATATATTTGGCCAATTCCTGCCTCTTTTTCTTAATGTTGACACGGACCATTCATAGCGTAAGAATATTCTTCACAACTGGGAGCAGGGCAGTGGGGTGGGGGGAAGTGAAGACAAGCTATAGGGACTAACTAGAACATTGTTCACTGCTCCTGCTCAGGCTGCACAGAAAAAAAGGCATTTTGGTTCCTGAAATTCATTCCAATTGTGCAGATAAAAGATAACGGATACAGTTCTACAGGATGGGATATTAGTGTGTGAAAACAGTCCAGATCTAATGATCCCCAGATGGTGGAGACATCAGGCACCATCTTGGCACCCAGGAATCTTCACTTGGTCGCAAGTGGCCACTGTTGTTGTTGTTGTTTTAGTCATTTAGTCGTGTCCGACTCTTCGTGACCCCCTGGACCAGAGCACGCCAGGCACTCCTGTCTTCCACTGCCTCCCGCAGTTTGGTCAAACACATGTTAGTAGCTTTGAGAACACTATCCAGCCATCTCGTCCTCTGTCGTCCCCTTCTCCTTGTGCCCTCCATCTTTCCCAACATCAGGGTCTTTTCCAGGGAGTCTTCTCTTCTCATGAGGTGGCCAAAGTATTGGAGCCTCAGCTTCATGATCTGTCCTTCCAGTGAGCACTCAGGGCTGATTTCCTTCAGAATGGAGAGGTTTGATCTTCTTGCAGTCCATGGGACTCTCAAGAGTCTCCTCCAGCACCAGAATTCAAAAGCATCAATTCTTCGGCAATCAGCCTTCCTTATGGTCCAGCTCTCACTTCCATACATCACTACTGGGAAAACCATAGCTTTTACTATACGGAGCTTTGTTGGCAAGGTGATGTCTCTGCTTTTTAAGATGCTGTCTAGGTTTGTCATTGCTTTTCTCCCAAGGAGCAGGTGTCTTTTAATTTCGTGGCTGCTGTCCCCATCTGCAGTGATCATGGAGCCCAAGAAAGTAAAATCTCTCACTGCCTCCATTTCTTCCCCTTCTATTTGCCAGGAGGTGATGGGACCAGTGGCCATGATCTTCGTTTTTTGCCAGGTACAAAATGCCCCTGGCGAATTTCGAACAAAAGAGGTGTGTCCTGCAAAACAACTGTCAAAAGACCAGAGTAAAGAGTAGTGTCTTCAGCATGCGGTGAAAACTCTACAAAGAGGACGTCAATCCTTGGCATTCTCTCTTCCCCCCCACACCCCCCAGTAGTCTTCTCAGACAAATGTTGCATTGTAAGCTCTTTGCAGGCAGATACCTGTGTTTTTTGCTTAAGGAATCCTGCAAAGCTCTTCATATGTTGACTGTGCTGCTTAAATGACAGCAGGCAGATAGATGCCAGAGGACTCTGAAGAGCCCTGTCACATCGATAGGAGCCTGATGGATGGCTCACAGTCAGACCAGCCATCTGGAAGTCACGGGAAATGAATCTCGTGAGCAGCAGCTCAGCGTGGTGTGTGCATGTAGGGGGAAGGGGGACATAATGCATGGATGTGCTTTGTGCTAATGCACATCACAGAATCGTAGAGTTGGAAGGGACCCAAAGGATCATCTAGTGCAACCCTCTGTCATGTAGTGAATCAAGGTGCATTATCTCGGGGATGGGGAACTCCTTGCTCTCAAGATGTTGTTGGACTCTTACAAGCTCCAGCTAGCATGACCAGTGAGCCCTTATGTACTGTATTTTTCGCTCTATAAGACGCACCAGACCACAAGACGCACCTAGTTTTTGGAGGAGGAAAACAAGAAAAAATAATATTCTGAATCTCAGAAGCCAGAACAGCAAGAGGGATTGCTGCGCAGTGATCCCTCTTGCTGTTCTGGCTTCTGGGATAGCTGTGCAGCCTGTATTCACTCCATAAGATGCACACACATTTCCCCTTACTTTTTGGGAGGGAAACAGTGAGTCTTATAGAGCAAAAAATACGGTATTTATTATTTGCCTTTATATCCAAGGAGCTTAAGGGTGGTGTGCTCAGTTCTCCATACTTCCTATTTTATTCTCACAACAACCCTGTGAGGTGCTTTAGACTGAGAGGGTGTGGCAGGTCTTAGTCTAACAGCAGCAACAACAAATGATTTATATCCCGTGTATCTGGTTCGGTTTCCCCAGCCACTCTGGGCGGCTCCCAACAGAATATTGAAAACACGATAAAACATCAAACATTAAAAACTTCCCTAAACAGAGTTGCCTTCAGATGTCTTCTAAAAGTCAGATAGTTGTCTGACACTTTTAACCACACTGTACTTGACAGCCTCAACTTTTTCTCTCTCCGGTAGTTTCTGTTGAAGGCCAGGACTAGCACATGATGACCCAGTGTTAGAAACTCAGGTATACAAGCTAGGCGCCAAATAGCTCGTTAAACCAAGGTTACTGTCATCAAAATGGGGTGTCTAGTTGCCATTTTTGGACAAGACGGCTCTAAAGTCTTATTTTTGAAATGATGGACTGGCTGTGATTGATTTATCAGTTAAACATCTAGCTATTTCAGATGACAACCCTGAGCTAGGTTAAGAGCTTTGATGATAACTTAAAGCATTCGTAACATAAGAATATTCTTCACGACTGTGAGCAGGGCAGCGGGGTGGGGTAAGCGAAGACAAGCTACAGAAAATAACTACAGTGGTACCTCAGGTTAAGTACTTAATTCGTTCCGGAGGTCCGTTCTTAACCTGAAACTGTTCTTAACCTGAAGCACCACTTTAGCTAATAGGGCCTCCTGCTGCCGCTGCGCCGCCAGAGCACGATTTCTGTTCTCATCCTGAAACAAAGTTCTTAACCTGAAGCACTATTTCTGGGTCTAACCTGAAGCGTATGTAACCCGAGGTACCACTGTATGACATTGTTCATTGCTTTTGCTCAGGCTGCACCAAAATACACCACCACAATTTTGGTTCCTCAAATTCCTTCTGATTGGGCAGATAAAATATAACTGATAGAATTCTACAGGATGGGGTATTAGTGTGTGAAAACAGTCAAGACCCAGTCATCCCCAGGCACACACCTCAGATGGTGGAGACGCCAGGCACCATCCAGGCATCCTCACTTGGTTGTTGACACTTTCAATGAACTCTTAATAGGTTTGTGAGACAGGACTTCTCCTTGCAGAAGCCATGCTGGCTCTACTTCAGCAAGGCTTGTTCTTCCATATGCTTGGCTTTTTTATCTTTGCCAAAACCCCCCATCCCATCAGTTTTCCCAGGATGGACATTAAGCTAGCCAGCCTGTTGTTTCCCTCTGGATCCCTTTTAAAAAAAATTAGTGTTACATTAGCTACTTTCCAGTCCTCGGGTGTGGAGGCTGATCTGAGGGACAAGTTGAATATTTTGTTAGAAGAGCAGTAATTTGTAATTTCACATTCCAGTAGTCATGTATGGAAGTGAGAGCTGGACCATAAAGAAGGCTGATCACCGAAGAATTGATGCTTTTGAATTATGGTGCTGGAGGAGACTCTTGAGAGCCCCATGGACTGCAATAAGATCAAACCTCTCCATTCTGAAGGAAATCAGCCCTGAGTGCTCCCTGGAAGGACAGATCCTGAAGCTGAGGCTCCAAGACTTTGGCTACCTCATGAGAAGAGAAGACTCCCTGGAAAGGACCCTGATTTTGGGAAAGATAGAGGGCACAAGGAGAAGGGGACGACAGAGGAAGAGATGGTTGGATAGTGTTCTCGAAGCTACCAGCATGAGTTTGACCAAACTGCGGGAGGCAGTGGAGGACAGAAGTGCCTGGCGTGCTCTGGTCCAGGGGGTCACAAAGAGTCAGACACGACTAAATGACTAAACAACAACAATTTCACATTTGAGTTCTTTGAGGACACTTTGAGTAGAGGCTATCTGGACCCAGCGTTTTGTCAGCTTTTATTTGGTCTGTTCGGCCTAGAACTTCATCTCTGGCCACCGCTGTCTGCCTCAGTTCCTCAGATTCCCAGACAGTTGTCTGTTTACTTAGAAAGGGCCACCATGATCGGATTTGAGAACATGACCATGTAATCCTATTAGCTGGGGAGTCCCGGAGAAAGCACCAAATCTTGGGACTTGCGCTACTTGAGTAAGCAAGAGTTTGGTCACCGTCCTACTCCCAGTTAGACGAAGCATCAGTGATGCTGTGTGGGATTTGCCAAAGTTCTCTGCCCGTCACGTAATCCTGGTCTTGTGCCTGCTGGAGTGGACACTGGCATTACTAGAAAGGAAATTCTGGCATCATTAGAGAGGCGATAGACCTGCCTTGCCAATAGCCTACAAAAGAAACTCAAGTCTGGGAAATCTAATATATTCAGGTCTTCGTTTTGCAAGATGCTTTGTATCGCGAAGTTCCCTTTCAGTCTTAATTTAGCTCTTTTGTGCATTTGACGCTGGAAAGCGTTTGGCATAATATAAATAGTAGCTGCAACCAAATATTGCAGCATGGATGCTGCTGTTCAGGATTCCACCCATTGCATTCCCCCTCCTCCCACACTTGTTCCATCTCTGTCCCCAAACAGCCAGCCAGCAATAATTTTCTTAAGATGCTTTTCTATCTTCTAGAAACCTTTGTGGTTCTTCCAAGCATGCTGATGCCCCCTTCTTGAGCATGGGGTGTGCATTTTGTACACAAATGCAACAGCATGCACAGCCTGAAGATCAGAAACAGAGGGAGGGATAATAATCTTGTGTCGTACGTCATTGTTCGAAATTCACCAGCTGCTGGGTGCATTTTGCACTTGGCTATCGGCCACTTGCTACCAAGTAAAGATGCCGTGATGGCACCTGATTTCTACATAGCTGTCAACTTTTCCCTTTTCTTGCGAGGAATCCTATTCGGAATAAGGGACTTTCCCTTAAAAAAAGGGGAAAGTTGACAGCTATGTTTCTGCAGCATCTGGAGGCGCATACCTGGGGATCCTTTGACCTTACCTGTTTTCACACTCTAACAACATAGCCTTCAGAATTCTGTCTGTGATATTTTATCTGTACAATCAGAACGAATTTCAGGAATCAAAAAGTTGTAATCCAGAATGCAGCAGCTAGGCTGGTGACTGGGAACAGCCGCTGCGACCATATAATACCAGTGCTAAAGGGTCTTCACTGGCTCCCAGTACGTTTCCAAGCACAATTAAAAGTGTTGATGCTGACCTTTAAAGCCTTAAATGGTCTCGGCCCAGTATACCTGAAGGAGCATCTCCAACCCCATCGTTAAGCCCGGACACTGAGGTCCAGCACCAAGGGCCTTCTGGCGGTTCCCTCACTGCGAGAAGGGAGGTTACAGGGAACCAGGCAGAGGGCCTTCTTGGGAGTGGCGCCCGCCCTGTGGAACGCCCTCCCATCAGATGTCAAGGAAATAAAGAGCCACACACCTTTTAGAAGACATCTGAAGGCAGCCCTGTATTGGAAAGCCTTTAATGCTTGATGTTTAGTTGTGTTTTTATATGTGTTGGAAGCTGCCCGGAGTGGCTGGGGCAACCCAGCCAGATGGGTGGGATATAAATAATAAACTTAATAATAATAAACACTGTTGTCCAGTGAGCTTCATGTGACTGAGTGGGGATTCGAACCCACGGCCTCCCAGGTGCTGGTTCAACACTCTAACCACTAAGCCACATGCTAGATCTATTCACAGTGGCATAGAAATGGCCTGAGACTGCTAGCTGATTTTGTTGTGTGGAACCTGAATGACAACATCCCGCAAGCAAAGGCGTTGACATTCTTTTGTCATCAGATCAGACCTGATAAGTTAATGAATTTTCCACCGTTCCCTGTAACATTTTTTCTTCTTCAGAGGAAATGCAGTGAAACAATGATGCGTACAAAGCAATGTAGACAGGCAAGATGATGGAGAGATATAATTATGAGATTCAGCAGGAAAACTGATTGCTCTGACCCGGAGGTTAATGATCGTATTCTAAATACATTCTTTACAGCAGTTTGCATCAAGAACACCTTTGCAAATTTGCTTAAGCTCTGTTGTTATTTTGAGAAAGTATTGCATTTGTGTAACTGAGGATAAAGAAGGGAATTACTGTGTGCCTTTATCCCCTTTTTAACATTGATCCAGCTCATGCTTGCATGCTTATAAGCATATATAGATTGCAACAGAGGTTATATCTCAATGCCTGCATTATAAAACACATTCGTAGCCTGACATGTTCAGACCCTGGGTCCTTTACTTTCCGGAAGACTGTATTGGATCAAACACACAGGGCTCCGATTCTGTCGACGTGCCTGGGGGCGGGGGTGGGGGGAGTACAACGAGAATCCAGTTAGGAAACTGGGTTTGACTGGGTCCAAAACTGGCACATCCTCCACGGGCCACTTTTGACAGGTGGGGTTATAACATTCTTTAACATAATAATTATAAAAAAGCTTCCAGGATCAGGGAGCAAAGAAGGTGTTTCTTTTAAAAATGGCATTGGATGGGATACGACGACATGGGTGGGAGGAAGAGGAAACACTCCCCTTCCTGGTCAGTAAGGCGTGCAGGATTTTAGAGGGCAGCATCATGGGTAGGACTGTACCACAGGCCTTGAACAATGGCCACACCGCACCTGTAAACAAATAAATCCCAGGTGTGTGATGAGTGCAGAAGGGAAGGATTGAGGAGACCAGGCCTGAATCTTCCCAGGAACAGGAGGACAGCACAGACTTGGTACAGTGGTTTGCAGAGGGGCATAATTCAGAAGGCAGAAGCTGGGAAATACTGGATGGGGAACAGCTAGCAGAAGAAACACTGGAAGAGAGAGAGTTAAAAAGATTCACAATCTCTGGACAGCATCCAACCCCCTTCTCCAAGGACACGGAGAGCTCGGAAAGTGTCAGAACAGAAAGCGCAGAGGGTACAAGCTCAGATTACAAGGCGTAGGAGTGACGTAGATTAATAGGGACGGAGGGGGTGTAAGCCTTAATTAGGAGCACCGCCATTTCTAGGAGACGTGTTCATTGTTCTCACACTGTGATTATTAAAGATTCTAACTGGTAAGAAGTTCCTTTCGTTTGATCTTTTGTTTACTGCCACGGGGGAGGAACCCGGTTCCCCGAAGCCTGACACTTGGGTCCCTGAAGCAAAGTACCGAGCCCAGTCCTAAGTTTGCAGATCTCTGCTATTGCAGCACTTTTTTCTCTTCCTGTCCCATCATCGCTTAGGAGTCTCTTTGTCTTTTCGTTGCTTTTTAGAATTGCCTGCGACGGAGGGACGCGGGTTTGTTAAACCAGTTGCAAGAACTGGACAAGCAGATCAGCGACCTGAGGCTGGATGTTGAGAAAACGGCCGACGAGCAACTCGAGACGGACAGCCGCCCCAGCTCAGGTAGGAATGAAACAGGGCTGTTATTGAAAGAAGGAAGGGAGAGTGTTCTTGTGGTCAGGTCTTGCTTGCATGTTTCCCATTGGGGCATCTGGTTGGCCACTGTGAGAATGGGAAGCTGGATGAGATGGGCCATTGGCCTGACCCAGCAAGGTTCTTCTTATGGGAATCAGAGAATTGCAGAGTTGGACGGGATCCTGAGGATCATCTAGTCCAACCCCCTGCAATGCAGGAATATGCAGCTCTACCACACGGGGAATCGAACCTGCAACCTTGGTGTTAATAGCTCTGCTCTTTAACCAACTGAGCTACCCAAGCTCACTGTTCTGATTCTTCTGGTCATTTTTGCCAATTCAGCATAATCCATCAATTTAATCTGCCATTCTCCTCTGGTAGGGACTTTATCTTCTTTCCATTTCTGGGCCAATAACATCTGCGCAGCCTTGGTTGCAAACATAAATAGTATTTTTTCTGCTCTCTTGGGATTTCGGCACCTAAGATTCCTAAAAGAAAAGCTTCGGGTTTTTTTTTAAAGAAAAAGTTATTTAAAATATTTTTTCAACTCATTATAAATCATTTCCCAAAATTCTTTTACTACCTTACATGTCCACCACATATGATAAAAGGTGCCTTCTTTTTCCTTACATTTCATACATACATTTGACCCCGTTTTATGCATTTTTGCTAATTTAGTGGGAGTTAAATACCAACGGTAGATTTTGCAGCTCTCGAATGTTATTATTAGTAGTCATGATTATGATTGTTTTATTTAACAAAATTCATACTCAGCTTGATTGTAGGGAAGCATCTAAGCAGTTTGCGAGAAATATCAAGAATATCAATAAAACCAGATGAGTGAAAACATTTACACATGATTGAAATCAACAGCCAAAAAGATGCAGACACGTCAGCGCCTGCAGGTCTCGATAGACTAGTTCCAGCAAAAAATGATTTAAGCAGGCACCAAAAAGAGAACAGTGAAGGCGGCTGTCTGATTTCAATAGGCAGGGAGTTCCAAAGCTGAATCGTGCTACACACTAAGCGTCAATTCCTTTTCCACCTGTGCATGCAGAGGGCCTTGTGCAGAGAAGGCCGCTGATAGCAACACTGCGAAGGAGACATAAAGTGGGCACAGCTTCTCACAGCGTTGCATTGTGAGGAAATGCGGCAATTTTTTGGCCCTTTTCAAATATTTGCCAGTGTTCATTTCAGCCTCGGTTTATAGCTGCAGCTGCCAAGCTGAAGTACAGTAGTATATTCTCACTTCCAGAAACAAATAGCAAACTCTGGCTTCACTTGTGAAGTCTGCGTAGCCAAAGCAGCCTTAAGGTAAAGGTAAAGGGGCTCCTGACCATTAGGTCCAGTCGTGACCGACTCTGGGGTTACAGTGCTCATCTCACTTTACTGGCCAAGGGAGCCGGCGTACAGCTTCCGGGTCATGTGGCCAGCATGACTAAGCTGCTTCTGGCAAACCAGAGCAGCGCACTGAAATGCAGTTTACCTTCCTGCCGGAGCGGTACCTATTTATCTACTTGCACTTTGATGTGCTTTCGAACTGCTAGGTTGGCAGGAGCAGGGACCGAGCAATGGGAGCTCACCCCGTCGTGGGGATTCGAACCACTGATCTTCTGATCGGCAAGTCCTAGGCTCTGTGGTTTAGACCACAGCGCCACCCGCGTCCCGCCTTACTGAGAATCAAAAGGGGAGGTATCAGGATGCTCAGAAACCTTATGGGGGGGCAAAATCCCCCCAAACAGTCCATTGAAGACTAGAGAGTCTGGAACTGGGAGAGAAAAGCAGAGGGCAGGAGGAATCAAGCATCCTTTGAAGAGCACATGGCTGTAACTCCACATGAGAAACGCTTATGTCCCTGTGGAGATGGCAGTACTGAATCGGTGGCGCACGCCCTTCTGGTTCGCACTCTTTATAAAGACTTGAGGAAAGAGATTATCACCCCTCTTTTATTGTCCATTCCGGGTCGCCCAACCACTGCCACAGTGTCCTTTCTCTTGGCAAGGTTTTTAGCTGGGGCAATCAGAATAAGATCCACTCTTTGACTATTGATTCAAAACCTTAAAATGTATTTTATATAATTGACTTTTTATTTCTATTCTTTGTATATTGTATTGTTGTTTTATTGCTATGGCCGATGGCTGACACAAATAAAGATCCATCCATTCATTCATTCATTGACATGGCTGTAAGGTGTATTATGTAACGTGTGTTATGTGTTTACTTTCCAGCCTTGGCTTTTTCTATTGACTAGGTGTTGCATGATTAATGGGTTTTTTTCCGTGTTGTGTTTTTTAAAACAGGCTTCTATGAGCTGAGTGACGGGGCCTCAGGATCACTCTCCAACTCCTCCAACTCTGTTTTCAGCGAGTGTTTGTCCAGCTGCCACTCCAGCACCTGCTTCTGCAGCCCTTTGGACACATCCCTGAGTGGCTCTGATGGACGGCCCATGTCTGCAGGTATGGGAAAGGAGGTGGGGATTCCCTGGAGTGGCTTGAGCCCTGTGAACCTTTCCCCATTCACCTCTTCATTCTTTAAGTGAATGCAGGAAGTGAGCCATGTGGGACTGGAGGTTGCTTGTGGGATACACAACTTTTGGTTCCATCCATGGGGGCTGCTGGGTCAACCAGGGTCACACCTGGACTTTGGGGATCAAGCCTACTGATACAGAAGACTTGTTTCTCCAAATAAGAGCCATACAGGTGTGCTTAATAATAATAATAATAATAATAATAATAATTTATAGCCCGCCCATCTGGCCAGGCCTCCCCAGCCACTCTGGGCGGCTCCCAACAGAATACAGTGGTACCTCAGGTTACAAACACCTCGGGTTACAAGCACTTTGGGTTACAGACTCCGCTAACCCGGAAGTAGTACCTCAGGTTAAGAACTTTACCTCAGGATGAGAACAGAAATCGCGCAGCGGCAGCGGGAGGCCCTTATTAGCTAAAGTGGTACCTTGGGTTAAGAACGGTTTCAGGTTAAGAATGGACCTCCGGAACGAATAAAACATCAAACATTTGAAACTTCCCTAAACAGGACTGCCTTCAGATGTCTTCTAAAAGTCTAGTAGTTGTTGTTCTCTTTGACATCTGGTGGGAGGGCGTTCCACAGGGCTGGTGCCACTACCAAGAAGGCCCTCTGCCTGGTTCCCTGTAACCTTACTTCTCACAGGGCGGGAACCGCCAGAAGGCCCTTGGATTTGGACCTCAGTGTCCGAGCTGAACGATGGGGGTGGAGACGCTCCTTCAGGTGTACTGGGCTGAGGCCGAGGATCTCTTGTTGCTCAAAGCGAAAGGATGAAGCGAAACTTTGCTGAAAGTTGACTCAGTTTCCATCTTTTAAGGTTTGAGTTTTGGTGGGAACATTCATATCTCCAGAAACATTTAAAGAAAATGCAGACGGGGGGCTGTGCCATGACCAGAAGAGCAATATTTAAAATCTAGTATTTGTTAAGGTGGTGGTGGTTTTATGGGAGAAATCCATGTTTCTGTAGCATTATGGGAAATCTGAATTCTACAGGAAACTGTCTTTGAGCATTTTTGAATATAGATTTTGAACTTTGGTTTTTGGAAGGTTAAAATTTCTCAGCCTATTTACCACCCACGGATATTGTTGTTTCCTTTGAAGGTGGAATATTTCCTCACTTTCCCCGATTTCTTTCTTTCAGATCTCATCGGCTGGCTGGAATATAACAAAGGGAACCAGCATGAAGACCCGTCCGTGGGGATGGCCTGCCGAGTGTCGTCCACACCGCACTCTAATTCCCTTGAGGTGGTTTCAGACGTGCATCCAAAATACCAGTGTGACCTGGTGTCGAAAAACGGGAACGACGTTTACCGCTACCCCAGCCCTTTACACGCCGTCGCGGTTCAGAGCCCCATGTTCCTTTTGCCGGTGACAGACAGCCCCCCGAGGGAAGAGGGAGAGCACAACGTTGCGGACCTTTGTGTGGGACCCGAACACGACTCTGCGAAAGCGGACGCCTCCTGCCTCCCGCATAGCTCTCCTCCCGAGTCCTGTCCCCCAGCCAGCAGGAAAATAGACGGCTACATCTTGAGCCTTGTGCAAAAAAAGACCCCTTCAGTGCGGACTAACAAACTGAGGACGAATCTGAATGCAGACCCCGCCAAAGGGATTTTGAGGCACGGGAGCCTGTGTGTCCGGCAAGCGCCTGGGGGTGCAAGCGGCAGTTCGGCCGCTGCTCTCAAGAACCCAAATCAGGTCTTCCCCCATTCCAGCAGAGCCAGCACACCGCTGGACAGCAGCGCCTTCTCCCCTCTGAAGCAGCATTCGAGAGAAACCGAGCATCTGGAGAGCAAAAAGGCTCCTCCGCCCGTGGTCTTCCCACCAAATGTCAACCACGAACTTCAAAGCCAGCAGGCGGCGAGGAACGTCAAACCGCCAGAGCCGCCGCGGTGTCCGGTCGCAAGCAAGGGCGACGTCCCCAAGGAAAGCGGCCAGATTTTTGCGGAGAGCCCTCCCCAACACGCAACCCCACCGAAGGAAAGCAAAACCCTCCAGCTGCCCCGAAAGATCCTGTTCAAAAACAGTGGGGCGCAAGCGGTCCACGGTGTTTTGCCGCCTCAGGAAACCAGGCCTTCGCTCGATTTCAAGAGCGACGGGTTGTCCTCTCAGGGCCTGGAGGAAGGCCTGCTGGTGAACGCCAAATACATCCCGGCTCAGCCGCAGACGGTCAGGCTTCACAAGGGCAGCCGGAGCGTCAGGATACTCAAAAGCTCTTTGGTGAAGCACAGGTCCCACCTCGTCACCGTGCTGGAAAACGGGCCGCAGGCCGGCAGGGAGAAGGCCAAACCCTCCGGCAAGAAGTGCCGTTTCCCCGACGACCTGGATACAAATAAGAAGCCGAAGAAGGCCGCTGTGAGAGGGAAGAAAAGCGGCCACTTGCCGCCGGAGGCTGCCCTCCTGAGTCGGCCTCCCGGCGTCCTCAAGTCGGCGGTTAGGCCCCACAGCCGGGAGCCGGTGGTGGCGAAACCGAAGCACAAGAGGGCTGACTATCGCCGCTGGAAGCTGTCGGCAGAGGTCTCCTATGAAGAAGCCCTGAGGAGGGCGAGGAGGAACCGGAGGGAAGGCCTCGGGGCCTACCCTCAGGCTCCCCACCCGTACGCCAGCCCCTACGCCTACGTCGCGAGCGACTCGGAGTATTCGGCGGAGTGCGAGTCGCTCTTCCACTCGACGGTGGTGGACACCAGCGAGGATGAGAGGAGCAACTACACCACGAACTGCTTTGGGGACAGCGAGTCCAGCCTGAGCGAGGTGGAGTTTGTGGGCGAGAGCACAACGACCAGCGACTCGGATGAGAGCGGGGGGCTCATCTGGTCCCAGTTTGTGCAGACGCTCCCCATCCAGGCGGTGGCCGCCG
The DNA here is from genome assembly GCA_034642415.1 of Podarcis siculus. Lineage (NCBI taxonomy): Eukaryota > Metazoa > Chordata > Lepidosauria > Squamata > Lacertidae > Podarcis > Podarcis siculus. Next base: position 7,056,636 of record JAXCMG010000059.1, read on the forward strand.
CTTCCGAGCTCCACGAAAATGCAGCCAAAGCCTTCGTCAAGATTAAAGCCTCACACAACCTCAAGAAGAAGATCCTCCGCTTTCGGTCCGGCTCTCTCAAACTGATGACTACTGTCTGAAACGCATAACTAGTAGCTGAAGATGGCGGCAGTGGTGACTGACATGCCTGCTGGGGAAGAGTTTGTGTGTTAAGGCAGCCTTCCCGAAGTTGGTGACCTCCAAATGTATTTGACATTTGTGGGGAGTTGGAAGGGACCCCTGAGGGTCATCAAGTCCAACTCCACTGCAATGCAGAAATCTCAGCATGCGATGGTCCCCCATCCAATTTCAAACCATACTGGACCCTGCTTAGCTTTGCAAATGTGCTAGCAGTTTTATGGCTGCAGTTTGGGGGTCATGGGAATTGTAGAGGTCGGGGAGCATGGTGACTGCAGTGGTCAAGGCTCATGGGAGTTGTAGTCCAAAACATTTGGAGGTCACCAGGTAGGGGAAGCGTGATGTAAGGGTATGTCTGCATTTGGCAGTTTTCGAGGTGTCTTGGGCACACTTATTCAGGGCACAGAAGCAACACAAGCCAGCTTCAAGAGAAAATGCACTTTTCGGGGGGGGGGAGGGCTTCCCTTGCAAGAGGCGAGGCGCCCCAGCAGAGAATCATCTCATGCTGGAAGGCACAGGGCCCTTTGCTAGTCCTTTGTTGAGAGCAGCAAAGCACTCAGCCCGCCACCCTCCAGAGAGGCAGCCATGTTGCATTATATTATTGTTTGTGTATACATGCTGCCTGCCAGCCAAAAGTGCTCCCAGGAACAAACAGATGCATACAAAGACAATAATGCAAGCATAACATGGAGCAAATGCGAATGATGCAAATTCCAAACGTTTCTGCAGTATTAAAACCCATGCACATCAGTGTTCTGGCAGGCAAGGAGCATTCCCTACAAGGACAAGAATACTTGAGCAGCCCCTTTGTCTCGCGAGGGTCCTGGGCAGCAGGGTTTTGCAAGCCAGGTGGGGAAGCTGGTGCCCCGTGAGGCTTGCAATGGGCTCTCCCCCCCTGTGACCACGTGCCCAGCAGTCAAACTGACCTCTCCTTGGTCATCTTACGCTCAAAGGTTGTCCACTTGCACTAAGAGCAGCCCGGAACTACTTGCAAGCGAGAGCAGCTCCTCTTGGCTTCTTTTTGAAATGCTAAGCTGGGGCCAGTAGATGTTCTTGTGGGCTTGCATGCCTGTTGCGTGCCCAAAACGCCAAACCAAGATGCTGCTTGCCAAATCTGCTTGCAGGTAGATGCTTCAAGCTTCCAAGGCTGCCTCTCCAGTCTTTGAAGAACATTGAAGGGAAGTTAGTAGCTTTTTATTGAGATACCGAGGGAGCAAGCAATATATATCCTAAATGCAAAGCGTGGTGCTGTGTGATTATTATTTTTTTAACACTAAATAGCCAGCCATTGGGACAGGGGAGAATCAGGATTGGGACTGTGATGGACAGGGAGACCAGCAGTTAACCCTTTTCTTCTGCGCTGCTGAAAATTCCCCTTCCCACTCCCAAGAAGCTCTTGTTTGGCATGGGAAAGGGGGGGGGGGAGTTTCAGAGAGTTAATTTGAGTGGGAGGGAAAGGTTTTTTGTTTTGTTTTTAATCTGCTCATTGCGGTCCTGATCCTGATTAGTACCTCCCCTGCAGGAGCTGCTTATTTAAATAATCGTAATAACAATAACAATGGCCATGGCAAATTATGCATTTAACATGACATGGAACTTGGGCTGTGGCAATCAGCCTTGTTACAGTGCTGCCCCTTCTGGTACATCTCAAGGCCCTTCCTGAGACAGACTGCCCTGAGACCTTCAGATGAAGGGCAGCAAACAGATATAATAAACAAATAAAGTAAATAACAGCTTTGCAAAGAGGGCAGGTGCCTAGCTCACAAAACATTTACTCTCCCGCCAGACCACACACGCCTGTGTCGGTCACTTATGCATGTTGCAAGCCTTGCAGGAGGGAGTAGTGTGGACAGAGCAAGCTCTCTTCCACTTTACAAAAGCTTTCTTGCTTGGTCGCCTGATGGTGACGATGACTCACCCTAGGCGACCAGGCAAGTGTCTATTTGCAAGCCTGCTATAGCAGAAAAAGGAGCAAAGCCTTTCTCTATGCAGAAACTTTACCCACCCTGGTTTCTGGTGCTGCTTCCCTCCTTCCCGGACGTGTGCTAATATGCCAAAATGATGGTCTCCTGCAGACGTGCCGAGCGTGTATGCGCGCCTCTTGCTACTTACACAAAACAAGGTGCTTCTTGTAAATATTTTCCCAGAATGCTGTTGTTTTGAGTTCCTTAAATGCACATATTTAAATCTTGACGGACTGCTTAAATGATGTTACTTGAACCTCCCAACTTTTTTGTTGGATACTAGTGCCTTTGAAGTGGCAAAACCCACTGTGCTAGTTTTTAACAAAGGAACAGTACCACCACTTTTTCAGCTGTGATGGCTTCAAGTGCATAGTGGAGTGGGAAAAACGTCTGCAGCGAGCGTTGATTTCTCTCCTAGTCAGGGATGGGTCGAAGGACATCTGGACCCTATGCTGAACCTTACTTCGGCTTCTAAACATCCTTGTTTCATACAGAAAAGTTGCTCCTCTACCTCTTCTTACAGAGACAGAAACACACCATTGACATGCATGCAACACACACAATGTAAAAAAGACTAGTGGCTTTTTTTGAGCTGGGGCAATGTGACTTCCCTCTCCTGTGGTCTTCCTTTTCCTCCCTTTTCCTCCCTTTTTTCCAAACAGAATCCCTAGAGTTGTCTGGATGTGGTTTTTAATCTTTTAAAATAAAACTAGAATTCATTTTTAGGATCTCGTAGGAGGCTGCCTTATCCCAGATCATTTGTCAATCCAGCCCAGCATTGTCTAGGTCGGTCATGCCACCACCTGCCATCCATCTACCTGGAGATCCCGGGGATTGAACCTGTGGCCTTCAGGTGTTCTGCTGATGAGCTGTGGAAATATGAATTTGCCTTAGGGGGACTGGTCCAGCTAACCCAGTGTCTGGCTAGCAGGAGTTCTTCAGAGTCCAAAGGTGGACCTCTTTCTGAACATGGCTAAATGATGTCCTTGAGATGTTGGGGGCTGAATCGGAGATCCTTCTGCACATGTTCTACCTCTGAGCTGTTGGTCTCTTCCCATCCCTTCCCAGTTGCAGCATCAGTCCTGCCCATGTTAAGCACTCTTCCTTGATAGCAGAGACTGAGGGGCACGTAGCCTTGTATTTTTGTTTTAAAAACCCTGCAAGCCACAGATATTAAATAGGTGGTCCACCCCAGTTTTCCATCCCTGGTTCAGAAAACCTCATTGGCTGTGGTTGGACACAGCGCCCAATGTTTCCTGTAGCAGAATCTGCTGGATGACCTGGAATCTCAAGAGCATGCCCTCTAAATGCTTATTATTATTTGCCTTGTTTTAAGAACAAACTCTAGTGTTCACAGCTGAGAACCAAGACCTGGAAGTTGTGTTCCAAACACCAAATGAGGCACTGAAACAAAATATTGTGCAGATCTTGAAATTCAGTAAAGGGTCTGGATTCTGAAATCCAGTGTTTCCAATTGCAAACCGATTTTCATGTGTTTTGAACTTCAGCACTATGGGGATATTTAAAAAATAATATACGTGCAACTTAGATTCTGTAATGTTCAGTATCAACGTGCAAGATTTAAATATGTGAAGATTTTATTTGTATTCCAAAACCACCTAAACAGATAATTGGGAATGTCAAAATGTCCAAGTGGGTTTATTGTTAATTGTTAAGGATAAGTAGGGGTTGGTTTTTCCCCGGGAAGGAGGGGTTAAATAAAAAAGGACTTACAAATAATAATAATTGCCAGATTGGAGGAGATGCTTTAGAGAGCAGGTGGGCAGGGATCAGGCTACTGACATCTACCTTGTTTTTTACTAGACCCCCAAGCAGAGCTAAGTAGTGGCAGGGGACAGGCATGCAGATAAATAAGAGGTACTTACAGGCCTTTTGCACAAAACAACCACCCTGGTCTCCTCTTCCCCTAAACATTCGTAGTTTCAGCCAATAGGTTGGGAAGAAGCCTTTTAGATGTAGTTGTTCAGCGTGATCCGTGTGCATTGCCTAGTTGTAACAGCTCAAGAGAGAGTTGGGACTGTAGCTGAGTGGCAGAACATCTGCCATCCATGCTGAAGGTCCCAGGTCCAGCCCTTGGCATCGCCAGGTAAGGTGAGGAGGGAGCCATTTCTGAAACCCTGGAGAGCCACTGCCAGGCCGAGTAGACAATATAGAGCTAGATGAGCCTATGTTGTGTCTTGTTTTAAGGCGGCTCCCTGTGCCCTTACCCAGTTGTTAAGCTCTCTTCTGCCAAGGCCAATGGTCTTGCTGAACTCCTGCCAGCCAAAACTAGCATGGAGACGTTGGGAATCATAGTTGGAGGAGACTATGTGGGTTCTCTCTGGTCTACAAGGACTTGTCAGTAGCCCTGTGGGGAACACAAGTATGTTCCCAGCCCTACCCGGAGAAGAAGGGGATTGAAGCAGAGATCTTTTTGCGCACAAAGCATGGGCTTGTACCACCAAGCGACAGTCCCTTCTCCTTGGCCTGAACCAAATCTTGGAAGGCTGTGAAAGTTGATAGCCCCCAAAGACTGCTTCCATAGGCCGTTTTTACCCCTGATGTAGAAGTAAGCTCTCCTAGACAGCCTTCCGGAAGTGGTGGGTGGAGCCAGAGGGGAAGTGGGTGGAGTAACAGAAAGTTGGTTCTTACCTTTCGTAAGGTAGCTTACATTCAGTCAGGTTGCTTTGCATTGTGGGGCCCACCTGGCTTCCCTCCTGTGGGGCTGCTGCCACTTGCCAGGAGAGGCAGCGGGGAGCTTGGTGCTGTGGGGGGCAGGGACAGCAGGTAGGGCAGAAAGTGGGGAGCCCAGCAGACGTCAGATCTATAATGTGTGATAGGCTGAGTTTTGCAAGGGCAGAGTAAGGAGGAGAAAGCAGATGATTTAGCTGAGATTCCTGCATTGCAGGGGGTTGGAATAGATGACCCGTAGGGTCCCTTCCAACTCAATAAGTCTGTGATTCTGTGATAAGTGGGTAGGCTGAGGTGAGTGGGGCTGAGTCCCAGGGGCCAGACAGAAAGACCTGTAGGGCCACAGTGACTGAATACCTTCCACCCTTTTTGCTCACCAGGTCTGGCTAACTGCTAACTTTAAGAATAAACAAAAATTCCCTGCTGTTGAAATAGCAGCCTCTGCTCTTGTGTCATGTGGAAATGAACAACCTTGGCAATATTATGAGGCAGTGCTTCAGATAAGGGCATTAGGCGGCTGAGAAACACGGAGATTTGCAATCTCTGAGGAACACTGAATGGTCGCTGCAGAAGGAACGAGTTCGATGTGTGTCCTAAGAAAAAGACCTGGTGTTTGCAGTACAGTCCGAACTTCGGTTTGAGTAGGGATTATGAGCTTTGTGTTCTGTCACATGGTGCTTCATCCAGCCTTGCACTTCTCTGGTTAATATGTTCCTGGGCTTTGTATGGGACTATCCCATAGCATAAAATGTGGTGCAGTTAGGGTGTAGCCGTTTCTTTCCATGCCACGTTTGAGGCTCAGATTATGCTGTGCAGGCCCTGTCCACTTCATGCCTTAAGGATGTGCAAAGAGCTGTGTGCATGTTCAGACCAATGCGCCATCTTCTAGTCAAGCATCCTATTTCTCAGACGAACCAGAGGCCTCTTTTGGAAAGCCAACGAGAAGGACATGAGCTCAAAGCTCTTGTGTTTCTTCCCCTGAGACGTGACATTCAGTGACGTGGTGTCTCTGGCTCTTGAGGTAGTATTCTGGCACCCTGACTAGTTAACCATCAATAGCCTTACCCTCCATGAATTTGTCTAATCCCCTTTTAAAGTGGCCACAAGTTGGCTATCACCATGTTTGGTTGCAAATTCCATTATTTATTCTGTGCTGCGTGAAGAAGTCTTCTATCCTGGGCTCTGGCTAGGTGCTGTCAACTTATAAAGCAGTCTCATACCTCTTAAGATAGTCACCTAAGCATCT
>JAXCMG010000059.1:7063092-7073231 GCA_034642415.1 Podarcis siculus
CGTTGCCAGCCCCGCAATCTCCGGGGACAGAGGGGAAGGCGCGCGCGGGAAGGTCTCTCCCGGGACCCCTTTTGAACCAAGGGGCGGCAACGGGGAGAAGCGATCTTCTCCCCGTTGCCGCCCCTTGCTGCAAAAGGGGGGACAGCTTCCCCGCTGTCCCGGAGATTTCCCTATGGACTTTCGTCTTGCGAAGGAAGCCCATAGGGAAATTCATTTTGCAAAGCGCCTCCAAAACGGAAAACCCTTTCGTCTAGCGGGTTTTTCGTCTTGCGAGGCATTCGTCTTGCGGGGCACCACTGTACTAGGGATGGACTAAGGATGAGTGAGTCCATTTCCGTTCCATTTTGAAAGTTGTTTCTTTAAATAAAACATACAATAAAACACAGGACATTGACGACAAGACATAAAGAGAACATGTGTCATTCAAAATCCAGTCTACCCTGTTTCCCAATAACTTTCAGGAGTTTGTTATTTAAACCCCACAAATGGGAAATGAAACATGTTTGAACGCATGAAGCAAAACCCACAAATTAAATTTTTGAACCACAACTCCCATCATCCCTAGCTAGCAGGATCAGTTGTCAGGGATGATGGGAACTGTTGTCCAAAAACAGTTGGAGACCCAAGTTTGGGGAATACTGACCTAGTCCAGCCCCCTGCAATGCAGGATTCTCAGCTCAAGCATCCATGGCAGATGGCCATCTAACCTCTGCTTATAAACTCCAAGGAAGAAGATTAAAACTCTTAGGCTTCCTTCCTTTCCTCCCTCTTAAGTAAACTGCCCAACTCCTTAGGGTCGTCTTCTCAAGCATGTTGTGGCCAAGATTTGTTAGAATGTAAAAAGAGCCTGGCACCTGGATCAAGCCAGTGGCCTACCTAGTCTAGCATCCTGTTCTCATAGTGGCCAACCGATGCCCCAATGGGAAGCTCGCAAGCCTCACCTGAGCGCAAGAGCCCTCTGCCCTCCTGCAATGGGCATTCAGACTCCTCCTGCCTCAGACAGTGGAGCTAGAACATAGCCACTGGGTTTTGTAGCTATGAAGTTCATTCATTGTTGTTGTTTAGTTGTTTAGTCGTGTCCGACTCTTTGTGACCCCATGGACCAGAGCACGCCAGGCACTCCTGTCTTCCACTGCCTCCCGCAGTTTGGTCAAACTTATGCTGGTAGCTTCGAGAACACTGTCCAACCATCTCGGCCTCCGTCGTCCCCTTCTCCTTGTGCCCTCCATCTTTCCCAACATCAGGGTCTTTTCCAGGGAGTTTTCTCTTCTCATGAGGTGGCCAAAGTTTTGGAGCCTCAGCTTCATCTGTTCTTCCAGTGAGCACTCAGGGCTGATTTCCTTCAGAATGGATACGTTTGATCTTCTTGCAGTCCATGGGACTCTCAAGAGTCTCCTCCAGCACCATAATTCAAAAGCATCCATTCTTCGGTGATCAGCCTTCTTTATGGTCCAGCTCTCACTTCCATACATCACTACTGGGAAAACCATAACTTTAACAGGGAAAGCATGGGCAGTTTCAAATTAAATGAACAGTTCCCACCTATGATTCCCAGAAACAGGTTCTTGGAAACATACTCAGGTTCAGGTTCAAGTAACCTTTATTGGCATCACATAAGAACATTCAGAATACATTCAGAATAGATAGGCCAGTGCGATCTTGTTGCCACCCCAACAGCACAGTGACCCGCCAAAGGGCAGAAGAGGCGAGCAATCCGCCTCATCGCTGTGGGTTTCCAGCAAGGGCAGGATCCTGTAGCATACAGGACAAAAAAAATCAAATAGAGGAACTTAGCTACTGTCTTGGTGAGCTCCAGGTCTCTCCCCTGTAATAAGAAGCGCATAACCTCCGTCTCTGGTTGGAAACATGCTGCCTCTGACAGTGAAAGGAGAACATGGCCATCATGTCTTGTAGCCACTGATAAGGTTGATCCTCCATGAATTTGTCTCTTAAAGCCATCCAAACTGGTTTAACTCTTCTGGGAGCAAATCCCCCAGTTTAACTATGTGTTCTGTGAAGGAGACGTCCTTTTGTTCCGTAATCTAGTTCGCACGCCCCTCCAGATATTTCTAATTGCACCATCAAATCTGTCGGCGATGGACAGGAATTCCCCAGTTTTATCTCCTGCGAAGAGGAGTGTCAGGCGTTGCCACAAAGAACTACTGCCCTTCCAACTGGAAAGAAGAGTTATAAATCAGGAATTTTCCAATGATTCCTACTAATTGCAGTGCGATTGCATCTTATCCCCCTTGTCAACTGGCTGAGCTCTCCTTTAAAGACAACTTAAGCTGAACAGCTTAAGGAATGGCCTTTTCGATAAGGAGACAAGAGGAACCAAATCTCCCCATCATATATAAAAAAAAGTGAATGATTGGCCGCCAGCAGTAGCAACATCCCTGCTAGGTACTTTTAGGGTAGTTGGCGAAATTTGTTGATCTTATCTTCCACCTAGTAATGAGTTTCTGAGGCTTTTCAAGGTGGAATGTTCTTTTAAAGAAAGACAAAAAGAAGCATCAGAATTGTGTCCCAAAATCGACTTCAGCAGAGATTTGGTGAGGCTGGTTTTTCATAGAAAAACTGGAATTTGGGGATATCGTGGAAATTATTATTTATCAGGTGCCTAAAGTTTTCTGGGCACTGTATGAGGACTGTAAAAGGTGCTAGTCCCTGCCAACAGGCTTGCAATTGAACAGGATTACAAATTTAGAAAGTGGTGGGAAGCAGGGTTTGGAGAACAAGCAAATTCAGACACGTCAGAAGCTTTCTACGTACATAATTCACATCATATTTACAAGATCATAAATTCTCACATTGCTAAGGGTGTTTTGGCAAGTGACACTGAAGCTGCCTTGTTTTATCAGTGGGAGCTGCAACACAATGTTGCAGTGTGGTTTGCTTCTGCTCAGGATATGCCCTCCCCGAACCCTGCCCAAGTCAATCAGCAATGTGTGATCGATCATCTTCTTTGGGATGTTTTAAGGCGCGTCCCCTATGTAGAGTTCTTCCCTAAAGATTTCTGCACTTTTGCAAAGCTGCTGGTACCTCCAGAGCTGCTGATATCTGCAATGATCAGCACTTGCATCCTGAACACTGAAAATATAGGGAATTATTTGTCCATGGTACCCCCAAACAGCGTACAAGGCTTTGTAAACACACAATCTGTGTAGTACTAGGTAAAGGTAAAGGGACCCCTGACCATTAGGTCCAGTCGTGGCCGACTCTGGGGTTGCGGCGCTCATCTCGCTTTATTGGCCGAGGGAGCCGATGTACAGCTTCTGGGTCATGTGGCCAGCAGGACTAAGCCGCTTCTGGCGAACCAGAGCAGTGCATGGAAACACCGTTTACCTTCCCGCCAGAGCGGTACCTATTTATCTACTTGCACTTTGACGTACTTTCGAACTGCTAGGTTGGCAGGAGCAGGGACCGAGCAACAGGAGCTCACCCCATCGCGGGGATTCGAACCACCAACCTTCTGATCGGCAAGTCTTAGGCTCTGTGGTTTAACCAACAGCACCACCCGCATCCCTTGTAGTCCCTAGTACTGTGTAGTACTACCTTTATGCATATATAGCGATGGCACGTGAGAAGGAAATAACTGAATGCACGGGAACTTCCCTTTAAATCAGTTGGGGATGAAGGGAGCTGAAGTTCAGGAAAAATCTGGAGGGCCACAGGTGTAATCCCTGGAATCCAAATTTAAAAGGATCTCTGGTACAAAGTGATGTGGAAGAGAATACAAGGACCACTGGCTCCTGGTGGAGTACAGGATCAGGTATAAGGTGCTGGTTTTAACCTTTAAAGCCCTATATGGCCTAGGACCCTCGTACCTACAGGACCGCCTCTCCTGGTATGTCTCATGGAGGACCTTAAGGTCTTCAAACAAAAACATCTTGGAGATCCCAGGCCACAGGGAGGTTAGGCTGGCCTCAACCAGAGCCAGGGCTTTTTTGGCCGTGGCCCCGATCTGGTGGAACTCTCTATCACCAGAGACTAGGGCCCTGCGGGACTTGACATCTTTCCGCAGGGCCTGCAAGACAGAGCTGTTCCACCAGGCCTTTGGCCAAGGCACAGTCTGACCCCTCCTTTGGTAATCAGCTTCGGCTGGGGAGGGTGGGATATAAATAAATTATTGTTGTTGTTGTTATTGTTATTATTATTATTTGTTAGGAACCCCATTCACCTCACAGAGCTACAAATTGCAAACTCTGAGAATTCTAGTTCTGTGAGAAGAATGGGAGTCTTCTAACAACCCCCAGCAGCAATAACACCTCCCAGAATTTTGTGTGTGTGTGTGTGTGTATTTTTTTCTTTATTTTTTCTATATTTTTTTCTTTATTTTCCATTTAATTATATACATTCACATCATTATTATCAACTTTACCGCCCTGGCTCTTCAGAGTCATCGACTTCCTTCCCTCCCGCCTCATGGCTATCAAAATAAACCTTTATATCATTGCATTTTGTATGTTTTCCAATTCTATAATTGCATTCATTACGAAATGACTCAAAATTTAAATAAACATAGAAAGGTAGAAAATTTCTCATCACAAGTCTTCAGACAACCCTGCTAGTGATGTTAATTGCTTACAATAATCTTTCAGGTATCGTATAAATTTACTCCAGTCCTTTTGGAGTACTTGATCATGCTGGTTTTGGATTTTTCCTGTCAGCATTGCTGGTTCTGCAAAGTCCATCATCTTCATCTGCCACTCTTCTTTCGTTGTTTCCATTTTTTGGAGCATACATCAACAAATAACTTTCTGTTTTGGGGGTTTCTGAAGGGCTGGGAGATCAGAGCAATAAGGGAAAGAAAAAAAATATTAAATCCCCTTCGCCCAAGAATGAATTTCATCCTCTGGATTAGTGGGCTAGGACATAGCTGTCAACTTACAGATTTGAAAATAAGGGACCAGCAGCCTCGAAAATAAGGGACCAGCAGCCAAAATAAGGGATTTTCCAAGCACAGGTATGTTCAACTTCTGAGCCCCTCCGAGCCAAAGGCAGAAAGCCCAGCCAGCAGCCAAACGAAGCCTCAAGCGGGGGTTCCCACAGCGCAGCAACCTAGCAAAGGGGATGCAGCAAGGAAAACCACTGTCACCTCTCCGCTGGGAAGCGCTGAGCAAAGGCGAGTCCCCAGGCAATGCGGCCGATTTGATCGGCACAAGGCATGCAAGCTCCACCCCCCAGTCATTCTTAGACTCTTTATTGGGTGAGCAACGCAGCCAAGCAACACAGTTGGAGCCTCCCTCCTCCCTGGCCGGCAGGGAGGGAGGGAGAGGAGCTGCTTCCTTTAAACCTGGGAAATTTAAGGGACATCATCAATAAGGGACAGCAGCGGGACACGGCGCTGGGATAAGGGACTTTCCCGCCAAATAAGGGACGGTTGACAGCTATGGGCTAGGAAGGGAAGAAAGAAACCCGTAGAGTTTTTTTTAAAAAAGGAGGACAAAAGCCAGGATACATTTGGCAAAGGGGTTTGCAACAGGAGACCTGTAGAAACATCTAGACCTAGGCTGCAAATAGCAGAATTCTTTGAGGGAAGCCGGAATTATTTAAAGTGGCATCGTAGTGCTTTAAATGTTTGGTGTGCGCATGCCTGGTCTGAGTCTGCTTCGGATGTTCATATGTACACCTAGGAGAGCTTTCCTTGCAGTGATGGAAAGCACTGGATTTTTTTTGCCCTTGAGTTGAGCGCACATCTGTTGAAGCACCTATTCAGCCCCAGGAATTCAGGAATGAGAGACTAATTAGATTAATTAGATCTCGAAAATGAGTGTTAAAGCTGCACTCCCTGACTCCTGACTTTCCCTCGCTGTCTCTCCCCCACCACTTGACAGATAGCCCTACAACACTAATTCGTGTCTGAGAGGGAGTCCCAGTCGTTTCCCCCCCAGAGATTTTAGATTAAAGTTGTCTGACTCTTCTTCTGTCTCATCTATAACAGTCTGCTCTGTGAGTGCTTAGAGCTCTCAAATTTCGCCGCGGCCTTCCTTCCCCCTTTGAAATGAGAAGCATCACCTTTGCCCCATCCCTGTCTCTCATCCTTATCTGACTTTCATCCCAATATCCTGTGCCCATTAAATTATCCTCCCTGCAATTAAATTTTTGCAAGAGAAATTTAATTGGCAGGGTCCTTTGCATTTGTGTTGTTGTTGGTTTTTGCTGTTGGTGATTTTAATTTTCTTGTTGGTTTTTTTAAATAATTCTGCTCTGCAAGTGATTAATCCTCCGAGTGGCTAATGAGGTTTAAAACACAAAACAACTTTTTATTTATTTTCCACATGCCGTGTGCAGGTAAATCACTAATATCCAGTGCAGGTTAGTAATGCAATTAGCATACAGAGAAAAGGGGAGCAACAATGATTATACAGTGGTACCTCTGGTTACGAACTTAAATGGTTCCGGAGGTCCGTTCTTAACCTGAAACCGTTCTTAACCTGAGGTACCACTTTAGCTAATGGGGCCTCCAACTGCTGCCGCACTGCTGGCACATGATTTCTGTTCTCATCCTGGGGCAAAGTTCTTAACCCGAGGGTTAACTTCCGGGTTAGCGGCGTCTGTAAGCCAAAGTGTTTGTACCCCAAGGTGTTTGTAACCCGAGGTACCACTGTAATGATAAAATGTCTTGGATCGTTCCAAAGAGTTGGTGAGGCTCAATTGAAAAGGATGAGAAAGTGAGCCTTAATTTCATCAACCCAGAGCCAGCGTGGTGTAGTGGTTAAGAGTGGTAGTCTCGTAATCTGGTGAACCGGGTTCGCATCTCCGCTCCTCCACCTGCAGCTGCTGGGTGACCTTGGGCCAGTCACACTTCTCTGAAGTCTCTCAGCCTCACTCACCTCACAGAGTGTTTGTTGTGGGGGAGGAAGGGAAAGGAGAATGTGAGCAGCTTTGAGACTCCTTAAAGGGAGTGAAAGGCAGGATATCAAATCCAAACTCTTCTTCTTCACAAATGACAACATTTTGAAGGTCCCAGGTTGCAAGGTGGTTAGATTGGTCTCAACTTGGGCCAGGGCCTTTTCAGTACTGGCCCCGACTTGGTGGAACACTCTGTCACAAGAGACTAGGGCCCTGCAGGACTTGAGATCTTTCTGCACGGCCTGCAAGATAGAGCTGTTCTGCCTGGCTTTTGGTTTGGACTCAGTCTGACCCTTATGTTTCCCTCCCCTTATGGTTTTGATCTATGGGCTACTTTCTGTCTGAAGCACTGAACAAAAACTATGCAGGCTAGTTGTGGCATCTCTGTTTGCAAGCATGTTTTCCGGAGGGTTGTAAGCAAACGTATATTTTGAGATGAACGTTTTAAAAATTAGCTTAGCGATATATGCCAAGCCCCAGATACTCCTGGAAGCAGTATTTCTCTCTCCCCCCCCCCCAGCATTTTACTGAGCCAGGAAGAGCTGCGTTTTCACATTGCAAAAAAACCCAAAATGGATTCTTATTGCCAGTGTTGGAGGCTGCACAGATGGAAGACAACAGAAGGCACTGCTTAAAGGTCATGGGGATAAAGTTGCCCCAAATCTGGTACAGTAAACCTAATACCTGGACAACTGGCTAGACCTTTGCTTTGTTTCCTAGAAGAGGAGGCCTTTGCCGCCCCCCCACCCCCCCACCCCGTGGAAGAGGGAGCATCAAAGCTCCTCTTCGTGGAAACCCAACAAAGATCTGTATCGTTCTGCCTCTGGCACTTGGAGGAAAAGTGATTGACAGGCGAGAAGCTCTTTGTGGGCAAATGCAGCTCAGGAGTTCACCGCTGTTCAAAGACGTGGTGCCTGCACTTTTAATCTCCGGCATTTGCTGTGGATTTTAGAGAAACCAGAGATAGCATCTTGGGTGCTTTATGCAGACCTGCTAACCTTTCCTAGGCCGAGTCTTCAATAGGGATTGGGTGTCAAAGATGTGGATGAGATGTGGATACACACACACACACACACACACACACACACACACACACACATACATACAGTGGTACCTCAGGTTACATATGCTTCAGGTTACATATGCTTCAGGTTACAGACTCCGCTAACCCAGAAATAGTGCTTAAGGTTAAGAACTTTGCTTCAGGATGAGAACAGAAATTGTGCTCCGGCGGCGCGGCGGCAGCAGGAGGCCCCATTAGCTAAAGTGGTGCTTCAGGTTAAGAACAGTTTCAGGTTAAGAACGGACCTCCGGAACGAATTAAGTACTTAACCCGAGGTACCACTGTGTGTGTGTGTGTGTGTGTGTGTATATATATATATATATATATATATATATATAGCCATTTCTCTATGCAGGGTTCTGTCTTGTGTTGCGGGACATTCTAACCAAATGCAATAAATATTTTTTAAAAACAACAGAGCAATGAGTAAGGTTGTTTTGAATAAGAAACTGTTCTGTTGGGCTGTTTTCTACTACACTGGTACCTCTGGTTGCGAACAGGATCTGTTTCAGAGCCCCGTTCGCAACATGAGCAGAATGCAACCTGTGTCTGCGCGTGCGCGGGTCGCGATTTGTTGCTTCTGCGCATGCGTGTAACGTCATGTTGAGTGTCTGCACATGTGCGAGCGGCAAAACCCAGAAGTAACCCTTTCCGGTACTTCCGGGTCGCCACAGGATGCAACCTGAAAAGATTTAACCTGAAGCAAACATAACAAGAGGCATGACTGTACAGGGGTCCCAGAGTTCCATGTGAAGAGGAACTGATGATTAAACCACTCTGGAAATTGTAGCTGGGGTGGGCAGGTGGGAAGAGGGGTTTGCTAACAATCCTCAGCACCCATAACAAACCGTAGCACCCAAAATTCTTTGGGGGAAGCAGTGACTGTTTAAAGTGGCTTAATACTACTTTAAATGCATAATGCAGATGGGGATAAATTGGATTTGTTGGGTAATCATTATTCTTATTATTAAAATTTATGCATCGCCCTTCAACACAAGATATCTGGGCAGTTCACAGAATAAAATACAAGATAAAAACACTAGTAAATAATTAAAACAACAAAACAACACCCCCCAATATATTACTATTCTATAAGAATCTATTATACCTTTTCCGTCCCATATTTTTTTTTTATTTCCCAAATTCAACCTAACCCTCCCCTCCTCCCCACTGTTTCCTTTCACCTGTGTGAGATCTTCCCATCATAATATTTTTTTCTAGCTGCTTTCATAAAATAGAATAACATGAAAACTGTTAAATTATAATTACGTCTTTTGTCCTTACATGCTTAACAATTGCCTAGGCAGTTCTTGAGGTATTGTGGTCCTGAGCATTTAAGGGGTTTGGTAGAGGCAGAAAAACCAGTGTTTCCTTTTAAAAGAAAAATATCCTGACACAACAATTAACATCTTGTTCATGCCTTCTGGTTTAACACGTGGTTAAACCTATGGTTTAAACCTATGGTTACATGCATGGTTTAACCTATGGGTTCTCACTGGGGGAGGGGGGACCATTTGCTGCAAACTTCTGCAGTCTCTAAACCCTTTCTTGCCATAGCAAACCTTGCCCAGTGAGACATCTTTATCTGCAATGTGGAATCTTTATCTAATATCTTTTCATTCGGTTGCTATTGCTCTCCCCGCAACAGATGAAAGAATAGTAACCGTATGCAATTCTCCCTGCCGCTGCTAATACTGCGATACTGTCTCTCCTGAGCAGCTACAATTTGACGGGTGGATTCTCTGGGCTCTGAAAGCAGGTTGCGTTCAGCCCTGGAATTGAAAATAACCACATTCTCCATCCTTGAACCGTGACTTGCTTGTCTGGAGCGTTAAATAAAGGCAACATCTTCCCGATGGCTGCTGCAACGGCAGGTGGGGGCACAGACGCCACCCACCCCTGCCTTTTTGCAACCTGATTTTTGCTTTCCAAGGGAAAGGAGAGTGTTCTTAAGCTTGGGAAACTGTAGCACATCTGCAGCACACTCAGGGAGAATAAACACAGCTGTTCTGATGAGGAAATGACCTGCCATTTGATTGAAAATAGTGTTTTTTTAATATATATATATATATATATATGCTTTCGTAGATTTTCACGGGTACAGGAATGCAGGTTTTGGTGTCCTCGGGTGTCTTCCCGTGTAAAAGTTGGGGTGTCTAGGCGACGTTTCGACGAGGTCTCACTCGTCATCTTCAGGCTGGTGCTTTCGGCTTCTTGTGAC
>JAXCMG010000059.1:7081522-7174820 GCA_034642415.1 Podarcis siculus
TCTTCTTCTTCTTCTTCTTCTTCTTCTTCTTCTTCTTCTTCTTCTTCTTCTTCTTCTTTCAACACACACAGGTCTCAAAGCACCTTAGAAAGCAGCTTTTTCTCAGGCAGGAATATTCATCCCCATCGTGCTCTGATGGTGTTTCCTGCTTGGCAGGGGGTTGGACTTGATGGCCCCTGTGGTCTCTTCCGACTCTATGATTCTATGATTTCTGCTCCTACGGCATGCAGATCATGGCATAGAATTGAACTAAGTTAAAGAGCCTCAGTGAACCAAGGCGATTTGAATCCAGATTTCAAAGCCACCGCCTGTCAACCAGGAATGGAGGGTGCGTTCTCGCACAGTGGCATTGGGCGGCTTGCCTGCAAAGAGTTTGAGCAAAGGGGTGTGGCTCCCTTGGTTAGAATCTCAAAAGAGATTCTCATTGTCTAAGGGATCAGCTGGAGCGCTTAATTGCCCAAGATTGCTCCTTTTTCTTGTAGACATGGGAGATTAGTTTACATTATGTTCCTTGATTAAAGCTCAACAGCTCAAGTTTTTCCAGGGAGAGGAGGGGAAATCAGTGCTAGGAAATAGAAGACTGGCTTAAAATGTGAATTGCTGGGTGCTATTAGCAACATCACAGAGGAGAAAATATGCTCAGGGTTGCTGCGAGGGCCCTTGGCGACATCTTTTTTGTGATGATTTGAGCACATTGCATTAGAATTTGCCTCTCCCTTTTGGCATCAGGTAAGAAACAACAAGGAAGTGCAAGAGTACTTCCTAAGCAGCTGGTCTGACAAGAAAGAAGATGGTTTAGCAGCTAAGGCAATTAATCTCCAAGGCACTGTGCTGCCACTTTCAGTCTGCAGCAGAAAGCAGGCCAAAGCAGCTGTTCTTCTGGCATTCATCTCTGTGGCTCAGTGGTAGAGCATTGGCTCCGTGTGCAGGAGGTCTCAGGTTCAATCCTCAGCATCTCCAGGTAAGTCTGGGAATATCTCCTGCCTGAAGCCCTGGAGAGTCACTGCCCATGTAGAGAATACTGAGCTAGATGTGGTCCATGGCTCCTTCCTTTATTCTTTATTACAGCATTTCAGAGCAAGAGTGTGACTTACGGAGAGATCCCTTTGTGACCACATCTTAAAGCCGGAGACTATCCTAAGGGCCACTTCTTGGTTTACACCCAGCAACCAGGCTGAGATTCTTCTACTGCTTGCATGGTAAACACATAAAATTCAGAGGGGAGATGTGCCTCCACATGCAGTGAAACTGCCAAAATGGCCAATTGCCAAAACTTGAATAAAATAAAATAAATCTGAGCTCCTGTCTGTTGAGAAATGCTGAAAGAATGTTTGGTACATCATGCTAAAGTGCAAATGGATTCTCATTGCTCAGATAGACACAGATGGGTACTAGGAGGCTTGACTTAGCCTTCAAAACATTGGCAATTGCTTCCCGGAACAAAGAATCTTTTTGTTGAAAGAATACCTTCACATTTATTGCTAATGTGCTAAAGTCATTCATACACCTACAATGGTGGAATTACAGGCAATGAGGCTTTGCTGATTTTCTTTTTGATGTTTCAGATAGTAGTGTGCATTTTGTAGTCGTCACACCAACGGAAATTCCCAGAAATATTTGTATCAGCCCCTATGTGGTTAAGATGGAGAGAGGTATGGATTCTTGGAGTTTGCAATAGTTACCAGTCATCAATGGCCACCAGCCAGTATTCACCATCATCTGCCAGGCTGCAGAGCAACCTAGGCCTGGAGGGCGTCAAGGGGCTGTCAAGCAAGGCCAGGTCATCCACAGAGCAGGAAAGAATGGGAGGCACAGAAAGCGATTTATTAACAGAAAATAACAACATAGCAGAGTCCCGTGGCTTGTCCAGCTAAGGTGTTGCTTAAACTGACCCTGGGCCTCACAACTTCCTCCTCTAGCAGACAAAGGCTGCATCAAGCGGGTGGGTTCCTCCTTTGGGACTGCCTGGTCCATTGCTCAGCAACATGCAGGACTCTCCTTAATCGGGATGTTGGGGATGAAGGAGACCCAGCAGGACTGGGACTCTGACTCCTCTCTGTCTGCATCCACACTGTGACTTTCAGCCTCTAAGCCTGTCTTGGGAGGGCCTCCTTCTCCTGACTGCCCCCTTGATCGCTCAACCCCCTGCTTCTAGCACCTCCCAGCTCGTCCAGTGTGGTGTAGTGGTTAAGAGCGGTAGTCTCGTAATCTGGGGAACCGGGTTCGCGTCTCCGCTCCTCCACATGCAGCTGCTGGGTGACCTTGGGCCAGTCACACTTCTCTGAAGTCTCTCAGCCCCACTCACCTCACAGAGTGTTTGTTGCGGGGGAGGAAGGGAAAGGAGAATGTTAGCCGCTTTGAGACTCCTTAGGGGAGTGATAAAGCAGGATATCAAATCCAAACTCCTCCTCCTCCTCTTCTTCTTCCTTCTCCAGACTGCTCCTCAGTGTCCCAGCACCACGGTCCAGGATCTAAGTCACCATCTTCTGTGTCTTCCCTGGGTGAGCACCTCCCACCACTCTTCCTCATCCAGCCAGTCCCTGACAGAGGGTCATTGTCATAATCAAGAACCATGTTTATTACACTCTACTACAACAGCAATATTGGGGGTACAAGCAGGGAGGGGGGCGTTAAGCAGGTTATACTTTATCAGATCTATGGGGCTTTTTCCTGACTGCAAATCCGTTATCATGAGGAAACAACAGAGATCGTGTCTGAGGTTTTTGCAGACCTCTAGATGTTCTTGGACTCCAGCTTCCATCAGCTCCAGCCAGCATGGTCAATGGCCAGGAATGATAGGAGCTGGAAGCCATCAACATCTGGAGGAACATTGAATCCCCACTCCTGCCATGCCACAAGCTCTCAAGAACTAAAAGTCCCAGAGGTCCTTAGTTCCTGTCTGCGTTTCCTTTGCGTTCTTAGTAGAAGGCCCAGAGAGTCTCCACCTGTCCTGTATTTCAGAGTAAAATGCTACGCCCTGCATTGATAGAGTTTGGTCCTGTATTTCAGGTCTTCTCTCTCTCTCTGCCAAGTTAGGGATCCTCTCCAAATGCAGGTGTGTGAAAGGTCATGTATTTGAGCTCTAGGGTAGCCAAGCACACAGATCTGCAAATTCTTGTCCATGTGTGTGTGTGACAAATTCCAGAGGGGCCATCCTGTTAGGCTGCAATAGATGGTAATGGATTGCTTTGAAGTCACTTCAGCACCATATTTATTTATTTTTTAAAAAAATGCCCCCAACCGCCCCGCCCTGTAGTTTTCCAGAACAAAGGTGGCAACCTTACATAGCTCAGTGTTTGCATGCAAAAAAATTTCCCAGGGTCGGTTCTGAGCATCTCCAGGTATGTCTGAGAAAGACTTCTGATTGAAACCCCGGATAGTTATTGCCAATGTGATGGCCTGGGATTCAGGCTGAACCTGAGGAATCCCAGCCTGCACAGGAGTCCCTGCCTCCAGAACCAGCTGAGCCAGGGCTGGGGCTTGAGCCTGAAGGGTCCTCACCTGTGCTGGATCCTCAGGTGCAGGCACCAGCTGAGTCTTCTCTGGCTCCTGAGGTGATGGAGGACCCATTGCCTGCAGGTGCTGCACTCTCAGCCCCGTCGGAGGAAGCGGAGGTTGCCTCTGGGTCCGGTGACCCTCCAGCCTCTCCTGAGCTGCAGAGGCTCAGGGTAGAGAGGCGGAGGGAACTAAGTTCCCGCAGGAGGAGTGCTCGCCTCCAGGCCAGGAGAGGCGAGTCACCTGTAGACTGGGGCCGCCAGCCAGCCCCAGTCCCAGGTTGCGGGAGCAACATTGTTGGTAGCCTGTTCCTGCCTGCACCCTGTCCTGCTCTTCTGCCAGAGTTCCTGACCTCACCCGACTCCCTGCCTTGGACCCAGCTTCAGCTTTGACGGACAGCCTTCATACCGCACCCTTGACCTCGGACTGGACTCGGACCTCGCCGCACGGTTAACCCTTGGGACCAGCACAGCCAGCCTGTGTGGATGGATTTGGAGGGCGGGGTTAGGATATTATTTATCCTTGCTTTTGCTCATTTGCGAGAGTTCAATGTCTAGTTAGCAGGGTTCAAAATTACCCTTTGCAGCCTAAAATGTGGAAACTCAGGAGAGCACAGAACAGGCACCCTTCCTCTTCAGCTACAGGGCGAAAAACAGACTGAACTCTGAGGAGGGAGGAAGTAAAAAGGATTATTTTCCTTTGTCATTATTTTCCCCCACCAGAACAGGCAGCTGATGTGACCTCACAGAGAGGGGTGGGGTGTAACAACATTCACACCTGAGAATGTCAGGTTTGTTTCCCCGGAAAGTTGCAGAAGCTTCTCCCCCACCCCTTTTTCAAAAGCATCTCTTGCAGGCCAGGAATTAATGTGCTGCAATTAAGCCAGGAAAAAACCTGACCCCCTTTGCTAGTCCCCCTGCTTCTGACAGAAGGTTGAAGATTATGGGGGAAGATTGCGTGGGCGTCCTTCCCAGTGCTTAGCTTCCGAGAGATGGATATACCAGCTTCCTTGATGTCTTGAGGTTTTATCCGAGTGATCCAGAAAAATGAATTCTTGGCAAGGAAGCTCTTTTCTGTTTCAGTTTTTGGAAGAGGCGAGCACCAGCTTGTTGAGGATACACCAGATCTGTGTCTGGCTTCAGGCTGCATCCTGGCTTGAGGGGTGTGTGAGTGTGTGTTAGAGTGGATGGATTTTCTCTTGAAGAATAATTTACAGCAAATAAAATTGGTCAGAGTGGGTCTGGCAGGGGTGTATTTGTGTCTCCTTTTTGCATGGAAGGTCACTCCCGCAGTTGCTCCTGGATCAGAAGGTCTTTGGCTCTTGCCGAACTAACAGGGAGGATAAGAGGAGATATGGTACAAAAAGTGAATAAGGAGTGGGCTATCTTTAAGGAATACATCAAAATTTATGTGGAAAAAGTAGAATTTCTGACAGGTACTGAGTGAATCTAGAAAATGATCAGAGTGTAAGGAGAGTAAAGGGATGTGGGTGGCGCTGTGGGTTAAACCACAGAGCCTAGGACTTGCTGATCAGAAGGTTGGCGGTTCGAATCCCCACAACGGGGTGAGCTCCCGTTGTTTGATCCCAGCTCCTGGCAACCTAGCAGTTTGAAAGCACAAAGTGCAAGTTGATAAATAGGTACCGCTCCAGCGGGAAGGTAAATGGCGTTTCCGTGTGCTGCTCTGGTTCGCCAGAAGCGGCTTAGTCATGCTGGCCACATGACCCGGAAGCTGTCTGTGGACAAATGCCAGCTTCCTCGGCCAATAAAGCGAGATGAGCGCCGCAACCCCAGAGTCGGTCACGACTGGACCTAATGGTCAGGGGTCCCTTTACCTTTAAGGAGAGTAAAGTCAAGATAGAAGAAGAGATTAAAGAAATAATGAAATGCGTTTAAGCTAGTTGGAAAAATAAAGTAGCGTAACAAGAACGGCTGGAAGTCAAGTCCCTTGGTGGGTGTCCGTGTGGGGTAGGTGTGTAGGTATGTTGATATGTACAGTATAGGTAGGTATTATATAGAGCAGTGTTTCCCAACCTTTTTTGGGCAAAGGCACACTTGTTTCATGAAAAAAATCTCGAGGCACACCACCATTACAGACCCGTGACGTCAGCGCGCAGCGTCACGCCGGGAGGGACGCACGAAAGTGTAAGATTCAATTTTTTCCCCTCCCCCTTGCCTTCCTTCTGTGCCAACCGCCAAAAAGGCAAGAATCGCGGGACCGCCGGCGGAGGGGGGGAGGGCGAGCGGAGGCAGCGGCGAGCCCCATTCCTCCCCATCCGCCCCATTCCGTGCAAGGAGCACGAACAGGTGTGAGAAGGGGGTCAAACCTGCGGGTCGGCGCCGGGGAACCTCCAAGCTTTGGGGGTGGGGGGGAGGAGGCAGCAAAGCGAGGCAGGAAGGAGAGTGCGGCTTGGCGAAGTACTCGGCGGCGAAGGCCAGCAGGTCCGGCGGCCGGTGCCGCAGCACCTCCACCGTGTAGCCCTGCAGCAGCTCAGTCAGACCCGGTGGGATCTCGATGCTCATCTTGTAGCCGAGGCGCGCGAGAGACTCAACGGACGGGCCCGGGAGAGAGAGAGAGAGAGAGACACACGACGGAGAGAGAGCGGGAGTCCCTGCTCGCCGTCGCCACCGCTACAACTACTGTGGCGGTTGGTCGTGGTCGTCGCCGCCGCCGCCGCCGCCCACCTCTATCTATCTCTCCCCCTCAGCTTTCTACGCGGGCCTCGAGCCGGAGGTGGGGGGTGGCTGCCGCCGCTTTCTCCGCCTCCACGTCCTGCCTCCTCCTCCTCGAGCCCTCCGTCAGCCCTGAGGGAACCGCCGCGCTCGCGCCACCGCTCTCTGACACGCGAGAAAGAGAAAGGAACGGAGCGGCGGGGTAGTCGGGGGAAGGAGGGGCCGGAATGGAAGCGCGAGGCGAGCTGCGCATGCCCAGCAGGAAGCGGCGGAGAACGCCACAGAGAGAGAGAGAGAAGCAAGGGAGGGCGGGGAGTGGGCAGGAACACGCTTCATGCGTCACAATAACGGACAAGAGGCGCTCGAGGGATAGATTAGGACCTAATTTGACTTTTACAAAAAAAAAAAAAATCTTTCGAATTTTCCCCGCGGCACACCAGGCAACGTCTCGCGGCACACTAGTGTGCCGCGGAACACCGGTTGGGAAACACTGATATAGAGTAATGTAGGTATGCTTTATGTTATGAAAATAAGGCAGTGTGTTGTGTATGTGTATTGTGTAAATGTATATGTATGTGTTTTATATGTTAATAAAATAAAATAAAAAAGAAGGTCTTTGGCTCTAACTTGGCCAAAAAAAAAGTTCTATAAACATTTTGTGTCTTTGTAATTGGCACAACACGTGTGTACACCTGATGCATGGCAAATGACTGAGAGGTTGTAGATGGAGTCTGTGTTACATGCAAAAGTGGCTCAGGGTGATTATCTGGACCTGTCACTATTTCTCAACCCAGCCTACCTTACAGGGTTGTTGTGAGGAGCAAAGATCATGGGGCAGGAAAGAGCAAATCCTGCACATCAGTGGTCCCCACGCTTTCCCCCTCCCCACACACAGACCACGTGAAAATTGTTGAGAGTCTTGGCTGACCGCTTTGTGGTTTTCCTCTCCCTGCTGTAGCAACTGTAACGTGCCGTGCTAGGTGCTGCATGGATTCTCATTGCATTTTAATTACTCCAATTATTTATTTTGCTGTATTGCATTATGAATCCCATAGAATTCTGCATAACTCAGATTGCAAGCGTTCTTCACAGACATACTGCAGACCACCTGAGGCCCTTGGAGGAAATGCAGGGCAGAAAAGTTGCTGGCATCTGTCTGTCTTGAGAGACAGTGGAGTGCGCCTCCAGGAATGAAGTCAAACTGCTGCATTATCAGCACCGAATGACCTCTCTGGGGCGTCAGCCTGGGCAGTGTGTCTGGAGGCCCTGGGCCGCCCACAGGAAGGCAGAGCAAAACGTTTGGCACTAGCTGGGCTGCAGGAGTTGCTGGAAGGGTTGTAAAGACTGCGGAGAGAATAATTGGGTGCACTCTCCCTACCTTGGATCAAATCTATGCTTCCAGAAGGCTGCAGAGATAGTGCAGGATAGTGTGCACCCCAGAAATGATCTCTTTCAGCTTTTGCCTTCTGGAAGTAGGTACAGCCATACCTCGGGATACGCTTCAGGTTGAGCGCTTTTGGGTTGCGCTTCGCGGTGACCCGGAAGTAACAGAGCGCGTTACTTCTGGGTTTCGTCGCTCGCACAAGCGCAGATGGACAAAATGACATCATGCGCATGCGTGGAAGCGGCGAAACGCAACCTGCGCATGTGCAGACGTGCTGTTGCGTCTTATGTTCTGTTTGGGATGCAAACAGGGCTCCAGAACAAATCCCGTTCGCATCCCGAGGTACCACTGTACAGGGTTATAAAGACTAGGACTTGCCACCTGAGAAACATTTTCTATTAAAATGTGATTTGGGCTTTAAATGCAGTGTAAGGTACTCTCTATGGGAGTATAGTGTATTTAATTATGGGGTATCAGAGTTTTTAGGGGGCTAACCAGGCAGGGATAGCTGGGATAGCAGGCTTGTTGGTTTCTGAATGTCTGATTTAGATTTTCAATTTCGTTATTCTGTATGGGACAACGACAATAAAGATTATTGTATTGTATTGTATTGTATCGTATCGTACAAGGTGCCACCGTCCCAACTGTCTTAGGGACTCCACTCCGGATTTGTGTGTCATGAAATTCTACTCAGTATTGATCCAGAGTAGACTCCAATGTATAGTTAGCAGAGTTACAACTTAAACACGTTGCAGGATTCCCCCCCCCCCCCAAAATAGACTAGAGGCAATTGTATCTCATCCAGCAGAGCTTTACTGCTACTGAAGGCAAATGAGCGTAACGGTCACAAATCCAATAGATTCAGGATTGGCCCAGTCCATAAGAAATCCAGTTGCAGCAGACTTCACTTAAACTTACAACAACTTACAATAAGGCTAAACCTTAACATACTATGTACAGAACACCATACCAGAAGGAAGATAGAAAGAGAAAGTGAAATCCAAGCTCCTTCTGGCCTTACTTTTATAGTCAGCATGACCTTGACAGAAAAGAGATAGGAGAACCAGTTTAAGGTAAGAGAACCAGCTTCTCTGAAGGAATAATCCAATCATCAAGAACCTTCTTCTTGCTTCTTTCACACAGAGAAGCTTCCAGAACCCTCTTAAATTAATTAGAATAGGAATGATCTCTACATACCAGATCAATACTTTCTGCACTAAGAAATGCAAACTGACATTGTGTAGGGTAGGGTTTACACCTTTAAAAAGCTCAACAACATCGGCCGGCCCACACACATCAAATCTGGCCCTCTTTGAAAAAAGTTTGGGCACCCCTGCTTAGCCTTTTCTTTCCCCTAAGGTGTTCCATGATCACTGCAGATGGTGACAGCAGTCAGGAAATTAAAAGACGCCTGATTCTTCGGAGAAAAACAATGACAAACCTAGACAGCATCTTAAAAAGCAGAGACATCACCTTGCCGACAAAGGTCCGTATAGTTAAAGCCATGGTTTTCCCAGTAGTGATGTATGGAAGTGAGAGGTGGACCATAAAGAAGGCTGATCGCCGGAGAATTGATGCTTTTGAATTATGGTGTTGGAGGAGACTCTTGAGAGTGCCATGGACTGCAAGAAGATCAAACCTATCCATTCTGAAGGAAATCAGCCCTGAGTGCTCACTGGAAGGACAGATCCTGAAGCTGAGGCTCCAATACTTTGGCCACCTCATGAGAAGAGAGGACTCTCTGGAAAAGACCCTGATGTTGGGAAAGATGGAGGGCACAAGGAGAAGGGGACGACAGAGGACGAGATGGTTGGACAGTGTTCTCGAATCTACCAGCATGAGTTTGACCAAACTGCGGGAAGCAGTGGAAGACAGGAGTGCCTGGCGTGCTCTGGTCCATGGGGTCACAAAGAGTCGGACACGACTAAACGACTAAACAACAACAAAAAGGTGTTCCACAATACAGTGGATATGGATTGTTCCTCAGGGTTTACTCCAGAAGCCGTTCCTTCTCCTACATGGGCTACCTTCCCAGGTGGATGAGCCCCATCTGCCCCTCACTTCCCTCTACATCACATGTTGAAACTGCCTTCTGGACCACTGGATCCACTTTTGGTCTCACCTACTCAATCTGCCAGACCCAAGGTGGGGAGGGCCTGTCTCCAGCCTCAGCTGACATTTTGCTTTCCAGCACACCTGTCACCCCACTAAAATGTTAAAGAAAGAAAGGGGTGGAGTGGGAGGAGGAAAAGAGATGTCTGAGACCAGCGTCAGCCCAGAGCGTCCTCCTGAGGCCTGTGGGTTCCAGCATATGCCAAATTATGCTGGCTGTTGACACGAGGCCCACTGGAAACAAGCACACAATATTTGTGTTCAGTGTGCTACAACACATTTTTAATCCAAAATTGCCAGCGGGGTAGGGAAGCATTTATGCTGCAAGAGTTCCCAGCTTAAATATGCACCAGCTCATAAATTGAAATGCTCCTGTAGTCCTCGCTTTATAACTTCTTGTGCAAAATACACACATAACTGGGTAGCAGGTAATTATGAGCACCTGCGGCACTTAAAAAAATACACCTGAAACTGAACAAACACATTGTTATGGCAAAAGGGATTTAATTATTGCAACAGTGGGCCCACTTCCTGTTTACTGATTTGATTTTTGAGCTGGAAAACATAGAATGCTCCTGATTTCAGCTGAATCTCCTTTCGACCGTTTCCAAAAAAAATCAAGCATTAAAGTTCTAATTGCCAAAGCAGCTGGATTGTAAATAACCAATGCAGTATGCCCCCCCCTTTTACTGAACCAGGATGTCTCTGCAGATGTGATAATTATTCACGGCAACTCCTTTGCCTAGGAATATTTTCAAGCTAAACTCCATCAACTCCATCAATTCTCTCAGAACAGGGGAGGGATTGAAGGTCAGTAGAGAAGCGAATATCTTGAATGCAGAAGAACTCCTGTCCCTGGCACCAACTCTAGGGGGCCCTGTGTACTCAGCATCCACAACGCGGGGCCTCCAACACCACTTCTGGTGCTTCGTGGGGGAGTCCATTCCACTGTCAAACAGCTCTAACCATCAGAAAGTTCTTCCTGATGTCATAATCTCCTTCTTCGCAACCCCAATCTATCGGTTTGGGTCCTAGCCTCCTGAGCAGGAGAAAACAAGCTCAGCCCAGTCAGTGTGGTGTAGTGGTTAAGAGCAGTGGACTCGTAATCTGGTGAACCGGGTGCGCTTCCCCACTCCTCCACATGCAGCTGCTGGGTGGCCTTGGGCTGCTCACACTTCTCTGAAGTCTCTCAGCCCCACTCACCTCAGAGTGTTTGTTGTGGGGGAGTGAAATATACTAGGAGTCGAGAGTGGATTTCATGCTCTTTATTCAGCTCCTAGTGGTGAGGAGGAATGGAAGTTCCCCCAGAATATCTGCTTATATATATTATTTACACAATGGGCCCCACGTGACTGGCTAATTCCGGGATTCTCCTGTAGGCCAATCAGGTTGTAGATTCACTTCTACCTGGAGCTAGATTGGGTGGCTCCTGTGGACCAATCAGACTGCTGCATTCTGAAACCTATTGTTCTAGGACCAATCAGACTGCTGCATTCTGAATCCTATTGTTCTAGGACCAATCAGACTGCTGCCTTTTGGATCCTGTTCAACTCAGTACATAACAGGGATGAAGGGAAAGGAGATTGTTAGCCGCTTTGAGACTCCTTAGGGTAGTGATAAAGCGGGATATCAAATCCAAACTCCTCCTCCTCCTCCTCCTCCTCCTCCTCTCCTCCTCCTCCTCCTCCTTCTCTTCTTCTTCCTCTTCTTCTTCCCACACAACAGCCCCCTGACACTCGAAGATGACCATCACATCTCCTTCCAGTCTCTCCTTTTCCAAGCTAAACATACCCAGCTTATAGCTTCCACTGCTGCTTCTTAAGCAGTTTAGAGTCTTTCAATAATTCATAGTTATTATTTCTTTTAAAAGTTCTCCCCTCTCAAAGCGCACAAAGTGAAAACAACAAACATTCAGCTCAACCCTGCTGTACCCAAGACAAAAATGGCACTGGAAGGAACCATCACTTTACATCAACATTTAGGGTATGGAAGAGAAATGAGAGGATAGGCCCTTGTTGAAGTAACGCCAGCTTTCCTGACATCTGATAAGTATAGTCGCAGAGATCAGCAGAAGTGATTAGGAAAATTAATGTTTTTTTTGAGCAGCCTTGTTGTTCAGACAGAAGTGCCGCCTTTTGCATTCCTCGTTTTTCCCCCGTTTTTTCTTTTTCTTTAGAAGGCCAGTAATCAAAATCCCTTTAGGTTGCTTTGAAACCCGCAGATAATCTGCTGCGTCTGATTAGCACCACATTAAACTCCCGCTGGAAGAAAATTAGGGAAGCTTAAGAAGATGACCTGTTTGGTGGGGGGGGGGGGAATGCTATAAACATCAGATGCTTCTGTTGACACTGTTAGGTTTTTGTGAATGGAAGGAGGAAGACAATTCCCCTCAGCTGGCTTTCCTTTCCTTTAGATCTTCTAAGGGAGAAGCTTTCTTGAACGGTGTGTCCATGTGAGTTGAGTCAAGAGTACAATAGAAAAAAGCCTGATGGGCAGAGTGTTCAGTTTGCATTTGCAAAACAGAAATAAAAATTGAACATTGCAAATTAAGCGTTTTTCCCCTGTTGTACTCTTGACTCCAGTCACACAGATACACCATTCAAAAAAGCTACTCCATGCTGCAAAAGTAATGTACTCTGGGGTGACTTTTGAAGCACATTTAGAGCATCTCTTTCCCTTCTGCCAGCAAGGTGAGAACATCTGCATGCCTGAGTTGTAAGCTTAGACACCATTTTAAGCTAGACTTAAAGATGCCTTTGTAACTGAATTACCATTTTAAGCCTGCCTGAACAATGCCGCTGTAACTGTTGCTCTTCAACAAGTATTCTGAGTGTTATTTTTGCCTTCTACGAGCCTATTTTGTGTGTGGTTGTTATTTTAAGGGGCAGAAAAGGAGGAAATAACAGGAAAATCCAGTCTGCCTTAAAGCATCCTGGATTGCTTAAATTAAAAGGCTAAAACTAGCCCATTTAGGCATCCCTTTAGGCTGCAAAGGGATGACATTCTGAACTCACAAACGCGAAGAAGGAAGGATAATATCTAATAAATATATCCTCTCTTAGCATTTATTCACATCCCAGCACTAAATCCACCACAAATAATTTTTCAGCCACAAACATGGTAGAGCATTTCCCCTCCTTACTACAAGAACAGACGGTGGACACCCGGTTGGAGTTGGGTTTTGGAGCAAAGACCTTTTTAGTTTATCGTCTATCACCTTGAGCACGATTTTGTGGAAAGGCAGCACAGCGGTTTTATACATAAATAATATTTTGAAGGCCTGGGTCCTCTGATAGTCCTCTATTGTTAAACCAACAAGGGGAATGACCAGAACAAATTCAAAGTAATTTTTCCTTACACACTTAAAAACAACAACAATTTAATAGCAGCAGCTACAAATTTGTAAGGGATAAGGGAGTGCGTGTTTTGCCCCTCTGCCCCTCTGTTCTTTTATTTAATGACCTCTAACACAGTCACCCGCCTATTACAGTTAAGTAAAGTACTCCATGGGCAAAAAAACCCCACCCTATGTAGCTTTGCCGATTGATGGCTTTCCATTTCTAAATGTCAGCCTTCTCTGCTTTGATGTGTTCATAAATATATACCAGACCACTTACACCAGCCCGGCAAGCTGAAAAAGATAGATAAGATGATCCATGGCCCGTTCAACTGCTGACTTGCTTTCTTGCCTCCCTCTCTTTCTCTGCGTGCTCCGGGAGAGACACATTTGGACTGGAAGTGCCTCTTATTTACAGAAATGGTTGTGCCATCAAAAAGAGCTGGTTGGAGGAAGTATAAAGTTTCCTCTGCCTGGCGTGCCTCATCTTCTGCTGTTTTATGTTCAAACACGCTACAAGCTGAGTTAGTGGTAAATTGAGCTTTATTCTTGATGCGCCTTCACAGAGTAGAAAGCTAACTTCTCATAATGACACAATGGGCAAGGGATATTGGACATAATATACAATTGGCATCATGGGAAAAATTACAGAGGGAAGATTTAAAATTTACAGCATGTTGTATGTTGAAAGAGAACTAAGGTAAAGGTAAAGGGACCCCTGACCATTGGGTCCAGTCGTGACCGACTCTGGGGTTGCGGTGCTCATCTCGCTTTATTGGCCGAGGGAGCCAGTGTACAGCTTCCGGATCATGTGGCCAGCATGACTAAGTGAACCAGAGCAGCGCACGGAAATGCCGTTTACCTTCCCGCCGGAGCGGTACCTATTTATCTACTTGCACTTTGAGGTGCTTTCGAACTGCTAGGTTGGCAGGAGCAGGGACTGAGCAACAGGAGCTCACCCCATCGCAGGGATTCAGCCTTCTGATCGGCAAGCCCTAGGCTCTGTGGTTTAACCCACAGCGCCACCTGCGTCCCACTGAAAGAGAACATACTGTGTATGAAAATGATGTTCCTAACTGGTACCTCGCTGGTACCTAACTCCTACTAAACTAGCAAAAATGTATAGAACTGCTACAGATACATGTTGGAAGTGTAAAGAGAAAGAAGGCACATTTTACCACATGTGGTGGACATGCAAAAAAAAAAAAAGTTATATTGGGAAATGATTTACAATGAGTTGAAAAAAAAATGTTTAGCATTACTTTTGTAAAAAAACAACAACCCTGAAGCTTTCTTACTAGGAATTTTAGGTTCAGAAATACCTAAGGATCAGAAGAGACTATTCATGTATGCTACAACAGCTGCCCGGATTCTGCTTGTCCAAAGATGGAAGGAGGACAGTTTAAAAAGAAGAATGGCAGATAAAGATGATGGACTATGCCGAATTGGCGAAAATGACCGGGAAAATCAGAGATCAAGAGGACAATAAATTTAATAAAGAATGGGGAAATTTGTTAAGTTACTTGAAAGAACACTGTAAACATTGGTGGGATTTTAAAAGCACTTGCAATGAAGCAAGAACCATAAGAATTGAGTTTTAAGAAAATATGGAGAATATGATACGATGCAGTTTGAAAAGAATATCTGGGGAAACCATGGAGGGGTGGAGGGAAGTTCGGGGATTCTGAGAATCCTGTTTGTAAAATTATTATGATTTATGTAGGATGACAAATGTTAAAAGTGAAAATGAATTTTAAAAATGATTGAAAAAGAAAGCTAACTTCTCTAGTCAGGTCACATTGTACCTTTAAAGCATCACAACACCACTTTCTAAATAGGCAGTTTAAATATGTTGGGAGTTGTGAGGAGACCCCTATTCCCCTCACAGTGACAATTTTCAGGGGTTTAAGAGCCAATCCCTCTTCACCACGAATTCTGTGAGCATATGTTCTGTGGCCCATCCAAAGACAGTGTCTATTTCGCTCCAAAAACCTGTTTTATTTTGTTTACATCGTAAAATTTATACACCACTTTTAAAATAACAGCAACAACCCTCAAAGCAGCTTATGACAACGCTTCCTCCTGCCCTTCCCAATCTCCCATTGAGTTTCTCTGGATGGCTCCCCAGTTCTAACATTGGGGGGGGGGGCGACGACGATGCGATCGCCAGTGTGCAGTTGGCTTCCAACTGGATTTGGGAGAGAAGGCTAGGCCAGAAAAAGGAACAGATTATTTATTTTTAACCTGGATCAATCACATACCCTCCAAGTGTCCCTATTTTTCAGGGACATCCTTAATTTAGAGAAGTCATCCCAGTTTCTGATTTCATCCTGGAATGTCCTGCTTTTCCTTAGGATGCCCCTATTTTCACTGGAGAAATGTTGGAGGGTCTTTAATAAGAAACAATTTTAAAAGTAAGGCTGCTCATGCTGAATGACAGACGCTCCAAGTGTCCCTATTTTCCAGGGACATCCCTGATTTAGGTTTCTGATTTGATCCTGGAATTCCCCAGTTTTCCTTAGAAGGACATCCCTATTTTCATTGGAGAAATGTCAGAGGGTATGGAGTTACCTGATCCCCACGCGATCTGAAGACAATCCTGTATAGGGACGTTTTAAAATGTTTCATTATGTTTTTATACATGTTGGAAGCTGCCCAGAGTGGCTGGGGCAACCCAGTCAGATGGGTGGGGTATAAATAGTAAAATTACTATTTTACCTGAAGGAGCGTCTCCACCCCCATCGTTCAGCCCGGACGCTGAGGTCCAGCGCCGAGGGCCTTCTGGCAGTTCCCTCACTGCGAGAAGTGAGGTTACAGGGAACCCGGCAGAGGGCCTTCTCGGTAGTGGCGCCCGCCCTGTGGAACGCCTTCCCTTGAGATGTCAAGGAAATAAGCAGCTATCTTCTCTTTAAAAGACATCTGAAGGCAGCCCTGTTTAGGGAAGTTTTTAATATTTAATTCTGTATTGTTTTTAACACTTGATTGGAAGCTGCCCAGAGTGGCTGGGGAAACTCAGCCAGATGGGCGGGGTATAAAGAATAAATTGTTGTTGTTGTTGTTGTTGTTGTTGTTGTTGTTGTTGTTGTTGTTATGGAATGGGACGTCCCTGTTTTCATCTGAGAAATGTTGGAGGGTATGTGAACCATAGAACTGTAGAGCTGGAAGGGACCCGGGGTGGGTGGGGTCATCCAGTCCAGCCCCCTGCAATGCCAGAATCTCAAATAAAGCACCTGGCAGGTGGCCAGCCAACCTCTGCTTAAACCTCCAAGGATGAGCACTTAGTGTTTTTGTGTTTTTATATTGTAAACCACCCTGTGATCCTCAGAAGAAGGGCGGTACAGTCATACCTCGGGATACAGACGCGCCGAAACCCGGAAGTACTAGAATGGGTTACTTCTGGGTTCCAGAGCTCGCGCATGCGCAGAAGCGCCAAATCACAACCCGCGCGTGCGCAGACAGGTTGCGGACGCTGCGGGTTGCGAACGTGCCTCCCACACGGATCAGGTTCGCAACCCAAGTGGTCACTGTACAGAAAACAAACCAACAAACCACAGGTAGTGTTGCATGGTGAGCTGGAACCATCAAACAAACTCTCCTTGTTCAGAGCAGAAAGTGAGCTAGTCTCCAAAGGCCTACTGGCGTTAAAGAGGTTTCTGCCAACCACAGCAGTCATGCCACACGTCCATTCCTCTGTTGGTTGGGCATTGGTGTTTATGCACGAACTCCCTTACGGATAGCTTTCAGGCTCTAGGTTTAGGACCTGCTGTGAGTTCAAGTCCTGCCTAAGAACAGTGGTTTGAAGTGTGGGTCTCCCCAGCAGATAGCTGCCACGATACTGACTCGATTCTCTTCCGACACCGGAAGACATTTTCACAAAATGGGTTTGGTCCCCCTTCTGTTGCTGCAGAGCTAGGATATTGCCCCAACAAGGTAGCCAGAGATTTATATATCGAATAAATCCTCCTCAATTTGTAGTTTTTGGATATAAATGGAACCTTGCTTTAATGAATCTCCACTGATTGCAAATTTAGTTTCCTTAACGGGTGGGGAAACGGTTTCCAAGGTGGCTCAATTCAAATATTTGTCATGCACGAACCTGACAGGCTCAGTATGATTATGGAATGGAAAGACTGCTTTGATTTTGAAATTAATAGATTGCAAGAAGGAGCCCTGCACATTTAGTCTTCCAATAAAGATTAATGATTATGAATATTAAGGAATATTTGCAGAGTTATTCTAAGGGTGGTTTCAGCTGATTTTTTTATTATTATTACAATAAAGAAGAAGGGATATAAGGCATATTGTTGGTTTTACTGACATGAGTGTGAATTTCCATTAAATCCTCCGCAATCTGTGCTAGCGGTGTGAGTGACTGAGATGGACACATTTCGAATACAGATGACTTGCTGGCTTTACTATTCCAAGCCATGCAGTGAATGGGGTGATGGTCTGAGAGGAGTAGTAAGGGGGTATGCAATTTGCGGGGTGGGTTTTAAGGGGTAGGAGAGAATGAATGAATGAATGAATGAATGAATGAATGAATAAATGAACTTTATTATTTATACCCCGCCCATCTGGATGGATTTCCCCAGCCATTCTGGATGGCTTCCAGCAAAATATAAAAACATAATAAAACCAAATTTCAAAAACTTCCTGATACAGGGCTGCCTTCAGATGTCTTCTAAAAGTTGTGTAGTTCTTAATCTCCTTGACATCTGTTGGGGGGTGTTCCACAGGGAGGGTGCCACTGCCAAGAAGGCCCTCTGCCTGGTTCCCTGTAACCTCCCTTCTCGCAATAAGGGAATCGCCAGAAGGCCCTCGGCACTCGACCTCAGTGTCTGGGCTGAACGATGTGGGTGGAGACGCTCCTTCAGATATCCTGGGCCGAGGCCATTTAGGGCTTTAAAGGTCAGCACCAACACTTTGAATTGTGCTCAGAAACGTACTGGGAACCAGTGAAGATCCTTTAGGAACAGTGTTATATGGTCCTGGCAGCCACTTCCAGTCACCAGTCTAGCTGTCGCATTCTGGATTAATTGTAGTTTCTGCGTCACCTTCAAAGGTAGCCCCACGTAGAGCGCATTGCAGTAGTCCAAGTGGGAGATAACCAAGGCATGTACCACTCTGGCGACATAGTTTGTGGGCAGGTAGGTTCTCAGCTGATGTACCAAATGGAGCTGGTAGACAGCTGCCCTGGACACAGAATTGACCTGTGCCTCCATGGTGCTGCCACACTAAACGATTGAGTTTTTACACATGTTGTTGGCATGTTGTTGTTGCTGGCATCCATCTGTCTCGAGAGAAAATGGCGTGTGCCTCTGGGGATTAAGTTAAACCACTGTGTTAGCAGCACCAAAGTGACCTCCCTGGGGTGTAAGCCTGGACAGTGTGAATGGAGGTCTTGGGTTGCCCAGACAAGACCCTTCTCTTGGCTTCACTGATGTCCAAAGGAAAGCAGAGCAATACATCTGGCACCAGCTTGGCTGCAGGCGTTGCCAGAATGAGGCATACAAGGTGCCACCCAACTGTCTTAGGGACTCCACTCCACATTTGTGTTGGGTTTGCTCCTTTTTCTGAAGATTTCCCGCAAGGCAGAAGGTTTAGCACCAGATTTCTCCTCCTGCTAAATCAGCTACATTCCTGGTCTCACGATCCCCATCTGCCAAGTGCCAATTCTGCCAATCAAAGTGTTTATTGCCTACGTGCAAATGTGTAAACATTTAACTGATTTGTTAATTGATTAATGAACTAAAAGCCGTACAACTGATTGGGCTGGCAGCCAGTATGGGAGAGCTGTATTCCCACAGTGCGCAAAAGAGCTTCCCTTCTGGACATGTGTGCGGGGGGCACGACAAAGAATGGAGTCATCTCCTCTCCCCTCCATAGCCAACAGACTAAACAGTTCAGAGCAAGGCAATTATCCGACAAAAGATAATTTTTGGCTTTGCAGGAGCATTTGAACCAGGCTTGCAGCCGCCGTAGAGCGTTTTCAAACAGTGACTAATTTTTCCAATCCGTTTTCTCAGGGCACCGTTTGCTGAGAGCAGGATTGGCGCTGAGATTAGTCCAGAATGGATTGCTGCGATAAGAGGCGGAGAAGGCCTATAAATTGGGACGACGAAGCAAAAGTCTGCCGCAGGATTGCAGAGAGGCTGTTATCCAGCCAGCTCTCGGCTGGGCTCACTCTCCCTTGCCTTCCTCTCCACAGCCACATTTTGCTGACTGAGTAAACTGTTGACAGACCACCTTGGATCTCAAGCAATCCTTCTGGCACATGGAGAGACAGCATGGGAGGCAGGCCCAATTTTCCGCTGAGGGGGTGTGCTTGACACACCGCTGGAGGATTGGCAGCGGCCAGAGCTTAATGAGAAGCTTGCGGAGGAATCTGTGAGGTAACCAACCGCTCCGAAAAGCACCTTCTTTGGAAATGATTCTCTGGGGTACTTGGAAGTGTGGTCTTGGAACTTGCTCACTTAAGAGGGAAGCACCTGCCTTTCCACAGAACCACCCCATCTGCCATCATGATTCCTGCGACGGCCCCTGCAGAATGAAAAAGTGGCCCACTGACACCACTCAGCGCTGCTCCGCGTAAATTTAAATCTAGGGCAAAAGCAGCAGCTCTCCACTGTCCTTTCCCTGCCCCAGCCTCCACATCTGCTAGAGGACCGGAATGCTGCTTGCTAAATGAAGCTAAATGCTAAATGAAGTGAGAGCTGGACCATAAAGAAGGCTGGTCGCTGAAGAATTGATGCTTTTGAATTATGGTGCTGGAGGAGACTCTTGAGAGTCCCATGGACTGCAAGAAGATCAAACCTATCCATTCTGAAGGAAATCAGCCCTGAGTGCTCACTGGAAGGACAGATCCTGAAGCTGAGACTCCAAGACTTTGGCCACCTCATGAGAAGAGAAGACTCCCTGGGAAAGACCCTGATGCTGGGAAAGATGGAGGGCACAAGGAGAAGGGGACGACAGAGGACGAGATGGTTGGACAGTGTTCTCGAAGCTACCAGCATGAGTTTGACCAAACTGTGGGAGGCAGTGGAAGACAGGAGTGCCTGGCGTGCTCTGGTCCAGGGGGTCACAAAGAGTCGGACACGAGTAAACGACTAAACGACTAAACGACAACAACAAGATCCTGCTTATGGGCTTCCCATAGGCATCTGCTTGGCCACTGTGAGGACAGGATGCTGGACAAATGGGCCACTGGCCTGATCCAGAAGGCACTTCTTGTACTCTTAAAGCAAATGGCAGGGCTGGGGAAGGGATGGGCAGAATCCTTGCCTGATTCAGTGGTGGATTTAAAGGTGCAGAGTACACTTCCACACATCCCTTTTGAATTCCACATTTATGATTATTTGCACTCAGGATGCTATCAGGGCAATCACACAGCAACCCGCTTCAATCCTATTTGCACCTGCATATGTTTTAGGATAAGGGACGTGGGTGGCGCTGTGGGTTAAACCACAGAGCCTAGGACTTGCTGATCAGAAGGTTGGCGGTTCGAATCCCTGCAACAGGGTGAGCTCCCGTTGCTCGGTCCCTGCTCCTGCCAACCTAGCAGTTTGAAAGCACACCAGTGCAAGTAGATAAATAGGTACCGCTCCGGCGGGAAGGTAAACACCGTTTCCGTGCGCTGCTCTGGTTCGCCAGAAGCGGCTTCATCATGCTGGCCACATGACCCGGAAGCTGTACGCTGGCTCCATCGGCCAGTAAAGCGAGATGAGCGCCGCAACCCCAGAGTCGGCCATGACTGGACCTAATGATCAGGGGTCCCTTTACCTTTAACCTATGTTTTAGGATGGTCATGCTGCTTCATTTCCAGTCTGGTCTTCCCATACACATCCTGTTGTCCGCCATGAAACAGGAAGCCGGACAAGGCAGGCTCGCCTTATCTCCTTTAGTTGTTGTTTGGGGGCCTCGCTAAGCAAAATACAACTCTGAACACCTGAAGGATATTTGCACAAAGTCCTTCAAAGATTTCTCTCTGGAGAGCAGTGTGTCTGTTTTGTTTTGTTTTAAAAGTTCTGTTTTCTCAAACCCACAAATTCCCGTGGAATTCAATGAAACGACTGAAGAAGAAGGGATTTTTTTGAGGCTTGGAATCTTCAAACACCTGGGAGGTTTCTCTGCACATCTCCTGGAATCGCAGAGAGGAAGCTTTCTCCAGAATTCCCCTTTGCTTGCAGAAAAGCCTTGGCTGTTTTGCTTGGCTCTCTCCCCCCTCTCCACTTTCTTACCTGAGCTGTAACAACACAGCTCTGTGAAGAGAGTCCTGGCACGCACACTCTGAAAGGCACTATACAACTCTCGCTTGTTGGTTTTGGCCTCGGCCGTGGACCTGCCGTGTAGCTGTGGCAGTGCGTCTGGGGTTTTTGCATTTGTCCCACTGAATCGCTCCAGAGGAGTCTCGTATCTTTTCCTAGCCAACCAGAAGAGCAACATCCTGACAACGAGGAAGTACAAGTGGTTCAGGAAAGGGCAACCCAAGAGATTGATTGGCTCCTTTATCAATAAAAGGTTGCAATGTTTAGGTTTTTTGGTTTAGAGAAATTGGGTCCTCACTTAAAGAGGGCACGTATTGCGGTGAGACCTGGACAACCGACACCCTGTGTTGTGGGTGGGTACGATTGGTCAGCCACAACACCCGATTGGTAGGTCCCTTGAAGCTGGGTGCAATCTGGCTAATGGGATGCCGTCCAAACGGTTCAAGGGACCTATTTATACCCATACACGTGACCCAGAGCTTCCTCTTTTGGTGCATGCATTCAGAACACCCGCCCACCTCTCCCTACTTGTAGGGCTTTGCGCTTGACCTTGCTATGCCATCGTGTGTCGTCTGTCTTTGGAACAGGGGCATGGCAGGAATTTTCCCCACTTGGCTGATTGGCTGTTGCCATTTAGGTTTTGCCTGCTGCGTAGCAAATCATCACAACTTGTAAGGTTGCGGATAGGCTCTGGTTCAGGTGATATGGATGGCAGAATGCTTTCGCCTTCCCTACGCGAAGGGTATTCCGTTAAAGGAATCCAGGGACTCAATGGTTTGGTTAACCCCTGAGAGGGGGTTGCACCCGTGCCTGAGTCCAGGGGGACATTTGGGTGGCGGAGATAGCCTGTTCCCGGCTTTCCGCTTATCCAGGTGTTCACCCTTGGCTGACCTATGCTGGAACCCTGGCAGGGAACTAGTTGAACCAGAGCCTATGCAACCATTCACTTTCTGTAATCAATAAAGTTGTGGCCTAAATTCTGCAAAAATTTGAGTCAAGTGTGAATTTATTTAGGGGGGAGGTTTCTGGGTCTGAACACACAAAACGCAAGGAAGAGGAGACATGATAGAAATTCATAAATTATGCTTGGCACAGAGAAGGTGGATAGGGAACAGTTTCTCTCCCTCTCTCAAGCTAGAAATTGTGGACATCCAATGAAGGTCAGGATCGCTCAGTTGGTAGAGCATAAGCCTCGGGGTTTTTTTGCCTTCTTTATTTTTTTAAATTAAAAAAAAATATTTTGCCAAATAGTGAGCTCCCGTTGTTCGGTCCCTGCTCCTGCCAACCTAGCAGTTTGAAAGCATGTCAAAGTGCCAATAGATAAATAGGTACTGCTCTGGTGGGAAGGTAAACAGCGTTTCCGTGCGCTGCTCTGGTTCGCCAGAAGCGGCTTAGTCATGCTGGCCACATGACCCGGAAACTGTATGCCAGCTCCCTTGGCCAGTAAAGCAAGATGAGCGCCACAACCCCAGAGTCAGCCACGACTGGACCTAATGGTCAGGGGTCCCTTTACCTATAATCATAAATAAATAAGAATAAAAATGTCCACTCCACCACCGAGATCATTCCATTCTAGCTATCCAACCTCCCAAATTTTCAACACCTCTTGTGATGGTTTGACCCCTTTCTGTTTTAACAGTACAAATTCTACAAACACCTTCCATATCTACTCAAAATAATTTCTCCTGCGTATTCCCCATCGTACCTTAATGGCACACATTAATTTATCATTAATAGCTATATCCCACGCCTCTTCATACCATTCTTCCATTTTATATTCTGCTTGCCCCTTCTACTTCCTAGCTATCATAATTCGTGCAGCTGTCAATAAATTTGTGAGCAGGTCGTTCATAGCCTGCAAACCTTCCACCCCATTTATGTGACGACAGCTACCAATATGCTTATAGCAAAAAATTGGAAAGGTAGAAAAATCCCATCAATGAAAGAATGGCAAATTAAATTTTGTGAATATAAGTCTGTCAAGACTCACAGCATTTATAAGGGGACAATCGGACCAAAAAATATTAAAAGAATGGGGATGTGCTAAAGAGTATATGAAAAAACATTTTTCTGGAGTAAGCATATCAGTATGTAATGAATGATGCTTTGCAGGGTTAAATAAAGAGAAAAATGGTGTAAAAAGTATAAAGATAGACACAGCAATTTAGAAAGAATAAAAATTTCGAGGTCTTAGAACAAAGGAAGTCAATATGTGTATATGTATGTAATGGCTAGATTAGAATGAAGATATGGTTTTATTTGTAGACGTGTGTGTGTGTGTTTGTTTTTCTTTGGTGTTCTGTTCCCCCCCTTGTTTGTATAGTTTTATTTTGGATTCAATGTTTGTAATTTTTGTTGTAATTTTGCATTGAAAATAAAATTTAAAAAAAAATAAGAAGAAAAAAAGAAAAGAAAATTATTATTATTATTATTATTATTATTATTATTATTATTATTATTATTTATACCCCGCCCATCTGGCTGGGTTTCCCCAGCCACTCTGGGCAGCTTCCAACAAAACACTAAAATACAATAACCTATTAAACATTAAAAGCTTCCCTAAACAGGGCTGCCTTAAACAGAAGAAAAGGACTGGGCAAATTCATGTTTTGCCTCCACAGTTGGAGAAAGCAGGGCTTCCGAATACCAGTTGCTGGAAACTACAGGAGGGGAGAAGGCTCTTGTGCTCGGATCCTGTTGGTGATTTTCCATAGGCACCTAGTTGGCTACTGTAAGAACAGGATGCTGGACTCGATGGGCCATCGGTCTGACCCTGCAGGCTCTTTTTACATCCTTATGTCTTGGGGAGAGGAGATCAAAAGGACCCTCTTCCCAGTTCCCTCTCCTGCTAGATCCCTGTATTTGTTCTGCTTTTCTTCTTGAGCCTCAATACAAACACCAGTTGGGGGGTTTCCTCTCTTGCAAAACCTGCAGTTCTGAAGCCCCACTTCAGATCAAACGGTGGTACCCGCTTTCGACAAAGGATATTTTCCTTTCTCATTTGACAGAAAGGCCGATTTCAAAAGCAAGAGGGAGGGGGAAAGATAGCACAGACAGGGGGCCCTTGGCCTAATCCCAACCACCCCCAATATATTTGCTTTTCCTACCCGAGCCAAGGTGAGAAAACTCAGGGGCGGCTTTTAAGGCATCACCTGGGAAAATACAAACCTCCTTTTATCTCTGGCCTCC
This sequence comes from Podarcis siculus, assembly GCA_034642415.1. Lineage (NCBI taxonomy): Eukaryota > Metazoa > Chordata > Lepidosauria > Squamata > Lacertidae > Podarcis > Podarcis siculus. The sequence continues at coordinate 7,105,976 of JAXCMG010000059.1, forward strand.
TCCTCTTTTCCCACTCTGTGTGTTTGAGCTCCCAGCTGCTCCAACATCTCTTCTTCCTCATCAAGGAAGCCCTTGCAGGGCTCAGGGAAAAGGACGCCCCTTCCCAGGGAACAAACGCAGGAGGAGAACATTTGCTTGCCTTCCTTCCCAGGACATTGAGCGCATCCCCTGTGTGTGTGTCTACACAGCAGCCGGCCCATGTGCTCCTGCAACAGAGTGTTGAAAATGCCCTTGAGAGATTTTAAATATCAAAGCCGGCCTGCTGCTGCCTTTAATCATCTGGATAATCAGTTGAAAAGCAACCCATGGGAGGAGGCCCTCAGCGCCAGCTTTCCTTTATTTTTGATTTATTGCTTATCCATCTCCCCGTCTGAGGCATCAACGTCCCCTTATCTCCATCCATTCTTACAACAACCCTGGGGGGGATTCCCATCTTTTGCAGACAGGGAGCAAAGGCAGAGAGATAATGGCACACCAGACGAAGCCCACCCACTGTAGTTGTGCCAGGATCCAAATATAGCTTATGCCGGTCCAACCGCCCCATCTCTGTTTCCTTGGGCAATGGAGCATTCTCCCCATCTCCAGCCCTGTGTTACCCCCAAACCTGTTCTTGCAGCAAAAGCACTGGCAGGACATGAAAGTTGAATACTGTCTCAGAATTTTGTACTAAGATGCTGATGAATTTTCATGGGAGCATTTTTTAAATGGCCCTGTATACCTGAAGAAGTGTCTCAACCCCCCACCATTCAGCCTGGACACTGAGGTCCAGCTGCGAGGGCCTTCTGGCGGTTCCCTCACTGCGAGTACAGAAACCATCTTCTTAACCACTGACCCCACTATTGGTCTCATCCTCCACTCAATCCACCAGATCCTGTCTTCGCATGTAGGGGAAGTCCCTAACTCACCAAGGGTTCGTGAGCCATCGGCTCCCCTTACAGTGGTACCTCGGGTTAAGTACTTAATTCGTTCCGGAGGTCCGTTCTTAACATGAAACTGTTCTTAACCTGAAGTGCCACTTTAGCTAATGGGGGCTCCTGCTGCCACTGCGTGATTTCTGTTCTCATCCTGAAGCAAAGTTCTTAACCTGAGGTAATATTTCTGGGTTAGTGGAGTCTGTAACCTGAAGCCTCTGTAACCTGAAGCGTATGTAACCCGAGGCACCACTGTACTTGCGGTCTTGACTATGCGGTCTTGACTATGCTACCACTCAGTGGATTTGTAACTGGCTGACTGACCGAACCCAAAGGGTGCTCATCAATGGTTCCTCTTCATCCTGGAGAAGAGTGACTAGTGGGGTGCCACAGGGCCCAGTCTTATTCAACATCTTTATCAACGACTTGGATGATGGACTCAAGGGCATCCTGATCAAATTTGCAGATGACACCAAACTGGGAGGGGTGGCTAACACCCCAGAGGACAGGATCACACTTCAAAATGACCTTGACAGATTGGAGAACTGGGCCAAAACAAACAAGATGAATTTTAACAGGGAGAAATGTAAAGTATTGCACTTGGGCAAAAAAAATGAGAGGCACAAATACAAGATGGGTGACACCTGGCTTGAGAGCAGTACATGTGAAAAGGATCTAGGAGTCTTGGCTGACCACAAACTTGACATGAACCAACAGTGTGACGCGGCAGCTAAAAAAGCCAATGCAATTCTGGGCTGCATCAATAGGAGTATAGCATCTAGATCAAGGGAAGTAATAGTGCCACTGTATTCTGCTCTGGTCAGACCTCACCTGGAGTACTGTGTCCAGTTCTGGGCGCCACAGTTCAAGAAGGACACTGAGAAACTGGAACGTGTCCAGAGGAGGGCAACCAAAATGGTCAAAGGCCTGGAAACGATGCCTTATGAGGAACGGCTAAGGGAGCTGGGCATGTTTAGCCTGGAGAAGAGGAGGTTAAGGGGTGATATGATAGCCATGCTCAAATATATAAAAGGATGTCACATAGAGGAGGGAGAAAGGTTGTTTTCTGCTGCTCCAGAGAAGCGGACACGGAGCAATGGATCCAAACTGCAGGAAAGAAGATTCCACCTAAACATTAGGAAGAACTTCCTGACAGTAAGAGCTGTTTGACAGTGGAATTTGCTGCCAAGGAGTGTGGTGGAGTCTCCTTCTTTGGAGGTCTTTAAGCAGAGGCTTGACAGCCATATGTCAGGAGTGCTCTGATGGTGTTTCCTGCTTGGCAGGGGGTTGGACTCGATGGCCCTTGTGGTCTCTTCCAACTCTATGATTCTATTATTCTACTTGGTTTAGCCAGCCAGTCAAAACCATTTCCTGGGATTGTGGCCAGTGTTGCATGTTGACAGCTTCTAGGAGCCACAGGTGAGATCTGAGTGCAAGAGGGGGACCAAAGGGGGGCAAACTACTCCAGAAAAAGCATGTCGTATCCCCCATCAGAGGCACTACCCCTCCCCAAACACCCCATACATGATGGACCAGTTGGTCAGGGTCAGTATAAGGCAGCTTCCTATGCTTCTATGGTGTTCGGTTTGGCAATTGTAACTAGTAACTAATAGCTGTAGCATTCATGCATTTTTCTCAAGAACCATCTCTATCTGTCACCTCATCTGGTGCCTGTGAATTCCGTAAATTAATTACTTGTTGTGTGAAGAAGATCTTCCTCTCATCTGTCCTGGGCCTCCTGCCAGTAGATTTCAATGGGTGACCCTGAGTAGTAGCATTATGAAAGAGGGAGTGGAGGCAAAAATCCTCTCTCTCTCTCTCTCTCTCTCTCTCTCTCTCTCTCTCTCTCATAGCTGTCAATGTTTCCCTTTTTTTAAGGGAAGTCCCCTTATTCTGAATAGGATTCCTCACAAGAAAAGGGAAAAGTTGACAGCTATGCTCTCTTTCATGTTTATAACAGTAACAGTCTATGGACTATTTTGCTGAAAGCAGCAATGATGTGTACCAGTTTGGGATTTGTTGTCCAAAACACCAGGTTGACAAAGGCTGGTGTTCAGCTTTGTTCTATGCTGCAACGAAGAACAAAGCATGAACGAAGATCTACACCTGCACAGAACAGCTGTGGCATTCACAACAGCCCTGACATGTAGGTCACAGATCTCGAAATTATAGAATCACATCATAGAATTGCATCGCTGGAAGGGACCATAAGGGTTCCTTTTCTTCCAACAAGCCTCACCCTGTATATTTTTTCCTGCTCAGTCACAGATTTCTGAGTCTTATGGCTCTACAGTCTTCCCCATGAAATGGTAAGCTTGGAAGGGTGGGGCTCAGTTCCTGGGAGAATGAAAATGTCTAAAGATCAGGGAATGTGTCCCTACTGTGCTCAGTTCTTTACACTGCAAGTGTAACGGCAGGGATCATTCCATTTGTAATTTAAGGGTTAATCCTGTTATCAGTAAGGCAAGGAATGAAGCAAGGACAAGTTGACTTTTCTGTTTTTGATGGGGGTAAGCTCTGCTTGCAATGAGTATATAAAATGTGTCAGAGCACTGGCAGAGTCTTGTCATTACAACAACAACAAAAAGTTAATTTTGGTGTCTCGGGTCAAAATGGTTGTGTGTAAATAGTTCCGTTATTACTGTTCCCCTTCTTTCTTGCAGACATCTGTGTTTCATAGCAACCTGAATAATAAATAGCCTCTTAAAAAAACAACAAAAAAGGCTGCATTTATTCGCCTTTCACTTTCCTTTTCCAAAGACAACACTGTGATCATTCGACCACACAGACTGCTGACAGAGTGACCCCAATACCTGAAGACAGATGAAATGTCTGTATTAGAAAGGTACGCACAGAACTATAGAAGCATTAATGCTGAAGGCTGCATCTGACATCATGAGTACAAATAATAATTTGCCCATTACAGAATACAGGATCTACAATAATGTTCACAGCATTAAGGTGCATAATTATGAAACAAGAACATTTTTTTTAAAAAATTAAGGAACTATCAAATACAACTTAGAGCAGGTAAGTAAAAGGAGTAACACCTAAAAGCCTAGTGTAAATAAAAAAGATAAAAAGGTAAAGGACCCCTGGACGGTTAAGTCCAGTCAAAGGCAACTATGGGGATGTGGCCTTCATCTCGTTTACAGGCCAAGGGAGCTGGCGTTGGTCTGCAGACAGCTTTCCGGGTCATGTGGCCAGCAGGACTAAACTGTTTCTGGTGCAATGGAACACTGTGACGAGTGCCAGAGCACATGGAAACGCCGCTTATCTTCCCGCTGCAGTGGTACCTATTTATCTACTTGCACTAGCGTGCTTTCGAACTGCTAGGTTGACAGAAGCTGGGACAGAGCAACGGGAGCTCACCCTGTCACACAGATTTGAACTGCTGACCTTCTGATCGCCAAGCCCAAGAGGCTCAGTGGTGTAGACCCACATCCCCCCTGGAGATAGCATACCCGTGGGGTAGGTGTTCAGTCCTGGTGTCCAGTGAAATGTGGACATGTAGATCGAGCTCAACCTTAGACCTGAATCAAGATATATGAAAAACTGATCTATTTTAATTTATTTTTCAGGTGTTGTTGTTTAGTCATTTAATCACGTCCGACTCTTCTTGACCCCCTGGACCAGAGCATGCCAGGCACTCCTGTCTTCCACTGCCTCCCGCAGTTTGGTCAGACTCATGCTGGTAGCTTCGAGAACACTGTCCCACCATCTCGTCCTCTGTCGTCCCCTTCTCCTTGTGCCCTCCATCTTTCCCAACATCAGGGTCTTTTCCAGGGAGTCTTCTCTTCTCGTGAGGTGGCCAAAGTATTGGAGCCTCAGCTTCAGGATCTGTCCTTCCAGTGAGCACTCAGGGCTGATTTCCTTCAGAATGGAGAGGTTTGATCTTCTTGCAGTCCATGGGACTCTCCAGAGTCTCCTCCAGCACCAGAATTCAAAAGCATAAATTCTTCGGTGATCAGCCTTCTTGATAGTCCAGCTCTCACTTCCATACATGACTACTGGGAAAACCATAGCTTTAACTATATGGACCTTTGCTGGCAAGGTCAGGTAGGCTAGGCAAAGAAGAGGAAGGAAAGTGGGGAGAGCCATGTTAACCAAGTCATCCTAAATGCCGGTGTCAGAGACTGAACATGTTCTGCTGCCAGCAGTATTGAAAGCAGGATCGTGTGTGACTGCCCCGAGAGCAACATGAGCACAAATCGTCATGGATAATGCCCAGTGAAAAAGATGCCTGGAGGGGCTCCAAGTGTCCAAGCCACCCCTCGACCAGGACATGTGCTGATGCCAGTCATGAGCCTGTCCCCCCAACAGAGCATACCATCTGTCAGATAAAAGTGGAGGGATGGGGGGGGGGACACAATGATGATGTTGGGTTCCATGGATTTTATCCGCCGGTTTTCTCACACCCCACCTATTCCCTGCTCTCTCTTTCTCCACTCAGCCGCAGCTGCTTCTTTTTTGGCCGGGGAGAACCGGATGGGATGGTCTGCTGAGCTCAGCTACTGCCTGGAATGGACCGAAGCAGCTTAGGAAACGATCCGTTTGGGTGTAGCCGCTGTGCAGCAAGACGGGCTGGAATTCCTGGTTGCGTTCACAAGGCAAATCGCTCTCCCTCCACTTTCACACAGGATACAGCCAAAATGCTTTGTGTTCTTCTTGTTGCTGGGATCAGATGCAGAAGATGTTCCTTACAGCTGCAAGAAAATACAGTCTTTTTTTTTAAAAAAAAGGGAGTTGAAGGCCTGCTTGCAGCTGCAGCAGATACGCGGTCTCTGATAGCTCTCGCAAGACACACAGGCGCATTCCTGAGAATGTAAACACATGCGAAAACCATCAAGTGGCCCAGGGAAGGCCCCAGCCTGAGCAGAATTGGCACTGCAAGGAAAAGATTCTGAGGAAGGCTTGGAGAAAGGGAATTAAGGAACATGGCTAGCGGAGCTGAAACAAATTATAACCCTCCCCTCATTCTCCTTGGTGGGCTTTGGTGGCAAATAGATGCCCAAACGTTTTTGTTCCTGGATTTTATTTGACGTGCTGGAGCCGTTCTTGAAATCTGGGGGTGTACATACGACGACATTTCACAAATGACGTGCAGTAGATGAAAGCTTTTGATGCAATAGGCTTCTAGCTGTGGTGGAGGAGATGCTCTGCCTTCAAGACAGCAATGCTTCCGAATACCAGTTGCTGGAAACAGGAGGGGAGAGGGCTCCTGCTCAAGAGCCTTCCGTGTGGAAACAGCAGGCCCAGACAGGGGGGAGGGGGGCATATGGGCCACTTGGCCCGGGCCTCCAATTCCAAAGGGGGCCTCGGTCAGCATATTCACAATTGCAGGGGATGCACTGGGGCGAACATGGAGGCGCAAAGGCGGCGGCGGTGGTGGTGGGCGGATTCCTTGGGGCCATGGCTGGCAGCACAAGAGAAAAGCTTCCCCAGCGTCCAGGGCGGGGCCTGCGATTGGCTCCGCAGAGGAGCGCGGAATGAGCGCTGGGTGGGTGGATGCGACCACGGCTCCAGCAGCCAGCGCACCGCGAATGTGATGGTGGACCACGTTTTTCATGCTGTTAAAAGTTGGTGAGTTTTTGTGTTTGCCAAAAATTAAAACCACACGTACCTTAAAGATAAGTGTGTTGGCTTTCTTATCGCTAATTTTTTTTTGAAAGTGATGAAAAATTGATGAAGATGTGGCCATTTGTTTTAAATTTTGTTGACTAGGCCAGGAATATTACTTACACTCGAAGAGTACATATAGCTCAATGAGGATAAAATTTGGTGGAAACCATGTTTTTTAAAGAAATAGTGGCTTATGAGCAATAGTGGCTTTCTCACAAGCATACATCTTTTTAAAGAGTAGAATAAGAAGACGGAGAAGTTTTAATTATAATTATAATTTAATTATAATTAATAGTCAAATTTCCAAAACAGCAGTTGGCCGCTGTGAGAATAGGATGTTGAGCTAGGTTGGCCATTGGCACACCTTCCAGACGCGCAAAATGACACCACGTGTATGCACAGAAGCAGCAAATTGCAACCTGCACGTGAACAGACACACTGCTGCGGGTTGCGTTCTTTTCATGTTGTGAACGGACCTCCGGAATGGATCCCATTCGTAACCAGCGGTACCACTGTAATGTGTTTTCCTCCAAACCAGCTTTGATTCGAATTGAGAAAAAGAACGACTAAGCACAGCGCAACATGCACTCAGCCTCAGGGTTCACCCACACTGTAGTTTTCCTCATGTTTTCTTCTGTTTGTCCTCTTGATTCCCAGTCATGGGTCTGAGCGCTTTTCTGTTTTCCCTGGGAAAAATCTGCTGTTTACCGCAGAATCGGAAGAAACGTCAATCCGCACAGAACCTGATTGTTCCGATTCAGCAGTAAAGAGCGTGTTTTCCTGGGGAAGGTGGAAGGGCGGGAGAAAAATCTCTCAGCCCTGTGCCTAGAAATCAAAGTGTGGCTGAGCCCTCGATATAAGGAAGCGCTCCCAAGTTCACAACTGACCTTTGCAGAAACCTTTCAACCTTCCAGCTTGTCACCCGGCCATGAGCAAACAGTCGACTCAAAGCTGACCTGACACGTCCTGTCCCTGAGAGAAGCAGCAGCCGCAGCTCTTTTTCAGTCCAGATAACACAAATCAGATAAAACCTAAGCCTCGCTTGGCTGGCCTGCAAGTGGGGAAAACCCACCAGGGATTTTAATTTTGCTCTTGTCTGTTTCCATGCTCTGCATGGGGCAAGGTTTATTTTAAAACACACCATCGCCATAGCAGCAGAGTGGACTTCGTGGCCAGCAGACTGCCGCGCTTCCCGCAGCAACCAGGGATGTTGACCACCCTATCAACTTAGGCGAATGGCCGCTGGAATACAGTGGTTCCTTTCGAACGGCAACAGGAACCCAAAAAATATCCTAGTGGCTACTGAGATTCGGAATTGGGGAAAGGCTGTAACTCAAGAGTAGAGTCAGGCAGAGGGCCTTCTCGGTGGTGGCTCCCACCCTGTGGAACACCCTTCCATCTGATGTCAAGGAAATAAGCAACTATCTGACTTTTAGAAGACGTCCGAAGGCAGCCCTGTTTAGGGAAGTTTTTAATGTTTGATGTTTTATTCTGTTTTTTTATCTGTTGGGAGCCGCCCAGAGTGGATGGGGAAACCTAGCCAGATGGGCTTGGTATAAATAATAATAATAATATATATATTATTATTATTATTATTATTATTATTATTATTATTATTATTACAGTCATACCTTGGGTTGAAGTAGCTTCGGGATAAGTATTTTCGGGTTGTACGCTGCGGCGACCCGGAAGTAACGGAGCGCGCTACTTCCGGGTTTCACCACTCGCGCATGCGCAGATGGTCAAAAGACGTCACACGCATGCGCAGAAGCGGCGAATCGCGACCCGCGCACGCGCAGACATGGGTTGCATTCGCTTCTGGATACAAACGGGGCTCGTTCGCATCCAGAGGTACCACTGTATTACTACCACCACTACCACTACTCCTACTACTATTATCATTATCTACCTTGCAGTGCAGAAGGTCCCAGGTTCAATTCTCAGCTGATCCAGGTAAGGCTGGGAATGTCTTCTGCCTGAATTCCTGGAGAACTGGTGCCAGTCATTGTAGGGCAGAAATGAGCTGGATGGGCCCAATGGTCTGATTCAGTATAAGGCAACTTCTTCCTATGTTCCTGTGATTGCTTGCAGCATTGCAATCATCATCATAAGTGTTAAGTTGTGGGCGAACATATCAGACGACACAGCGATTCTTCAAACAGCTCTTGTTTATTCAAAGGCCAGAACTGAACTGAACTGAGGAGCTCAGTCAGCCTGCTTATATAGAACTCCACTACAACGCAACAGTAACCACTTTCTGTAACTATCCAATCACTGAACGTCACTTTCAATCCCTTATTTGCATATGTGGACCCGAGTGAAAACTATCTACAGTACCCCCCTGCTGGCCCAGGGTGAGAACTTCAGTACATAACAATAAGAACGATATATTCCATTTAAAATAAATAAATAAATGGAAAGAGTAACCCCTTGCTCATATGGAGGCTTAACTGAGGAGGGGGCCTAGAATGGAAGGATTCCATTATGAGGAATTTGCTGGCAAATTTTCGTGACAATTTTTTAATTTTTATTTTAAATCACAAACTGGTGTCAAGAACCAAATTTACAATTAGGAAAATTAGAAGTTGAGAGAAACTAAAACGGACAAGAGTCTCCCATCCCTGGATGTAATAAAATGAATAAATAAAGAGGAACAATGGAAGTAAACAGGATTTAAAAAAGAGGTGAGCCACTCAGCGGGTTGGTGAGTGCAGTGGGAAATATTTCTGTCATCCTGAAAACATTGATGATTGAAATGGGAGGGGACCTGCCAGCGTTTAAACCCTTACTCAATAAATTCTTCCTCAGGCCCCAGTTTTACATTCACCTCCCCTTTTGATTTATATATTGTTCCAAAAGGTGGGCGCCAAGCCAGGGTCTGTGTTTCTTTGGAGAATTGAGCTGCTGCGGAGACTGTCCGAGCTTAAAGAAATATTATTTATTCACAAATTTACACCTGATTTTCAATGGAGGGAGTCCAGATCTTACAGCATGGTCATCCCAAGCAGGGCTTGTTCTCTACAGCAGTGCAGCCCTGCCAAAAGATGGATCCTTGTCTTTTGTTCTCCCTCTTCTTCTTCTTCTCTGCACACCTTGCCAAAGACACTCCTTTCATGTCACCTCTCTCTCACACCCCACTATTGCAAATATTAATATTGTGCAGTTTGAAGCAACTGGATGCATGAAAACTGACTCCTTTTTTGGAATAAAACATTGTCAAGGCCCACAAACTTAATTCTCCAAAACTTTACTTGCAGAACTTTCTTCAAAACAAAACAGGAACATCAAATGACACATGCAAACAGTTCTGTAAGATATGCTGTATGCCAGTCCGAGACATCTTGCAAAATATTAAATACTGCAAACCATAGCTGTCAACTTACAGATTTGAAAATAAGGTACCAGCAGCCTCGAAAATAAGGGATCAGCAGCCAAAATAGGGGATTTTGCTTAGCTTATACAGAAATCCGGCACTGATGGAGCCATGCTGCTTTTGCTGCGACTGACTGTGTTTTGCAGGGGGTTGGACTAGATGATCCTAAGGGTCTACAACTCCCACAAAAGAAGAGTGGCAGACAAAACTGATGAACGACATCGAGATGGCAGAGCTTACAGGCAGAATTAGAAACCAGGAAGAGGACCTCTGTAATAAAGAATGGGGAAAGTTTATAATTTAGTTGAAAAGCTATTGTAAAGAGTTACATACATTAGTAGGATTGACAGAAAACTTGTAGTAAAAAATTGAACTATGGATGGACAAATGATTTATAAAAATAGAGTTATGAAAGGGATGCAGAGGGGGAAATCACTACATTAAGATGCTGCACTGGTTGGAGGGTATGCTAAGCAGCACGTTGGGGCTGCCGTCATCCTGGCGCGAGGAGTTCCATCGCCCTTCCCCGGCCGAGAGAGAGGGAGGGAGGGAGAGAAACTCTCGCCCACGCCACCCGCAAGCCTGGCATGAGGTGGTTGCAGCACCGCCGCAGCCGCTGAAGCGCCACCCTTCTGCGTCCCTCCCTCAGGCTGCCTCCTCAGCCGCCGCTGCCGCCTCCGGCTTCCCCTGGCAGCGCAGTGGAAGCCTCGCAAAAGAGGGACTGCCTGCCTGCCTGCCGCCACCCATCTCCTCATGACGCACCCCTGAGGGGGAAAAGGGAGAGACGGAGACACGGCAGCTCGTGCACGCGCTCTCTCTCGCGGCGGAGGGCCCCGAGCTACTGCTTCCCTCCCGAGCCAGTCGAACATGAAACCCGGGAAATTTAAGGGACCTCATCAATAAGGGACAGCAGCGGGACATGGCGCTGGGATAAGGGAGTTTCCCGCCAAATAAGGGACAGTTGACAGCTATGCTCCAAACAGATCTAGAAGCAGAGGTCTGTCTCTCCCCAAAGCCTGCATGCTGCCTGAGGCTGTTTACTTGGAGAGCTTCATTCACATCCTCATTCTGGGAACAAAGGTATTGCAATTTAATACATTAATCACCTGATCTAAGGTTAAACACTCACGCCAGAGCTACCAGAGAACAATAGCAATAGTTCATTATCAACTCAGTTAAAGCTCAGAGCCCTATTCTTGGCTTCAGTATAGCACCACGCCTTCACTAATACACCCTTCATTTCAGTGTCAACTAAATAAGATTCCTCTTAGATGGGCCACCATCACCTTTTGTCATGTTAACACTTCTATCTCAAGTGAGGCCCTGGCTTGGAAAGGAAGCATAGCCTGTCTTTTTCCACTAGTCTGCAATCTTCTCTTCAATACTCCAAATAATCAGAATCCTACCATCTGTTAATTTCAAGGGTTATGGGGGGGGGGAGGTCCCCCCCAATCCATATATATTGTCACAGGCTAGTCACAAGCAAGATAACCAATATTGTTGTTGTTGTTGTTGTTTAGTCGTTTAGTCGTGTCCGACTCTTCGTGACCCCATGGACCAGAGCAAGCCAGGCACTATTACCAATATTAAGTGGAGCCAATTCTATCTCATTTTGCGGCTGGCCGAGTGTGGGAGTGGGGAGCAGGAATCCCTTTTCCTCATCTTAAAGACCATAGTCATCATCCAGTCCACCGTATCTCTTGATGGCTTGACATAGCCTTTAAAAAGACATTTTGGCTTGAAATAGTCCATTTAGAAAAAAGAGGGAGGGAGGATGTTACAGGTTTTTTTAAATAAAAAAATACATAATTAAAATGGCTGCCATGGTCCTTGAGCATAAATAGCTTTGCCCCGTCATGCAATTACCAGAGTCGCTGTCAGTGGCCTTCAAAGCACTTTATGCCACTGGCGTTATTTCCGAAGCCATACTGTCCCTGCAATGAAACAGGGAGCAGCTGAGATAGAAAGCTATTTGCTGCTCAAGAGGTTGCAAGCACCCATCAGCTCGGAGCCGGCGGCCATTTATGCCCCTTTTGTGACAGCGCCGCGCGTTAGAGGTGAGCTCCTCAGTGCCCAAATTATAGCGGGGGTCAATATTGCCAGCACACACTTATGCAGGGAGAAAGCAGATTAGCATGTGAAAGACTGGCCTGGGCTTCTTTTTCCCCTTTGTGGTGTGTCCCCCCCAAAAAAATCGTGCAGACAAGTGCACGTCCCAAGTGGTTCGCTGCAATTCTGGGTAGCGCACTTAAAAGCCTCCATTATATCAGTGAAAAGCTGCTAGATGAAATTGTACTTGGCATCAATATTGCACTCGGCACTTAAAGCATTTCACATACATTATCCTCAGGAATCCTTGTAAGAAACACTTAAGGCAGGAGACCATTATCATCTCCATATTGTAGACTGGGTTGGAAAAGGGGGGGAGGATCTTTCGTTTCATTGTTTGTTTTCGCCGAGGCTCAGGGAACAGCAGCTTGCCTAGTACAGATTGCGGCAGAGGTGAGATTCGAATTCAGGCATTTGCAGGATTTGAACCCTGGGCCCAGTATGCATCACTAGCAGAGTGCCCTTGCAGCTGCAGGAGGCATCCTCTTCCTCCACTTCAAATGGAAATAAATCCCAAATACTGCAGTGCAGACTCTCCAGCCTCCACTTCTGCCTCTCAGCATCCAAGGCAAGGGGCAGAGGAAGGGGGGGTGCGGTGGGTGTCTTAGACCGCCCCGGGAGTCTTAGTTGAGGGGGGTAACATTTGGCGCCTCGCTCGCCCGCGACTCCCAAGCCGTCGGGGGAAGCTTCGCTGCTTTGCTGGCAGCCTTCCCCCCTTCCCCCTTCGTTTTGACAGCTGGGGGAGGCTTGGGAGTCACGGGTGGGCAGCGTGCCGAATGTCCACCATCAGCAGCTTGCTCCACCCCTGTGGGCGGCTCACTCTGCCCCCGGCTGCAAGGTGCGCACGCCGCTCCATGGACCTGAGCAGCTATCCCATGCCTGGGAGGGCACCCTCCACGCCCTGCGCCCCTCGGGAACATGCCCGCCCTGAGCAGCGCAGGCATAGGCTCCGCCACTGTCCAAAGGTCACCCAGGGGTTGTTGCAAGCCAAAAACAAGAGTCGCTTGGGCTGCTCCACTCTGCCTCTGACCCCCAGGGTGGAGAGCCAGTGTGGTATAGTGATTAAGAGCGGTAGACTCGTAATCTGGTGAACTGGGTTCGCTTCCCCACTCCTCCACATGCAGCTGCTGGGTGACCTTGTGCTAGTCACCCTTCTCTGAAGTCTCTCAGCCCCACTCACCTCATAGAGTGTTTGTTGTGGGGGAGGAAGGGAAAGGAGAATGTTAGCCGCTTTGAGACTCCTTTGGGTAGTGATAAAGCAGGATATCAAATCCATACTCCTCCTCCTCCTCTTCTTCTTCTTCTTCCCCGACCCACCATTGGCATGCAGCCCCTGGGGGCTGAAAAAGCCCCTTACAATAGTTTCATGGTGTGCCCATCCCTGGTATCAACTTGGGCAAAGGTTGGTCTTCAAATATTTTTCATAATAAACAAGCACACCGATAAATCATGGCTGATGGGCACTTACAGTTGTGAGACCTGAAGAGATTATGAAGATACATCCCCAGCTGTTGCTATTGGCTATGGACAGCCTGTGACATCAAGAAAGAACATGGCTGCTGAGTGGATATAAAGGTGAGCTTTTTCCTCTTCCCCAAAACAACATGACAGGCAACAGCCGTGACATGCAGCATCACCAGTCTTCTTCCACTTGTAGGAGGCAAATTGGCAGATGGGCAGAGGTGATCATCTGGCCGTGGGATGCTAGGGAGCGACAATAAGGCAAGTTCACCTGCTGAGTGGGATCCTGGCTCCAAGGCAGCTGATATCCATGATCACAAGTTGGCATGATCACTAGAGATGGACCTAGCGGAAGCTGGCAGATGTTGGCGGGCAGAAGCTGGTGGAGTTCACATTTGGAAGCCAGTGGATATCATAGGACTGAAGCAGGCTGAAGTTTGTGGATGGAAGCTGGTGGAGAAATTAATCTTCAGAGGCTGGTAAACAGAAGCCGGTGGATATTTGTACGTTGAAGCTGATGTCAACAGACCTAAAAAGGCCAGAAAACCTTGGGCTTCCTTGGGATCTGCTGAGACGATGCAATGCTCAGTCGTAGGGCACATCTTCTGTACGAAAGCCCTAGGTTTGATCCCTGGCATCCTCAGCTAAAAAAATAAATGACCTCAGGCAGCCTTAAAATACTGGCTTAAGGTCAATGTTTTCAAACTGAGCACAGGACTGCTCCAACATCTAGCAAGGGATGAGTAGTCAGTTGCTGTTCCAAACACAAAGTCCAAAAAGCTCTTCGACTGGGCTGTCCCCATTTCTTCTTGAATACTTGGGCTTCAACATAGTCTTTAGATCATTAAAACAAGGACTGTGGGACATTGCTAACAGTGATCTGCGGTGATACTCAACAAGAGCTGTGAGTTTACAGTATGTCGGGATACTTTTTCCCCAAGGCCAAACTGAAAGCGTTTCCTTCCGAAATGCTCTGAGGTAGATCTGTGGGTATTCCTTACTCTGCTGTACAAATCAGGAAGCAGAATCCATACCGCATATTCTACAGGCCTGCAAGACTATACAGTACAAGCAGGTCTGACAGTGAAAGATTATTAATTGCGAACCTTCCAGGAAGATCTGTTAGGTACCTATAGGAGTGGTGCTGGAGGAGACTCTTGAGAGTCCCACGGACTGCAAGAAGATCAAACCTATCCATTCTGAAGGAAACCAGCCTGAGTGCTCACTGGAAGGACAGATCCTGAAGCTGAGGCTCCAGTACTTTGGCCACCTCATGAGAAGAGAAGACTCCCTGGAAAAGACCCTGATGTTGGGAAAGATGGAGGGCACAAGGAGAAGGGGACGACAGAGGATGAGATGGTGGGACAGTGTTCGCGAAGCTACGAACATGAGTTTGACCAAACTGTGGAAAGCAGTGGAAGACAGGAGTGCCTGGTGTGCTCTGGTCCATGAGGTCACAAAGAGTCGGACACGACAAAACGACTAAACAAACAAACCTATAGGATAGGATCCCCAGCATATCTTTGGCAGTTGCCAAGTTTCTTTCGGAGGCTGTCAGGATCGGAGAGCACTTTGTATTAGCGAAAGGTCTGAAACAAGCTTAGTTTTATCTGATGTCTAAGTAGTATGTATGGGGTATTCTTATTTTTTTGTATTTTTATGTACTGGAATCTATTTATGGACTGCTATAAAGAATTGAAGATATAGTCCTATCTTGCCTGTGACCTTGTGGAGCTACTTCTGGTCAGAGCAGACAAGAGTCAGCGAGACGGACCAATGGTCTGCTTCAGCATAAGCTTCGCCTGGCTTATTGTTCACCTGTATAGACCCCGGAGAGCTCTCTTCTGAGCTGTCTAAAGTCAATTCCTGCCAACCAGCTGGACCCTTGACTTCATCTGCCCAGACAAAAGAGAGCTGGCTCTGGGTATCAGCTAATGAGAAGTCTCAAGTCACTCAGCTGGCCTTTCACCTTGAAGTTTCCTAATGATATGCTTCTAAAGAGAAGGCCTTTGCCATGGGGAGTCTCGTATTGTCCACTCCTGGATTATTGTTGTCCCTGCTCCAAGGAGGGGGCGGTTCGAGGGTCCACTTAGCACATGAAAAGCACACGTCCAGGCAAACATGAGCAACAAGGTCCTGCCAAGAGATGATGTACGAGCCCTAGAGGTCAAGAGTTCTGCCTGGCGGTCAGCGAGAAGAAGGGTCACGCGACAGTGGCCATTACTCAATCCCGAGGCCCTTCCTTCCTCCTCCTCCCATTTATCCGTGGAGATTTCAGCCATGCAAATGGGCTTTGCCTCATCATTTGTGTCTGGTAAAGCCCTCAGACGCATCTCTCGGGTACAAACAGAGGAGGAGACGGACGAGGTCAAAAGGTCCTGGAGGACAGCAGGTTTAACTATTCAGCAGAGGCTGAAGAATACACAAGGCCAGAGCGTCGGTGTGAAAATTGTGAAAACTTTACCTCTGGGTTTCCCAAAGTGGTCGATATCGACACAGGGGGTGAAAAAAGGCGTGGGGTGGAAAAGAGGTTTATGAGGTATTGTGCAGTAAATTAATTTTGAGTCTCAGGAGGCAAAGGGATGTGTTATTTACAGAGTGCAACTCTCTTCCTAATGAGGAACCTCTTTATTTATTAAGATGATTCCACAATACAACAGCACTCGGTTTTCCCCCTTTCATTTTATGATTCCCAGGATAGTGATTGATGGTTAATAAACATTGTTTATAGATGGCTATTTCCTGACTTTATTTCATGCGCATTCCTAAGAATCTGAGCTCTCCCCACTCGTGATTCCCAGAGGCACATTATCTCAAGTCAATACTTGTTGTTGCAGTTATCAAGTGATGGCCGTGCGTGTTATGAGCAACATCTCTTCTGATCTCGCATTTCTGATTTTTGTAATTATGGCTCTATTCAGGCTCCTGGCAAGGCATTCTGCTTCTATCCCATTTCTGTCTGGTGGTGGCGGCTGAGGGAGAAAAAAATCCTTGCTGTTTATCTGATATCATTTAATTCCAGAGTTCCTCCCTGACAAGTTGTTTACGCCCTGCGATCAGCCTTCTGATGTCCCCTGCTTCTGATTTTTCCCTCTGCTTCCTGTGTGGCATCTTCCTTCCGTGATCAGATTCTGGCTATCAAAACAAAACTCCCTTTGAAATGTCCGGCCATGGGAAATAATAGCTTGCTGTTTTGCGTTATGTAAAACATGTTTTCCCAAACGGGCTTGGCTCTGTTTGATGCTGCGGGAGCTTTGGAGTCCAAGAAATATCTGGATGCCTAGGAGCCAGGGCCTCTTCATCTCAAAGTTTTGAGTTCAAGCCCCACATGGGGTGAAAGATTCCCGCATTGCGGGGGGTTGGACTAGATGACCCCTGTGGTCCCTTCCAACAATACGTTTCTCTGATTCTATGAACCAGAACAAATGTAATCAGGTCTTCTGCAGTTTGATGTTTGTTCTGATTCCGCACTTAAGAGTGGGACGCAAGAAAAATGTCTCAGACTCAAACATCTCCCTCCTGTTTGCCTTAGCGTCTTTTCCTTAGCTGGAGCAGTTTTTTGCTTCTCCTTTTCTTCTAATTTCTCACCTCATTGCTTCAATCTCCCTGTCTCCTCTCTTTGCAAGTTCACTGTCTTTACCTCCCCCCTCCCAGGCAGCCTCCTTTATCGCTAGAGTCCCTTATCTCCCATCCTGATCACTTGCTGATCAGCTGCTCAGCGGCTTTGTTTCAAGACCCCCTTCCCTCTTTCTAAAAAAAAAAAAAAAAGCAGAACCTGCTTTTTGCCCCTGGGCAATTTGGCTCCAGGGACCATGCATTTGCGCCATAAGATGCACAGACATTTCCCCTTACTTTTTAGGAGGAAAAAAGTGCGTCTTATGGAGCGAAAAATATGGCAATATTATTATTATTATTATTATTATTATTATTATTATTATTATTAACACCTCCTGCTGCCCGCTTGCCTCTTAGCACCCCCACAGGCAATTCCACAGCCTCCCCCAGGCACTGCCCACTGTGGGAACCAGCCTTACATACCCCTCTCAAATGTGTTCTGGGGGTTCCTGCAAATTTGGGGAGGGTGCAGGGAGGTCTATGGGAAGTCGGGAAGAAAGAGAAGGTTGACTGCACAAGAAAAAGAAATCCCTGCATTAACAGGGTGGACTTTCTTGGATACAACCTCCTGGTATTTATGCATCTATGGATTTTTAAACCCCTCCCTTCAAAAAACACCCCCCCCCCCACACTTCCGTTTTCCCAATCTATATGAGAACAAAACGCAATAAATCAAATAGATCATACATAAAGACAGACAGATAGTAATGATCCTGGGTGTTCTGTATCCCGGTAGGACGCAGTTAATCACCAAATGCCATGTATTTATTACAGTGATGAACGAAACAGACATTTTAAATTATTACAGCAAAGCATTCCTGCTTCCACCTCCGTCAGTTACAGCGATAAAAATGAGGCTGTTTTCAAGGCGGCCGGTACAGAGCTTTGGGGATGGGATGCTCAGAAGTGCTTCATTCGCTGAACTGGTAATTATCGATAATTCAAAATTTCTTTTTCCTTAGTCACTACAATGTGCGTCTCAGGGGTGTGCAATATATTGACATTTTGCTTCTTAGCAATATGAACTCCAGACCGCAATACAGGTTTCATATTTTTGCACCCTGTAATATATTGAGAAGGGACGCGGGTGGCGCTGTGGGTTAAACCACAGAGCCTAGGACTTGCGACGGGGTGAGCTCCTGTTGCTCGGTTCTGCTCCTGCCAACCTAGCAGTTCAAAAGCACGTCAAAGTGCAAGTAGATAAATAGGTACCACTCTGGCGGGAAGGTAAACAGCGTTTCAGTGCGCTGCTCTGGTTTGCCAGAAGTGGCTTAGTCATGTTGGCCACATGACCCAGAAGCTGTACGCCGGCTCCCTCGGCCAATAAAGCGAGATGAGCGCCGCAACCCCAGAGTCAGCCACGACTGGACCTAATGGTCAGGGGTCCCTTTACCTTTACCTTTAAGTTTCCTGTCTGCCCAATCTGCAAAGGCATGAGCCCCGGTCGCCTCTCAGCTGGCGTTGCAGAGTAAAGGGTTTTACTTTGCAGTAAAAGCTGCTTTCTGCCTGCACAATCTGCAAGGTGCAAGCCCTGTGCCTCTTGCTAGAGACAGACCCTGCATAACCACCAGGAGATTCCTATCAGCAAACGATAAGATCCACGTGGCTTTGCTGTTGCTTTTGTTACACAGGTTTAAGGCCTCAACAGAGACCCAACACCAGTGCCGGATATAAGCTAAACAAGCTATAGCTTAGGGCCCCACTCTCTTGGGGGCCCCCAAAAATTTTAAAGGAAAAAAAACCTGGATGTACAATTCCAAAATATAAGATAAAAAACCAATAAAATAAAACCTACATACAGCAACAGTGTTTTGTGTTGTGTAGGCTCCTATGATGTAAGTCATGGACCCCGCCTGCTAGCCTGCTCCCTAAAATATTAAAAAATAATTTTAAGTTAGAGCTTAATAATTATTTCACTATTAATATACTTCTTCTTAATTGTATTTCACTGTTCGCAACTGGACTTAACTGTCAGGGGTCCTTTACCTTTTTTTATTAATATACTTAACTGTATTTCAGTTCCACTATTACTTTGATAAAATACATATTTTGTTATGTTTCAAATGGCTTTAGATACCTATTATGTCCATAAATGACCATATAGCATATATTCAACACAAAAAACAGGGACAATTTGTTAAGGACAGCTGGACATATAAAGGGCCCCATTACCTTCAGTAGCTTCATTTTCATGTAGTTCTCTCTCAATAATATACAATTAATTTGTAAATTTCAAATTTACTTTCTACAATTTTATCCAGTCCTCAAATTGTATGTTATGGCCTACATCTTGCGCCCAAGCGTCCTGAGCTTCTTAGAGGAAGGATAAGGTGAGCTGAACATTTCACATAACAACTAGGGGAGAATCAAACTGGGGTCTGAAGCGAGCAGAGAAAAAGGCTGCCAAAAGGCTCCTCTTAATTGAATTACTTGAAAATTCCTCCTTCTCCCCAGTCCACAACTTAGCCCTCCTCTCCAAGGATGGTCTCTCGATGCTTCTGAAATGTGCAGAGGCTGGAACCAGTGAACAGGCTCTGCCCCTTTTAAATGGGGGCAAATGGAGCGTATGGTATTAATAAAACTCTTTAATCAAGCTCAGCAGGTGTTAGAAAGAGACATGCTCACACCTTCTCTCTCCCCCAAATTTCCCTCCCATTCGCTTTTATCACTATCTTCCAGCGCATCATCACTGCGAGGCCATTAATCAAAGGATGGCAGGTGTTTATTACCTGCCTGCGAGGAGCCCGCCTCCTCCCCATGCTTCCGATTACGCATCAGTGACAAGTGTAAAATGGAGTGAAATCAGATGGAACAGGAGCCAAGACGTCTGCTAATATAATATTAGTTAATCTGTCTGCATGAAAGGACACTGAGGAATATAACAGTAGCGTTTCCTTTTATAAATATAATCAGACACCTCCAACAGCACGGAAATGTTCACGTTTGCCTCAATCCGGGTGAACTCTGATGCAAATATGGAGACCCTTGCAGCAAAGTGGTATGTCGATCATGTCCGGAAAGGATTCTCCCCCCCGCCCCGCCACTGAAGTCAATGGAATGGCCCATTCAGATACAAATTTATGTTTTAAACAGCTTTTTCTCCCATTTCCTACCCCTTGAAAGGCTCTCAAAGAGGCTGTAAAGGTAAAGGGACCCCTGACCATTAGGTCCAGTAGTGACCGACTCTGGGGTTGCGACGCTCATCTCGCTTTATTGGCCAAGGGAGCCGGTGTACAGCTTCCGGGTCATGTGGCCAGCATGACTAAGTCGCTTCTGGCGAACCAGAGCAGCGCATGGATACACTGTTTACCTTCCCGCCGGAGCGGTACCTATTTATCCACTTGCACTTTGACGTGCTTTCGAACTGCTAGGTTGGCAGGAGCAGGGACCGAGCAACGGGAGCTCACCCTGTCGCGGGGATTCGAACCGCCGATCTTCTGATCGGCAAGTCCTAGGCTCTCTGGTTTAACCCACAGCGCCACCTGCGTCCCTCTCAGAGAAACTTACAAAGCTATAAAAACCAAAACCTTCTCTGCCCTCAGGGTTATAGTCGAAAAAGACACGACATAAAAGGAAAACTGATCGGGAGGGGAAAAGGAAAAAAGCAAGCTCAAGCAGTAGCTTTTATGTACAATGTATTCTAATGATCAGCTGGAATGGAAGCAGTTCAATGAGAGAAGGAACCAAAAGTTGCTGAGCCTACAAGGCTGAGCTCAGCTTACCTGAAAGACCACCTGTCCCTATAGAGATCTGTAATATCAGATCATCTGGGGAAATTTTGTTTGTGGCTCTGCACCCTGCAGAATACCATAGGGTGGTGACCCCCAAAAGGGAATTATCTGGTGTGGAATAATGCCCTTCCATCTGCCAAACATTTGTGAATTGCTTCATACATCTTATGAATACAGATCCTTTTGCCCGGGTTTTCCCTGAGCCATAAAATGAGTCTGTTTTTATGCTGTTTTTATTATGCTGTTACATTATTTTGATGTCATTTTTGTGCACTGCCTGGGGATTTGTTAAAGCATTTAACAGTTTAGAAATGCTTTTGAACAAACGAATAAACCAGCTGTGCCATTTTATTGAAAATTCCAACTGTGCATAGTGCCGATTGGCCAACCACTGTGACATCATGAACCCCACCTCTCATCTCTGCCTGAAGATGTTTTCAGGATTTTAAAAAGACTTTAAAAGAGAGAGACAGAGAGAGAGAGAGTGCCAAACATATATTTGATTTGCTAATGTGGGGGATGGGTGGGGACTTTGCAAGCTGGGTGGAAAACAATGTGGTGAACAATATAGGAAATTAAATTAATTTTAAAAACTAGAGATGGGTACCTGCTCTGAAACAAAAGAGAGATACATAAAGGAATGGGAAACTTTTGGGACTCAGCTCTACAGCTGCAAATAAAACATTTAAGTGTGTTTTAAGTGCAATACAGAAAGTGATGCTAGATGGCGATGTTGAGCCTTATGGGAAATTCAATGTATTTTTTAAAACGCTTTTTGAAAAAGCATTTTCAGAACGTTTTTTATATGTGTGTAGATTTCACCTTGCATGAGATATGTGCAATTTTTTAGAAGAAAAGTCAGAGAAGCCACACTCATCGCAGATGCACTTTATATATCAGGGGTCAGCAACCTTTTTTCAGCAGGGGCCGGTCCACTGTCCCTCAGACCATGTGGTGGGCCATTCCTATGACCCACAAATAACCCAGAGATGCATTTTCAATAAAAGCACACATTCTACTCATGTAAAAACATGCTGGTTCCCGGACTGTCTGCGGGCCGGATTGAGAAGGCGATTGGGCCTTAGGTTGCCTACCCCTGTTATATATGTTCTCCACATTCCAAGTTTCCAGATCAGCAACAAGCCGAGTGCCTCTTTATTTCTATTCTTATGCACTATCTTCATGGGAAAACACCCTGTCTCCTCATCTCACTAACATGAGGAGAGAAAACCCAGCTATTTTGATTGTGTTTGGGTGCCTCTTTAATGGGCACTTCCTTCTATAAATCAGTCGCTCGCTCCTTGGGGCAGAAAATATATATACATAAACTCCTGCTGCTACATAGCACTGTAGGCTCCAAAAACATCAGGAGATCAAAGGGCAGGGAGATTCATCTCCTGAATAATCAAAACAATCCTGTCAACCTCCCCGAAGTGCCTGTTTATCCTAGCCCTGGCGGTCCATGTCGGGTAGAACCGCAGGAGGCGAATTTATCGGCAGCCTTCTTTGAATCTGTTCTTGCCTCATTGTTAGTGTCTCTCCCACAAAAGGCACCCGGGTTGCTAGCCCCTTCCTGCGTGTCTGTGTATGTCTGCAGGATCACAGCTTCCCACCAGGGATGATCTATCAGGGGGACTCTTTGTGACCCCCTGGACCAGAGCACGCCAGGCAGAATGCAGCAGTCTGATTGGTCCTAGAACAATAGGATTCAGAATGCAGCAGTCTGATTGGTCCTAGAACAATGCAGCAGTATGATTGGTCTGCAGGAGCCACCCAATCCAGCTCCAGATGGAAGTGAATCCACAATCTGATTGGCCTACAGGAGAATTCCGGAATTAGCCAATCACGTGGGGCCCATTGTGTAAATAATGTATATAAAGCAGACATGTATATAAAGCTTCCATTCCTCCTCACCACTATGAGCTGAATAAAGAGCATGAAATCCACTCTCAACTCTGAGTATATTTCAGAAGCAAACCCGGTTCACCAGATTACAAGTCCACCGCTCTTAACCACTACACCACACAGGCTCTCTCACCATTCCTCCCCTTTATGTGCTTTCACCGCCAGGGACAATGCTGGGACTCACTTTCCCTGTTGGTGTGAGGGACAACCGGCTGAGTCCCAGCTATCTTGCTCCTAGTCCCCCTGGCAAGAGCAACGTTTGAACCAGCTGCCCGCTGGCGGAAACACTTTAATGCAAACTCATCTGAGGATTTCCAGAGGAAAACACTGCTGAGCAAGAGGGCTTTTGCAGGGATTTCGTTTCCCATTTAATGCGCTTTGAACTACTTAGCGTACTGAATCTTTTATGTGCTCGCAAGGCGGCACAATGCGGGCCGAGCCAACAATGCTTGCAGCTCATAAAGCGGCACTTTCCACCCTCGTTTTTTTTATTGACTTTGGGCTTGTTTAGACTCCGCATCTGAAGAAAACCAGAATCCCCGTGCTGCTGGCTGGCTAAACTGAACTTGGTAGTGTGTCCCTCCCAAAAAAAGAAGGGCAAAGCATTCAGTGCTCTTGCCCTGATTGTGACTGGTGAGCAGACATGAGCTTACACCTAATATTTCCATCCTTTCCATCCCTTTCTTCTTTGTTTGGTTCTTCCTGCTCTGCATCTCCCCCCCCCCCTTCCTGAATTCTGGTTTAACTAAGAGCTTTTCTAAAATTAATTCCAGAACTGGAGCATTGCACTGTGCTTTAGCTCTCAAGCGCCTTCAGTTTATTTGCATCTGTATTTCTGACATCCAGACTCGTAAACACTGTAAAAAAACAACACCCCAACAACCCTATACTGATATTCCTTTAGTGCAGTGTTTTATGGGTGTGAACACTGATTCCAGTTCTCTGCCTTAGTGGGTCTTGATGGCGGAGGCAGCGAAAGGGCACGAAATCCTCACTGGGTAGTTGGAAATCACTACTTAAATTGCCTACAATTCCCCCAGTGTCCAGGCTCCTAATATGTTTTTGGAAAGCAGTTATTCATATTTCTCTGAATGTTGTGATGTGTGTCTTGGCTCAAAAAAAGAAAAAAAAAAGAAACCGAAAGGGTGTAAGAGTGCATATTTTATTATTTATTATACTGGTTAATTGATTTTCTTGGAAAGATAAACTCAACGTGATTCACGTTACAACCAATTAAAAACAACAAAGCCCTAGAAACACCAAATTCAAACAAAAGCCTAAAAGCCACAGTTGACAGAAAACGCCTTTGAACTTTTTGCAAAGGTTTGAATCAACCACTCTCAAAAGTTCAGTCGGGGGGTGAGCACCTAAAAATTGGTGTGATGCTCTTTACTGTGGAATATGCAGCCCTTCTGGGCTCCAGCTGCCCCTGGATAATTTGCCTCTTGTTTTAATCTCCAGGGTGAAAGCAGCCCATAAGGTGGAATTGCAGAGCCGGAAACGCCTCTCTTTATCCAAGCACACAAAAATCTGTGAGACAGACGTGCAGAAATTAATTCTCACCTCTCTGCCGTAACTGCTTCAGTTTAGGATTAAGATTTCCTGCAGCAGGAGGGCTCCCAAGTCAATCAAACTCAAACACGTGTGCAGAATTTACCCTGCTGAGAATGCCCTTGATAGATGCTCCTGAGTGGTGATTATGCTAAGCAGAACCTTTTGGCTGAGCCCCACCTGAAATCCCACCAGCGCTAATCATGCATTTCACCGACTATGGAAATTAAAATTGGGCAACCCTGTTGGGTGACAATCTCCGCTCCGCCCAACTCTTCTCCTTTCTAATGGAGCCGAACGGAGGCAAAGAGAAGCTGAACGCTGCAATTTTTATTTCTTATTTGTGCAGAGGTTAACTGGCCACTTCAAGAACAAAGGCTGCATTCTGGGGGTTTTGTTCAGGAAAACAAGAACTCTGATTTGAATTCCCACCCCGGTGAAGGTTTTCAAAATTGAATTCCATTGCTAATAATTTGAGGGCACTGTTCCCCCCCTTTATTCCCCGCCCCCCAGTCTTGGGATTCAGTATTTCAGTTGAGAATTAGTGTTCCTTCGCTGCATCGGACAGGGAAGCAGAAAACAGTGCAAGAGCAAAAGACATCAGGTTAGGACACCCAGTGCATTTGCTATAGGGATGGTTCTAGTGAAGGCTTCCCAACCAACTACTATATCAAATACCCCAAAGACTGCCTCTCCCCACATGAACTGACCCAGACCCTGTGATCAATAGAAGTATAGCATCTAGATCAAGGGAAGTAATAGTGCCACTGTATTCTGCTCTGGTCAGACCTCACCTGGAGTACTGTGTCCAGTTCTGGGCGCCACAGTTCAAGAAGGACACTGACAAACTGGAACGTGTCCAGAGGAGGGCAACCAAAATGGTCAAAGGTCTGGAAACGATGCCTTATAAGGAACGGCTAAGGGAGCTGGGCATGTTTAGCCTGGAGAAGAGGAGGTTAAGGGGTGATATGATAGCCATGTTCAAATATATAAAAGGATGTCACATAGAGGAGGGAGAAAGGTTGTTTTCTGCTGCTCCAGAGAAGCGGACACGGAGCAATGGATCCAAACTGCAGGAAAGAAGATTCCACCTAAACATTAGGAAGAACTTCCTGACAGTAAGAGCTGTTCGACAGTGGAATTTGCTGCCAAGGAGTGTGGTGGAGTCTCCTTCTTTGGAGGTCTTTAAGCAGAGGCTTGACAACCATATGTCAGGAGTGCTCTGATGGTGTTTCCTGCTTGGCAGGGGGTTGGACTCGATGGCCCTTGTGGTCTCTTCCAACTCTATGATTCTATGATTCTATGTGATCATCACCTGAGGCCCTACTTTGTGTGCCTTCTCTGTGAGAGGTCTGGAGGGTGGCAATACAAGAATTGGCCTTTTCTGCGGTGGCTCCCCATTTGTGGAATGCTCTCCCCAGGGAGGCTTGCCTGGAGCCTTTGTTAGATACTTTTAGGTGCCAGGCAAAAACATCAGACCCTCCAAGTGTCCCTATTTTCTGGGGACAATTCTGGATTCACAGAAGCCACCCCAGTTTCTGGTTTGATCCCAGAATGTCCTGCTTTTCCTAAGGACGTCCCTATGTTCATCAGAGGATAGGGAGTTATGTGAACCCCAAGCCAAGGAGAGTCTGTATAGGGAAGTTTTATTAAACTTTTTATTATGTTTTTATGTATGTTGGAAGCTGCCCAGAGTGGCTGAGCAACCCAGTCAGCTGGGTAATAATAATAATAATAATAATAATAATTTATTTATATCCTGCCCTCCCCAGCTGCAGTCGGGCTCAGAGCGGCTAACAACAGTAAAAATAACAGTTTACATAAACACACAATCAATTAATTGAAATACATTCTAAAATCAATTCATTAATAAATATTATTATATTATAGAACAACAACAACAAAACAACATTATTATTATTCAATAGGATGTCCCTATTTTCATCAGAGAAATGTTGTAGGATATGAAACACTCCTCTTTTCCAGGTCTTTGGCTATTTAAACAATCCATGGCCTTTTAAACTGGGGGTGGTGTGTGTTATTGTTTTCGTTTGTTATATGGTATGTGTTTTTATATTGCAAACTGCCCTGTGACATAGGTCAAAAATAAAAGTCCAGCAACATCTGGGGGGCACCAGGTTGGAGAAGACCGCTAAACTCCATGGAAGAGCTTGTCTCTAGCCAACAGCTTTGCTTGATGTTACACGGAGATGAATGTCTGGACCTTGACTCATACACTCACGTGGCTGCAGCATCTGCAAACTGAAATCAGCTGATAAGCTGCAAAGCTGCAGGGGCCAGAGGTTGCTGAGTCCTGTTCCAGAAATTAAGAGATTTGCATGAGACTGGGGAGCAGTATTTCATTTAGCTGTGTTGCTACCAGCACTAATGCCCACAGCCCAGCTTTGCACCGAGAAAGCTCATCCATTGCGCTGAAGCACAGGACAGAAACACAAGACTGGGCTCTACCCCACCCCAAAGAACCCTAACTTTTTCACTCATGATGAAGAGCCTGCCAGGGGCAGGAATCAGGAATCAAGCAGGGACCCACCAGGCTCAAAGTCTAGTGGGATAGCTTAGTCTCTAGACTCAAGTCTCAGGCTGAATGTCCTGTTCCGTCAAGGTGGGTCAAGGTGAGGTTCAATCTGGACACAAGGCAAAGTGGGAAAAGATTTGGGCTGGAGAGGGACGGCCTACCCATGAGGAGACTGCCTCAGGCAGCAGGATCTGCAGGGACAGAAGATCCAGCTCCAAAGGAATGCATCACCCACTCTTGCCACTGCAGTGACAGTGACTCGTTGGAGGCTGGATCTGCCACCTCCATGGCAGCTGCCCACCCCTGAGGCATGTGACCTCTACAATGGACTCTTGGTGGGGCTGCTGGTCTCATCCTACCCCTATGAAGAAAATGGTGGGGCTGCCCTCTGGGGTCTGCACCTGACTGGCCTAATTCAGAGTACGCCCCTTTCCCCTCACCATGACAGCCTTTGATTCCCACTTCAACCGTTGGGTAGAGTTGATTTGATTTCTCTCCCTGCTGTTCCCGAAGTAAATCTTCATTCACACTATTGCTCCTGATGTGGCTCTCTATTCCCCCCTTGTTCCCGAATGTAGATCTTCACTCACCCCTTCTTCCCTGACAGGAGAGCCCCCCCCCCCCCCCATTTTGTGGTATGCCTCAGGTGCCAAGATGCCTTGAACCGACCCTGAGGCTGGATGCAGGGCAGGGAGCAGGCGAGATTCAAGCAAGGCTCAGACTGCAAGGTTCTGGGGAAACTCAGAAGTTGCTTCTGCAAGGAAATGAGCCCTTTTATACAAGCAGCTATAGAACTGAACCTGATGATGCCATTGCAACCTGTATTGACCAGAAAGATGGGCATTGTGACCTCCAACAGCCTGAGAGCCAGTGTGGTGTAGTGGCGAAGAGCAGTGGACTCGTAATCTGGTGAACCGGGTTCGCTTCCCCGCTCCTCCACATGCAGCTGCTGGGTGACCTTGGGTCAGTCACACTTCTTGAAGTCTCTCAGCCCCACTCACCTCACGGAGTGTTGTGGGGAAGGAAGGGAAAGGAGAAAGTTAGCCGCATCCTCTGATGAGTTTGCATTAAAGTGTTTCCGCCAGTGGCATTCAAGTAAGTCCCAGCATTGTCCCTGGTGGTCAAAGCACAAAAAGAGGAGGAATGGTGAGAGAGCCAGTGTGGTGTAGTGGTTAAGAGCAGTGGACTCGTAATCTGGTGAACCGGGTTCGCGTCTCCACTCCTCCACATGCAGCTGCTGGGTGACCTGGGCCAGTCACACTTCTCTGAAGTCTCTCAGCCTCACTCACCTCACAGAGTATTTGTTGTAGGGTAGGAAGGGGAAGGAGAATGTTAGCCGCTTTGAGACTCCTTCGAGTAGTGATAAAGCGGGATATCAAATCCAAACTCCTCCTCCTCCTCCTCCTCCTCTTCCTCTTCTTCTTCCTCTTCTTCCATACTTCCAAAACCCTTCAGAGCTTCCTTTCCTTCAGAAGCCCAAGCTGCGTTCTTTTTCCTGCCTTCCCGTCTCATTAGAAAAGCCCTGCTCATCTTGAGGGAAAACTGCAGGTCCACCTGAAATTAAGAAGCAGGTCTCTTATCCAAGTCAGAGGCTGGGTCTCCCAGGAGGGCACAGCAAGCTCCCTGGTTTCCTGAAGTGCCTGTATGGTCCATTTGGTATCCGAAATAGACAACAACAACAGCAAAAACCCACAGCAGCACCACGCTATTATTGAGCCACATTTTGACATACGGTGCTCTTGCATGTGTTGAATTATCTCGTGAGGTTTGCTGTGACGCACAGCTGACCCAAAGATTTGCCGGCTGCTTTCAACCGAGAGAGAAATGGGATTACATACGGCCGTGACCATTGCTCCTCCTCCACAAAGTTCTGGAAATCTGCAGGGCTGCAATTGCACCATGTTGCAGAGCTTATGATGACCTTTTGCAAAGGGGGGCTGGTGGACGGGTTGCTTAACTGCACTGGGATCTAAGAACCTGAGGGTTGGGCACTGTTTTTAAGAGTCCTACTGCGTCCTGTGGTAAATTTGCTGACCGCTCCCCACCCCCGCAGCACAGGCATTTCCCATTAAACATAAATTCTTTGTGCTTGGAAAAAACCAAGGAATCCTTCACACATTATGCAAATCAAGCACATGTGCAAATACATCTCCTGGTTTTTGCATAACACACCCTGCTTTTCTCCTAGTCATGAGAGCCATGCACGGCACAGAAGGCCTGCCACTCAATTGCACTGCCTAAGACTTTATTCCCTCATTTTCTGCCTCCTCTGAAATTCCTTCATGTGTTGTTTTTCAGAAATAGTATCTTCACAAGCCATGGGGGTTGTGGGATAATTGGGATAACATATGACTGAGTTATTTGTTTAAAGTTAAATCTGAGATTCTCAAATTGGCTGAGTTCTGTCTTCAATTTCTGCCAAGATAGCAACCCAGTGGTCCCTCTAGCTCAGTATTATTATTTTTTACACTGACTGGCAGCACCAATCCGAGATTTCAGGCAGGGGTTTCTCCCAGCCCTGCCTGGAGATGCTGGGGACTGAGCCAGGGAACCTTCTGCATGCTCTGCTACTGAGCTATGACCCTTCCCGACTGCCCCATGTCCCTTCTGGATCTGACCAACTCTGGTCTAGCATCCCACTGTACAGTGGCCAATCAGATGCTTCCTGGATGCTGACAAGCTGCATATGAAAGCAGTTGTGCCCTGTAACAACTGTTTGCAGGTACACTACTTCTCGACATGGAAGTTCTACTTAACTGACAACTCTAAGCACCTTTGACAGACGGCAGTTCCCGGGATTCTTTTGTGGGAGCCCATAAAGTGGTATAATACGACTTTAGACATATATTGCGGATGGGGCCCTAGAGAAGGGGTCGGCAAGGTTTACCTCGCCTGGGCCAGTTCACTCCAGCGGCGATTCCTCCGTGGGCCGGATTGCGCAAGTGCATGAGTGCGCATGCCCACGACTTCCGGCTTCTGCGTCTGCGCAGACACAATTTCCAGCGCTGTGGAAGTGAGTCTGCACGCCACACTGTGCCAGTTTAGTGCAGCGTGTGGGGACTTGCCGAATGGGCAGCTCGGTTTGGGGGCGGCTCGTGGGCTGGTTAAACGACCCCCATGGGCCGCTTGTGGGCCATGGGCCTTAGGTTGCCTGCCCCTGCCCTAGAGTATAACTATTGACTGAGGTAGCTGAGAACACCGTGTCACACTCTGCTTCAGGAAGGGACAACTGCAGATTTTGCCCATCTGCCTTTGATGCTTCAGATTCCTGTAGAGCAGATGGCCCTCAGTGTCTCTTCCAACTCCACAATTAATTCTACGATTCTATGATTCTATGTTTAGCCTGGAAAAGAGGAGACCGAGAGAAGATAGGATAGCCATTTTCAAATATCTCAAGGGCTGTCATATGGAAGATGGAGCAAGCTGGTTTTCTCTTGCTCTGGGGAGGGCAGGACTCGAACCCATGGCTTCAAGATGCAAGAAAGGAGATTCCAACTATAATAATAATTAATAATAATAATAATAATTTATTTATGCTCCACCCATCTGGCTGGGCTTCCCCAGCCACTCTGGGCGGCTTCCAAGAAAATATTAAGATACCATAATAAATCAAACGTTAAAAGCTTCCCTAAACATCAGGAAGAACTTTCTGGCGGTGAGAGCTGTTTGATGGCGGAACAGTCTCCCTCGAGAGGTGGACGACTCTCATTCCTAGGAGGTTTTAAAGCAGAGGTTAGATGGCCATCTATCATGGATGCTTTAGCTGAGATTCCTGCATCGCAGGGGGTTGGAATAGAGGACTCTAAGGTTTACTTCCAACTCCACAATTAATTCTACAATAGTACTATCCCAGCAAATAACTGTTGCGAGAAAGGGCTATTCTCAACGCAGCGGAAGGCTCACTGGGCCCAGAGAATTTAGGGGCAAGTCCTTCTGTCTGCTCCTTTCCTCTCCGCCCTTCGCCGGGGCTTTCGAGACAATGGGCGATGTGAGAAAACCCACAATGGCCACGCTGTAGGGGGAGAAGACAAAGGGTCAGCTGAGCCTCCCCATCCTTTTCAGGCCGGGAGAGCCCTGACACAGCTCCTGCTTGTTCCTCGCAAGGGTGAGCAGCGTCTGCAAGCACGCCTGCCTGCCTTTGCCAAGACAATTCTCTCTCTCTCTCTGTCTCTCTGCTTGTTGCTATACTGGAAGAAGAGGCAGCCTGGAGTGAGGCAGACAGTGAGTCAGAGCCAGGAAGGAAGAAGGGGAGCTCCAGGTCATGCTTTGAGCCCGCAGAGCAGGATTAATGGACATTTCAGTCTGTCTGTGTGCAAAGGCCTCTCTGCGTCCCCCACTCCTCTTCCGAGGAGTGCAGCTGGCCGGCAGCTCAAAAGCAAGAGGTCAGGCATTGCATTGCAGCCCCTTTCTCCACAGCATGGGTGTCGGGCGGCGATACATTAACCAGCGTGTTCCTCCTGCCCTGCGTGAGACTCGAAGGGACGAAATGAAATTAAGAAAAATACATTTTGCCTCCGCCGCATTCCCCCCACCCCCTATGTCTCCCTGCCTCCTGGCTCGCGGCCAACTTGTCATCTAGTCGTGCATAATTCTTGCAGGTCGAGAATGGCTGACCGCCTTGAAAAATATTTATTTATTTTAAAAAATGGGAATCCTTAAAAAAAAAAACCCCAAAGCTTGTTCGCCAGCGTCTCCTTCTCTCAGTGCATGACAGGGCCCTGGATAATGGTTTGACGGTTCCCTCCCTCATTCTTCACCTTTGCCCTTTGGCGTATAAGTCTGAAGGGATTAATCTGCCGGGGGGGGGGGGACGAAGGCAACATAAAAGCAAACTTTCATGCTCCTTGCATTAGCCTCCATCATTTCTCTGTCCCCTCGGAAAACGCAAAAAAGAAAAACACCATCTTTTAACGCTGGTTCTTGGCAGAGGCCGCTCTTTCTGTACAAACAAGCATTGGATGAATTTCCTGACTGTGGGGGCAATTGTGACATTTTCCCAGGCCTTATGGGTCACATTTTCCTCCCTTGTCACGGTCTTTGTCTTCTCAGCCTCTCTTGGGAAGGAATATTTCAACATTTAATGTTTACAGGGGCTGTAAGCGTAGCTGTAAACTTGCCCACCTGCTCAACACTTTGCTAATTACCGTAATTTTCGCTCTATAACACGCACCTGACCATAACACGCACATCGTTTTTAGAGGAGGAAAACAAGGGAAAAAACATTCTGAATGAAACAGTGGATGTATCATTTTTGTGCTTCATGCTGTGGCCACAGACATGTGATCTGATGGTGAATTTGGGGTGACCCAATGCAAAGATCCTGAGAATCCCTGTGGATCCATGCTTTGTAACCACATTTTTGCACCATTGCAGCCCCAGGCAACAGTGGGTGCATGATTTTTTTGGTGCAGGCTGTAGCCATGGACATGCTATGTGATCTGTTGGTGAATTTGGGATGACCCAATGCAAAGATCCTGAGGATCCATGTGGATCCATGCTTTTTAACCACGTTTTTGCACCATTGCAGCCCCAGGCAACAGTGGGTGCGTGATTTTGGGGGGGCAGGCTGTAGCCATGGACATGCTATGTGATCTGATGGTGAATTTGGGGTGACCCAATGCAAAGATCCTGAGGATCCATGTGGATCTATGCTTTGTAACCACATTTTAAGTGGGGAGGGAAGGAAAAACAAAGAAGGGAAAAGGAGCATGAGAGGGGTGTGCAGAGAAGCAGCTGGCTAAGAATGCAGGAGAGGGATTTAACGGGAGGGAGGAAAGAAAGGCAAAAGTTTCCCCCCACCTACCCACCCAAGCCAGCCAGCTCGCGCTCTTTTTTTCTCTCGCCCTCCTGCATGTTTTCAGCAGCACTGGAGCACAGAGACGACACTCTGCTTTCCCCTCTGCTTGCCTGGAGGGGAGGGGCTTTCCCTGTTCTTTGTTCCGTTTGAGCAAACACAGCAAGGAAACAGAGGAGGGTGGGCAGTAAGACCCTGAGGCAGAATGCAGGAAAGCAGCCGCTTCCTCTTTTCAGGTTTCCCTTCTCCGAGACGCGCGATTTGATTTTTGCCTCATTTTTTTTGCCTCCCCTCGCGCCATTTGGCTCCAGGGACCACACATTCGCTCAATAACACGCACAGACATTTCCCCTTCCTTTTTAGGAGAAAAAATCTGTGTGTTATAGAGGGAAAAATGCGGTATTCCTAAGCTAAGCTACTCATTTTTCAGATGGTCTTGTAGTAAGATTACTGGGAAATGATATACAGTAGTACCTCTACTTGCGTTCACCTCCAGGATATGTACGCAGCAAACCCGGAAGTACTTTTCTGAGTTTTGCTGAGGACGCATGCACAAAAGCGCTCTACATGCTGTGCACATGTGCAGAAGCGCTAAACCGTGCCGTGTGCATGCGCAGAAGCGGCACCTCCAGTTGCGAATTCCTCGGGATGCAACCGGAGCTCTGGAACGGATCCCATTTGCAACCAGAGGTACCACTGTACAATGAAATGAAAAGGATGTTCAAAATAAGTTTTGTGGAATGAAAGGATATTCAAAATAAGTTTTGTGGAAAAACCAGAAGCTTTTCTTTTGGGAATTATAGCAATAGAACTACCTAAATTTTATAGAAATTTATTTATGTATGCTACTACAGCAGCAAGAATGCTACTTGCCCCAAAGTGGAAAGAAGCAGAAGTCCCAGCAAAGGAAGAAGGGAATATACAGAAATGGCAAAACTTACTGGAAGAATAAGAAATCAAGATGACAAACTCTTTATAAAAGGATGGAAATGGTTTGTTGAATATTTACAGATAAATTGCAAGCAGATAAAAACAGTGGCAGGATTATTGTAACAACCTGCAGTTTTGAAAGAATATACAGTATATTTAAAGTAGATAAATGAGCAAATTAATTGAATTTGGATATGCAGAAGATATGAAAAAATAAATTTAAGGAACCGCAGAAAGAGGGGGAAGGAAGTCAAACTTTGAAATGTTGAATTGATTGTAAAACTAATGACATGTATAAACTTGAAAAGTATTTAAAAACTTTTTAAAAACCCACAACTGCCCATTTTTCAGATTCAACCTTAGCTCATGGCTAAATGGGAATTATTGTGCACAAGGGGTTGCTTTCAGGGTAGAGTGGATAAAGATTTGAGGCAGGCTGAACCAGCCGCTTTAGGCAGTGTCACGGGCTGGTTGGACACAGAGGAATGGTGGCAGCAACTAGCTGAGGAACCCAGAAGGGAAGAAGACTCAGAACCCGGGAAGTGGTGGTGTGACAACGACGAGTGTTCAGAGGGAGATGACTGGGAAGAGGAGGCGTCGGAAGCTGAAGAGGCAACAGGGCTTAGTGAGCGGGGAGAGTCTGTGGCAGAGAGCAGTCCAGAATCAGAGGCAGAAACTGAAGCAGGAGAGGAAGGAGGCCAAGAGGCCAAGATGGGTCAGGCTGGTGAAAAAGCATCGGGGTCTCTGTCTCCTGCTGCAACAAGCTCCCCTCTCACCCTAGTCTCCCAGAACCAGCAGCGGCGGAGGAGAGGTTGCTTTCATACACTTACAGGGCACATGGTAGGCTGTGTGAATTCCATACTCCAAATTCTGCAGTGAGAAATAAAACATGCTCCCTTGGGAATAAATTGAAGAATTTAAAATAAGCACTACGGCGGACCCTCCGAATACGAATTTAATTCGTTCCGGGGTCTGTGCACACCCCAAAAATTTCGTAAGAAGAGGTGCCGCTTCTGCGCATGCGCTTGTGGCAAAACCCATTTGCCGCGTTTGCAACCTGAAAGTTACGTTACCCGAAGGTAACGTAAGCCGAGGGTCCACTGTACTGAGATCACCATGTCAGAGAGAATAAAACATTAATATGCCTACACAAGGCTTTTTTTGTGACAGAGCTCACTGACACGGACACCTCTTATTTATTTGTGCCCATGGCGGCCATTTTGTGCTGCCACCCTCTTTACATTTATAAATATTTGAGCGCAAGAGCCTCATGTTATTTTATTTTTACCACAAAAAGAGCACAGTTCTTATAGGTCAAAGGCCTGTCTAAGGTTTTCATATAACAGCAGGGGCAAGTTGAACCTCTCTCTCTAGGGAGAATGTTCCAAAACCTGGAGGCAGCCACGGAAAAGGCAATTTTCTTTTGCAGTTCTAAAATTGGCAGAACATGCAAAAGTCAGAGCCTTTCTGAAAGATCTTAATAGTCAGGCAGGCTCATTTGAGAGCAGATGGTCCTTTAGATTGGAATGGGTTTCCTTCATTTGTATTCTTGGAAGCACAATTTGTTTCACGAATGAGTGTTGTTGTTTTTGCTTCTGTCATTTAGCATGACTTGTTCCAAAATTTGTTTTTAAGAAACACTTGGGAGAAAGAATGAAAGGTGTACGGGAGGCTCATAGCACTTCAGGGAGCAGCGAGCGCCTCAGGAATGTGTTTGCTTCATCTTCTGAAGGGAAGCCATGACACTGAGCAAAAGTAGGCCCCAAATAGCTCAGCAAAGGTGGTTATGGACTGGCGCTGGTGAAAGTTCCTCCATGATGGTTTCCCCAACCACAGCAGAAGCTGAATTGGTGTCAGTAATCACCACAAAGGGACTTAATTGTAATTAGTTGATTTATTGATTTCACGGGGATAATACAGTTTTCTCTAGCTACTACTATGAACGCTGGTTCCACTTCAAGCCAGAAAGGCATGGTTCCTTTTAAGTGTTTGTGTGTGTGAAAGAGAGAGACAGAGAACACACACAGTGCTTTTCTGTGATCCTATTCCTTGCTATGTTGTTGTCACTTTTTGTTTCTGTCGTTGCCCTTGGCAACCACTGTGTTCTGGCACCCTTGGCACCGTTACCAAGAAACGAGTACCTGCCCCTCATTTTCTATCCATCTAACTCACCCATACCATACTGACCTGAAAACAGGCCAGAATTTTTACCCCCAAACTGGCATGTACGAAAGCTGAATGTGGCCTATATTCGGGTAAATATAATATACAGTGGTACGCTTCAGGTTACATATGCTTCGGGTTACAGACTCTGCTAAGCCAGAAATAGTGCTTCAAGTTAAGAACTTTGCTTCAGGATGAGAACAGAAATTGTGCTCCGGCGGCACAGCGGCAGCAGGAGGAGGCCCCATTAGGTAAAGTGGTGCTTCAGGTTAAGAACAGTTTCAGGTTAAGAACGGACCTCCGGAAGAAATTAAGTACTTTACCCGAGGTACCACTGTATCCCCTAATTGTAATGATTATGGTAGAGCCATTCCTAGACCCAGTTGCCACCTGTCCTGTATAATACAGGATTGCCCCTTATTTCAATGTAAAATGTTGCATCCTGTATTGAATCCTGTATTGTCGTGGATCCCCCCTCTTTCCACTCTGCTCCCCTCGCTTCTTTCCTTTCCCCCCTCCTCGCTCCCTCTCCTCATCCCACCCCCAAGGAGGAGCAAACCAGGGCAAGGCTCTGACATTGTTGCTTCTGGTTCCCTGCAGCTTTGCATGGTTTAAGGCGGCAGTTTGCAGAGCTGCAGCCTGGGAGTGCTGGGCCCCATCCCTCAGAGAGCAACAGGCTTACAAATTTGTGCATCTGTGACAAATTCCAGAGGGGCCATGCAGTCAGATTGCAATAGATTGCTCTGAAGTCATTTCAGCACCAGGTGGAAAAGCAAATCGCCCCAACCCAACTCGCTCTTGACTGGCCGCTGCCATCCTATCCTGTCCTGTATTTTGCCAGAACAAAGGTGGTAACCTTACATAGGATTCCAGATCTGAGCTAAAGCATAAAGTCTACCCCAGGACTCACAAAAGACAGACAGGTGAAAAGGGGGGCAGGGAGACCAGTCTGCATGTAGCTTAGCAAGGAAGGAGCTCTAAACAAGCTGTTCATCTAATCTTCTTCTTTGGCGATTACTTGTAGCTGAGTAGGATTGTCTTCCATAAACACAGTTTTAAACAATGAGTCCGTAAGTGACCATGGAGGCCAATTCTGGATCCACGCATCCTTCCATAGGGACATAGGTTTCTGGGCAGGAGTCGATCACAGTGTGGATTTGCCAAGCGTGCCTTTCTCTTAGCAAGTTTCTCCCTTGCGTCCTGAGTTCGAGTGTTTTCAAAGCCCATGACACCTTTGGTAAAGGCTGTTCTCCAACTGGAGCACTCACAGGCCAGTGTTTCCCAATTGTTGGTGTTTATACTACATTCTTTTTTAGATTTGCCTTGAGACAGTCTTTAAACCTCTTTTGTTGACCACCAGCATTACGCTTTCCATTTTTAATTAAATAAAAGTAGTCTGAATCCAGGTTCTTATATCTAAGAGCCCTGGCCTTGACCAGAATACTATTCCCGCTGGGCAATTGCTGCCTATTACCAGTTTTGCATGGACGCTTCTGCATTTCTCTGAGCTCAGTGGCCTTCTCTGGTAGCAAGACACCCAACTTGATGGATCCCTGTGTCCTTGGAAGGTGCTACAAATCCTCTTGTGTTGGGGGGAGCGGCCGTGGAGAATGTCTATTTGTGTGTCCTTGCTATTTACGTTGGAAGAATGGAGGGAATTATCTACGAGGGAGGATCCTGTACTCTCCGCAATTACGGCCCATTCAGCAATGAATGTGCCACTAAGCCTTGCAGAGGAGACAAAAGGAACACCCCCAAGAAGAACTTGTGGCTGCTGTTACCAGGGAAACCACTTCCCTTCTTTTCTCCCCATGTAGAATTCCCGCACCTTGGGTGATTACAACCAGTGCATAGAAACAAATTGTATTTCCAAGGATTTTTGACGGTGGGGGAAACTGGGAGAATCTCAGGTGATTGTTACCACAAGCAAAGACCAATGAAACCATACCCCAAATAATGTACCTGCAGGCTTCTATTGCAATTTTTAAAAAATCTACATCAGAAGGTTCCTAATCATCTGAATGGTGGTTGGAAGCTGTTTGCAAATAAAGTTGTAGAGTTTCTACTGTGATCTCTAGTAACATGAATCAATGAGGTATGCTCTCTGACTATTCTTCTATTGAGAAATCACAGATAATTAAGCCAACCCTCCTTCCTATTCTAATACACCCAAGCCTAATAGTATTGTGTGTTTTTGCGTTGGCATACGTCTATCTCAAGAGACAATGTAGTGTGCCCTTGGGGTGAAGTCAAACCAGTGCATTGGCAGTGCCAAAGTGACCTCCCTGGGGCACAGACCTGGGCAGTGCATATTGGAGGTCCTGCCCAGATAACAATACCCCCCTCTCAGCCTCACTGATGTGGTCCTGTCAGGATGCTGTCAGCGGCTCCCGGCTGGTTGCCCAGGAAAGTATAGACAAGGAAAAGTTTCTTACGGTCCTTTTTTTATTTCAGTCTTTACAGAGAGAGGCTATAGAACCCAGCATCTTGGATAATAGCATTGTCCCAAGAGAATCTCCAACCCCCCCATCTCTCCCACTTCTTCATTCGTCATTCTCATCACCTCTTCTATGGGTGCTCCTACGTGCCCTCTGTCATGTAGTGGTGTAGTGTGGTGTAGTGGTTAAGAGTGGTAGACTCATAATCTGGGGAACCGGGTTCGCGTCTCCGCTCCTCCACATGCAGCTGCTGGGTGACCTTGGGCTAGTCACGCTTCTCTGAAGTCTCTCAGCCCCACTCACCTCACAGAGTCTTTGTTGTGGGGAAGGAAGGAAAAGGAGAATGTTAGCTGCTTTGAGACTCCTTAGGGTAGTGATAAAGCGGGAGATCAAATCCAAACTCTTCTTCTGTCTTTGAGCTCTTTGCTCTCCTACTTTTAAGGCTTGCCGGGTTCTGGGAGATGGAAAGGTTGGAATGCTTTCTAATGACAACCTGTCATCCTGGTGTTGTTCTGGCTCTCTCATTATTTCCTAGCTTTTCCCTTCATCTGTCTCTGAGCTGCGACCTCCCGCAACCCCTGTTGTAAATCTATACTGTCTTCCTCTTCCTCCTCCCTGGAAAGGTCAGAATGTCTGTCGAGATAAAATGGAGTGGGCCTCTTGGGGATTAAGTCCAACCATTGTGTTAGCAGCACCAAAGTGACCTCCCCAGGACGCAAGCCTGGACAGTGCGTATGGAGGTCCTGGGCTGCCCAGACCACAAGACCCCTCTCTCAGCCTCACTGATGTGGTCCAAAGGAAATAGAGCAATACATTTGGCACCAACTTGGCTGCAGGAGTTGCTGGAAGGAGGCGTACATGGCGCCATCCAACAATCTGAGGGACTGGGATATGGAACTGCAATGCCATGTGAGCGGGTTGAATAAACACCCACCAATAAAAGATAATGGGAGAGGATTTACCCCAGCAAATTATTTGTCAAAATTACAAATACCCAAATACAGACGGTCATTTACCCTCGCTAGATTCAATGCGCTGCCACCAGCCTTATAGCAGGGCAGATTCGAGGGTAAACCTTACGCGGAACAAGTCTGCCCCTGCGGCTTGATGGAGGTAGAAACTGTCTCTCATGCCTTGTTGCGCTGCTGTTTCTACTGGGATATACGCTCGGTATTTATCACTCCTGTTATACAAAAATATCCAAATGGGTCCGAACTTCAATGCCTAAAACTCCTGGTAGAGGACAAGGATCTAGAGATCATGCTCAGGGTGGCCAAATTCTGTGCAACGGCCATAAAACTTAGGGAACAAGCTGTACTAGCAAAATGATTAAGGTTTTAACTGACAATTTTAGGTTATATTTTAGTGATCAAGATTTAATATATATTTTTAACTGCCGCTATATCTGAATTGTCTCTGTTATACCCAATTGCAATTCAATGTATTCCTTTTGTGTTTCATGATTTTCCTGATAGTGTAAGTGAGCCGGAACTGGTCTGTGACCGTAATAATAAAATTCAATCTGAGGGACTCCACTCTGGATGTGTAGGGTTTACTCCCTAGCGTTTTCTTTTGCCGAAGTTGTCGTGCAGGGCAGCCGAAGTTTTGAATTCTGATTCTGTCTTCTGCGGCATTAGCTGCTACCCCTCCCAGTTTGATATCATCTGCAAATTTGATGAGCATCCCCTCAATTCCTTCATCCAAGTTGTTTATAAAGATGTTAAACAACAACAGGCCAAAGACAGAACCCTGCGGCACCCCACTTGTCACTTTCCCCCCCTTTAATCCACCTTAATGTCACCAACCTAAAGTTCTGGTAGATGTGTACTGATCCATGTAGACAAAGGTCAAGTGATAACTCAGGGCTGGTTGGGGGTATCTGAATGAGAGCCTTCCTTCCACAGGACTCAATCCATAGCAAAAAAAAGGCATAACAATATCCACCAAAATCAATAGCTTCAAAAAAAGTAAAAGAAATTTTTTAAAAAATCTAGAACAGTATTTATGTGTGGTGGAGGTGGGAATGATTTGAGAAAAGGATTTATTAGGGGAAAATATTAGAAATACATTTCTGGGAGATTTTGAGTTTGTTTTGTTTGGCTAAAGAACATGCGACATGTGCATCGGTATGAACATTTTATTGTGGAGAATATCTTTCGTTATAAAAATCCCTCTTGGCAGAAATACAGAATTAGGAAGGTGATATCTGTTAGGTGATGAGTATCAGTTGGTCGAGGATGTGGATAAGCAACTGAAGGTACAGTGGTACCTCGGGTTAAGTACTTAATTCATTCCGAAGGTCCGTTCTTAACCTGAAACTGTTCTTAACCTGAAGCACCACTTCAGCTAATGGGGCCTCCCACTGCCGCTGCACCACCAAAGCACGATTTCTGTTCTCACCCTGAAGCAAAGTTCTTAACCTGAGGTACTATTTCTAGGTTAGCAGAGGCTGTAACCTGAAGCGTATGTAACCCGAGGTACCACTGTATTAGGAATCTAATCCCCACCCCGGGGTCTCTCTGCTGGCCCCGAGCATCACCTTTCAACCTAAAGGACCCTCCCCTCTACATTATTATGTAATGCAGCAATTAGGAGGAGTATTGAAATACCCCCGTACCAGATTCTGGAACTCTCAGGTCTAATGATTGTTTCTTCCCAATGCTGCTAAGTTCTTCCGTGACTTGCTGGTTCCTACGGGATTCTCCAACTCACTTTTTTTTTTACCCTTCTACCACACAGCCATTTCCTGATGGTGTTTGCCACGCCATGCCTTGTTCCCAGAACAATGGACTCCTTGCTTCTGTGCCAATAAACCTGCCACTTTATCTTCTCTTGCCTCCCTAAAACAAACGAGTCCTTCTATCTGTTCTCCCAATGATTGCTTGTGGGTGCACAATTTCAAAGGGGCTTTTATTGAAACCGCATGCTCTCCCTCATTTTAGCAAGTTTTCAGGACAAACTAGCATCTCTGAAGGTGTGCTTCCACCTGATGGGTGCTGGGAGTGCGCCTTCAAAGGAGGCTGCTGTAACTCCCCGTCAGCTGATCGCTGGTTACAGACATCCCCATTGAACTTCGACAGGTGTCAGTCGCCTAATGTCATTGACAGTTGGGCAGTCCCACAGAGGGTGAAGGACTGAAAATACTTGTCTCAGGTGCCAAAATAATTTGCCCAGCGTTGGATAGACTGCACTTTGACTTGTGAGTGCCATTTGATCATAGAATCATAGAGTTGGAAGAGACCACAAGGGCCATCGAGTCCAACCCCCTGCCAAGCAGGAAACACCATCAGAGCACTCCTGACATGTGGTTGTCAAGCCTCTGCTTAAAGACATTTTGCATTGTGAAGCAAAATGTCTTGGGTTGATCCTGGTGTCATGATGACAATGAACACTACACCTTTCCCTTTTTTAAGGTACTGTCTTAAAAAGTAAAGGACCCCTGACAGTTAAGTCCAATTGCAAATGACTCTGGGGTTGCGGCACTCATCTTGCTTTACTGGCTGAGGGAGCTGGTGTTTGTCCGCAGTTTTTCCGGGTCATGTGGCCAGCATGATTAAGCCGTTTCTGGCAAAACCAGAGCAGCACACGGAAACACCTTTTACCTTCCCGCCGGAGCGGTACCTATTTATCTACTTGCACTTTGACGTGCTTTCGAACTGCTAGGTTGGCAGGAGCAGTGACCGAGCAACGGGAGCTCACCCCGTTGCCAGGATTCGAACCGCCAACCTTCTGATCGGCAAGCCCTAGACTTAATAGTTTATACCACCGCACCACCTGTGTCCTGGTGCTGTCTTAGTCCTGCTTATTTCAGGTGACGACGGATGAGTGAGAATTGCAGAGTGGCAGATACTCATGTTAGAATATTTACAACCAGCAAAACTGACGGGAGGAGTTAGAGAAGTATTGAACCAGAAAATATTTGGAGAATGGAGAATATTTAAGGATTATATAAGATCATATTGTACCAACCACACCATATTAGCAGAACTTGAGTGATACTTGTAAACACAACAAATACCGTTTGTGGAGTAGACGGGAACAATATTAAAGAATATAAAACTGTGAAAAACACTACGACAGCATAAATAGTACAATGAGAATGATTGGAAGACTCGTTTTGTCAGAAGTCTTTTTTATTTAAGTGTTTATTTAAGTATTAATGAGGAAGATTAAGTTTTTTTATGCACGTAAATCTGCTTTTTCTTCTTTCTTTTTTCCTGTATTTTCTTCTCTTTTTTCTTAATTGTTTTTTCTTTAATCTTCTTTTTGTAGTATGAGATTGTAAATTCTTTGTATATGTGTGTAATTTAAATTAATAAAGATTATTTAAAAGAGAGAGAGAGAGAGAATTGCTAAGTAACGCATAACAGTGTTTCGTTTTTTAAAACATGTGCAGGGATGAAGGTGGAGACCGCGATCAAGCAGCGAGCCTAGCTTTGGTCCTGCCTCCAGATATCTGGGATTTGAACTTGGCAGCACTTTAGAAATTGCATCCATGGAGAGTTGCCAGAAATAAAATAAAATAAAATTTGACCTGCCCAAGACGTAACGTTCTAGAGACAGACCGTTTCCAGTCCAGTGAGCATGTAAAAGTGATCCCGTGAGTCGTTCAGATTGAAAGGAGTTAATGGACGAAAACTCTTGAAAGCCATGAAATAAATAAATAAATAAGGCTACTGGGAATTTCCGCCCACAAAAGCTAGCGGACTCTCTGCTTACAAAGATCTTCACTCTGAAGCAATTTTCAGCTTTATTGCACTGTAAATAGAAAATTCTCCAGGTCC
Source organism: Podarcis siculus (assembly GCA_034642415.1). NCBI lineage: Eukaryota > Metazoa > Chordata > Lepidosauria > Squamata > Lacertidae > Podarcis > Podarcis siculus. The sequence goes on from JAXCMG010000059.1 coordinate 7,148,899, forward strand.
TGGCCGAGGCATTGTGTAATAGGGCCGAATTGTTACAGGTGTTTCCTGCAATGAAGTCCTCTGGGTATAAAAGCAAATTCTGAATTTTTAGCAGCATGTTAAAAGTTCTCTTAAGTGTAAGATTAATGTGGACAAAGTGTCCAACACAGACTTAAGGGTTTAAGCACTCTTGACTCTGTCTTGGATTATGGCCAAAATCTGTAGCCAGGTACAGAAAACTCTTCTTCCACCAACAAACGTTATGTAGAAGTGAAATGTGTTAGGTGGGGTTGCTCAACATAAATTGCAAAATTGAAAGCTGTAGGAAAATTGCAAAAGATCCCAGAAAAAGGAATCATGGTTCCTTCCAGGCCAATGTCAGAGCTGTTGTTGAGCATCTGCTGAAGTTAGGGATGAGGGAGAAATTTGATTCAGTTCTCATTTAAAGGTGAACCTGTCAGCATCGCCCCTGAGCCAGTGCCACTAACTGGACTCATCCACTTCAACCCCAACTGGGCTAGGCGAGCTGGGTAGCACTTCCAGAGACCACCTTCTGCACAGGAACAGGTCAAAGTGCTGTGGACTCACAGCTTAGAGTTGTGAGCACTGGATTCACTCTAACAAGAAGACAGTCGTTGCACAGCAGAGTATAGCAGAGCATAAACGACTCGGAGAGCAGCTCTGTAGAATATCTTCTTTTATTCTATCTACAACTATAATACACAACTATGTACGGAGCTAAATGAGGTCTAAGCGAAAATGCTGAACTGCACTGAGTGTCTGCAGCTGCTCTTAGCAGCAACCTTATCTATACACACGATCTCTCTCTAACACTCAGTCTCTCTCTCTCTCTCTTTGATGTGAGGCTGGAGTGGAATAAGTAGAGAGCAGAAACCGCCCCCTCCTCTCTGGAGAATCAGCAGAGAACATCAGCAGATTCTTGGATATGGGAGGGGTGAAATCTCCTCAGAACCTACCACATTCACACTTACCCAAGCAATATGCAAACTGAAACATCGATGTCCTTTTAAATTTGCACTTCTTCAGATTTTGCAGCTAGGTTGTTGGCATCTGCCTGCTATGAGAGACCATCTCTGGGGGTGAAGTCAAACTACTGAGAATCACAGCACCTGCTGTGGCTGCAGAGACCGGTAACTCGTAACTGCTGCCTCCCATATTGTTTTTGCTGGTTTAGCAGCATTGAAGCGACTTGCCTGGTGAACAAGCCTAGGCAGTGTGTCTAGAGGTCCTGGGCTGCCCAAACAACAAGACCCCCCTCTCAGCCTCCCAGCCTCCAAAGGAGAGCAGAGCAAGACGTTTGGCACCAGCTTAGCTGCAGGAGTTGCCCAAAGGAGGCATACAAGGCACTATCCAACCATCTTAGGCACCCTCTCACCTTTGCAGTCTGCAGCCTTCCCAGGTGTCCACACTTTAGCTAAAGCCTACATACATCATGAAGTAACTCCCTGGGGGCTTTTTCAGATCAGGAATTGCTGGCAGCCAGGGAGGCTGCAGAAAGGTTTACTGAAGAGAAAGACACACCTCTCCGTTTGCAATGACAAGCTAGACTCAAGGCACCAAATGCACCCAAATTTCAGAGTGTCCTGAGAACAAGGCAATCAAACAAAAACCTCTCTCACAGGGGAAGAAAACTTTTGAAAACTTTTGCAGATATCAGCACAGCACTAGTTTCAGTTGAGCCGCTTATGTATACAAGAAATGCATTCTGTTTCAGTAGCTCCAGCACAACTTGCCAGGAGCTAATATGTTTTGAAATGACTTGCTTCCCCCTGTACTTGGGAATGAGCATTATTGATTTCATTAGCACTTACTTCTAAGTTGGCATGTTTAGGGTTTTCTTGTTAATGAGAACAGAACGTATGCTAGGTAGGCAGATGCTGAGGTTGGGAAAGGTTTCCAAGTTCAGCTGATCTGCACTTTTTCATTAATGCAAGATTTGTCCTGGCCCCAATCTTCTCTAAAGTCTTCCTGGTGGGTATTAACTTGGACTAGGTGTCAAGGGGCACACAGAACAGCTGTCAAATGGAGCCGTGCGCAAGTGTTTGGCAAGCTGGATTCTTGGCAGATATTACGTTGTAATAGTAGAGTAGTATCGCAACCTTTGTCAGATCCTAGCTGAATCGCAGTTGGATGCCTTTTCCATCCCCATTCCGTGCAATTATTGTTATGGCTAATTGTGAGGAGTTAAAGAATCAGTTGCTAAGAACGTTAAAGGAGGAGTTAAAGAACGGAGTTGTTAAGAATGTCCTTTAGTCTGAACTGAAATGGGTTTTAAGTTGTATTCAGCCTTAGGGGCCCGAAAGTGCTACAGGGACAGGTGAAATTGGGCTGGAGCCACACTAACTTAGTTACACATTCATGGAGTTATGGCAAACTTTTCACACTGATTTCAGTGGGAACTAAGCGTAACTACAGTTGTACCTCGGAAGTTGCACGCCTTGCGACTCGAACGTTTTGGTTCCCAAACGCTGTAAACCCGGTGAGTGTTCTGGTTGGCGAACATTCTTTGGAACCCAAATGTCCTCTGCGGCTTCCTGCAGCCACTTGGAAGCCGCACCTTTGTTTACAAACGTTTTGGAAGTCAAAAGGACTTCCGGAACAGATTCTGTTCGACTTCTGAGGTACGGCTGTAATTTAATCTGTATTTCATAGAATGTCCTTATTTACTAGGGTACAAAGAGTTTTCTGGTCACTGTTCCTGTTAAACTACTACACCAATTTTTTTGTTATTTATGTGGGCAACGGCTCAAGAGTTTTTAGCACTGCCATTCTTCAGGACAGAGTAATCCAACTCCTCTTCCCTTACACCAATGGGGGTGTGCATTGGATCAAGCAGAGGTGTTCCTCTGCTCAGATGGCTGAGCTGGCCTCCTGTCAGTTGCCAGATGTGTGGTTGCAAGGGGTGGGGACCACAGTCAGCACCAGTGGAAAGCCCAGAAACAGGTTGTCCATGGAATGACGTCTTCTGATCCACTGAGGTGGTGCACAGTGGAGGGTGACCAAGCTTTTCCCCCCGCAGCTGTTGGAGCCTCCACCTCTCCCAAGCTTCTACCTTTGCCAAAACATGGATAATCGTTGCCTACCACCGACACAGAAAGTGTTTTGTTTTAATATTGCTGCTAGCAACACCTTCGTTATGGGCTGCAAGGCCACAGATGCTGCGAGAATGGGGAATTTCTGTGGCCCAGGCTTGGAGGAACTGAAGGTCGAAGGCATTCTGTTGACATTCACTTTGTCAGCGTCAGGTCTCCGTTTCTGCTGATCATCTGTTCTTTCGGGGCGGGGGACACACACACAGGGAGGGAATGGGGAAGAGTTATGATGAGAGAATGACTGATCCAGCTGTAAGGAGAAAGGGTCTGGCAAGCCCCTCTCCCCTTCTCTGGACCACACAAAGCTTTGATGGGGTGACCTTCGTAACAGGGAAGAGATTTATGTGGTGGGGAAAAGATTACAAAAAATAAACATGAGGAATTTCTTTTTAACCCATAAGATAAATCCTAAATGAGTAGCCCTGGTGGATAGGTATGGCAGCAGAAAGACAACAGGCATACTTATACCACTGTTTTTATATGGTCATGGCTTCCCCACAAAAGATCTTGGGAACTGCAGTGTGTTGAAGAAGAAGAAGAGTTTGGATTTGATATCCCGCCTTTCACCTCCCCTTCAGGAGTCTCAAAGCAGCTAACATTCTCCTTTCCCTTCCTCCCCCACAAGAAACACTCTGTGAGGTGAGTGGGGCTGAGAGACTTCAGAGAAGTGTGAGCGGCCCAAGGTCACCCAGCATCTGCATGTGGAAGAGCGGAGACGCGAACCCGGTTCCCCAGATTATGAGACTACTGCTCTTAACCACTACACCACACTGTTGAGGATGTTGAGTTTCGGGGATTGCAGTTTTTTTTGAGGATGTGTTTTTTTCCCTTGCAGTATTTCTTTTCTCGTCAGCATTTCAGTATGAGTACTTACTCACATACCAGGTTTTGTATTCATTTCCCCTTAATTTACACATTTTTTTGCAAAGCGATCTTGCCTTTTTGCATGGAACTTACCTATGCGCTTATATGCACATTTTACTTGGTACATGAATTTTTGCACGCAATACTAGGCTGGAGAGCTTCACTGCAAAATTAAGAGAAGTGCAAATTTCAAAGGATGGGTGTGTCCCAGTTAGCATCTTGTTTCAGAAAGTGCAGATCTGAAGGTTTGCCTTTATAAATGCAAGCGGAATCAAATTCCTCCCACACACCCTACGGTCTGACCACATTCTCCATAGGGGGCGAGGGCAGGGAATCCAATGTCGAAACTGGTCACACAGAGCCTGTACCATAAGGCTGAGAGTTTTTTTGGTAACCCCTATTCCCTTCACAGAGCTATCATTCCCAGAGTTCCTTGGGGACAGACATAGACACACTGGGAGCTGCAGCTTTGTGAGAAGGCAATACGGGTAGCGCTGTGGGTTAAACCACAGAGCCTAGGACTTGCTGATCAGAAGGTTGGCGGTTCGAATCCCCGTGACGGGGTGAGCTCCCATTGCTCGGTCCCTGCTCTTGCCAATCTAGCAGTTCGAAATCACGTCAAAGTGCAAGTAGATAAATATGTACTGCTCCGGTGGGAAGGTAAACGGCGTTTCCGTGTGCTGCTCTGGTTTGCCAGAAGTGGCTTAGTCATGCTGGCCACATGACCTGGAAGCTATACGCCGGCTCCCTCAGCCAATAAAGCGAGATGAGTGCCGCAACCCCAGAGTTGGCCACGACTGGACCTAATGGTCAGGGGTCCCTTTACCTTTTTAACAACTCTTAGCAGCCTTAACAAACTACAGCTCCCAGGATTCTTTGGGGAGAAGCCATGACTGTTTGCGGGGAAATGATACTGCTTTAAACATTATAGTGCAGATGGGCCCAAAGCACCCCTGAGCACCATCTCTCTTGCCCCCACATCTCCACACCAGGAAAAGCGTCACCTTTAAAATTTGTACGTGCCAAGTGTTACTAACACATTGCCGCTTTCCCCTGAAGGCTTATCTAGGAAGAAGACCTCACTGATATAATCCGAGTCATCTATCTGCCTCTTAACAAGAAGCTATCATCCGATGGTTGTGCTGGTTTGTCACAAGAAACAGCTGCTTTTTCTGTTAGTCAGAGGGAAAGGTGTCTGGATGCCAGAACGACTCAGTGGAAGCCCTGATGTGACAGACAGATTTCAACATTGTCGAACACAATAGATGTGATGACTGCAATTCATTCCTGGTCACTTGATTTCAAATGTTTGTTTGGTTAAGGGAAAGAGCCTGCGGTTGAAATGTGCTCCTATTTCACAATGTGGTCTCCAAGGCTAAAATGTAACCCGCTAAGTCACTTTAGCTTAGCAGGGTGTGTGTGTGTGTGTTCGTGCATGCAGACACACAAAACAAACACCAACTGCAGGGTATTTTGCCAAACAACAAGGCCAGCCACTCACCCAGCCATAATCCACAAATCAACTGTAACTAAGCAGTCGGATTTAAGTCGCTCTAGACTGCTGCGAAAGCTGGGAGACCATCCTTTGTTGAGCTAATGGTTTGCTAATAGTCCAAGATTATAAGTAGATGTCACCAGTGGGAACTAACAGCAAGAGAAGGTAGTTGTGCCCAGTGGGACCACATCCATTACACATAAACCTTGTTAGATACTGTGAAGAAGTGTGGATCGAATTCCCTCGGAAGGTGGTGAACTCTGATTCACTGGAGGCTTTTAAGCAGAGGTTGGGTAGACATCTCACTGGGCTTCTTTAGCTTTGATTCTTGCATCGCAGGAGACTGGACTAGATGACTCTTAGGGTCCCTCCCCACGCTAGAATTCCATGATTCTGTGATTAAGCGCTATCCCGAGTTTCATATAGATATGTACATGGCTAGGGAGGGAATTGTAAACTCTACAATTCTATGATCCTATGCTAGCCCAATGGGCTTTACCATCTCTCCTCCCCTGTGCCCCCTGCACCTCCTCAAATTTGCTCTGCCATTTAGCCTGGCAGAAAGGTAATAATGTATGTACAGTGCTTGGAACACTTGAAATGTGCTATTAAAAGTGCGTTCAAAAACACATCAAGAAATGCACAATTGTGAACAGTTATTGCAGGAATGAAATTAATGGTACTGAGCAACAAAAAAATGCTGGTAATCCTACCAAAACTCTCCTAGATTATCGGCAAGAATCTGCCCCGAGCAGATTTGTTACAAACTTTGTAAAATGACCCCAGTTTTATTTCCTTTTGGGACTCTTGCAATAACACCACACTGCAGTGCAACATCTCCATCTCCGAAATACTGCTGTAATATTGTTTTTTTCTCATGACCTTTAGAATGGAATTATTGCTTAAGATTGAAATCTTGCTAAGCTCGAAAAGAAATTCCCTTCCGGTCCCTCCGGTGGAAACTGAAAGATACAATCTGGTTGAATCATTTCTTCTCCATCCTATGAATGAAAACTGGATTAATGGGAACCAACAGTGTTTTGACTTGTTCCTTCTATTTATGTCCTGTTCTCGTTCTGCAGAGGAGCTCACAAGGGGGAAGTGGGTCAGAAGCTGAAGGATCAGGTAAAGGTAAAGGGACCCCTGACCGTTAAGTCCAGTCGTGACCGACTCTGGGGTTGCGGCGCTCATCTCTCTTTACTGGCCGAGGGAGCCGGCGTATAGCTTCTGGGTCATGTGGCCAGCATGACATGCTCTGGCGAACCAGAGCAGCGCACGGAAATGCTATTTACCTTTCTGCTGGAGCGGTACCTATTTATCTACTTGCACTTTGACGTGCTTTCAAACTGCTAGGTTGGCAGGAGCAGGGACCGAGCAACGGGAGCTCACCCCATCGCGGGGATTCGAACCGCCGACCTTCTGATCGGCAAGTCCTAGGCTCTGTGGTTTAACCCACAGAGAGATCCAAATGACATTTGAAAGCAAACTATCCTTTGAAAGCCTCTGCCCCAAGATTGCCTCTCCCAGGCTCTGTGGCCTTGTTCCGAACTTCCTTTCTTAAAGGGCCAAGACAGGAACTCCTCTTATGTTCTATGGCCTCCTGCCCAGTGGACAGGTGAGGTACTATTGGAAGCAGTCACTCAGGCTCAAAGGAAGGCACCTGTGAGGTTGTGGCTCTGGCAGTAAAGACCTTGGTGCCAGGGCTGTCTTAAGTATATGCGACGCCGGGGTGCAAATATCTGCCTGGCGCCCCCCCCCGGGTTACCCAGTCCCAGGTGTGCAGGAGGGCAGAGCCGGCTGCCTGCCTCAGTGTCTCACTGGCTTGGCCGCCCCCGAACTTGCGGCGCAGAGCCACCCGCAGCAGAAGAGCCCGCCGCGGTGCTCCAACAGACAGATGGGCTCTTCCCCCAGACTCAACTCTTGGGCCCTGGACTCTCCGCCTGGCACCCCTGAGAGCCCGGCGCCTGGGTGCCCGCACCCCTAGCACCTATGGGTAAGACGGCCCTGCTTGGAGCTATGAGAGGTTGTGCTATGGGCTCCTGCTAGTCAGACTGAGTGGTCTCCCAGGGTTCCACAGGAAGCTCAAAGCCCTGAACTTTGTCTTGGTCCAGCTCCATGTCTTGATCAGCTATGGACTTGTGGGATATAAAGCTGTCAGTCAAGTCCAACATTCTGAGAGGACTAACTGCCTCTATGTGGCAGGCAGTTTTGTCGGTTGGTCGTTGGCTGCGAGGAGAGTTAACTGGTAAATGCTCGGATGCAGTCTTTTCATGATTCACTACTATCTAGTATATAGTTTATCTGTTATGTAATCTAAGCCTGCCTTCAGGAACAACTCTGTAAACCTGAATGAATCGATAGTAAAGTACAGTGGTACCTCGGGTTATGTACTTAATTTGTTCCGGAGATCTGTTCTTAACCTGAAACTGTTCTTAACCTGCAGCAGCACTTTAGCTAATGGGGCCTCCCGCTGCTGACGTGCCGCTGCCACGCGATTTCTGTTCTCATCCTGAAGCAAAGTTCTTAACCCGAGGTACTATTTCTGGGTTAGCGGAGTCTATAACCTGAAGCGAATGTAACCCAAGGTACCACTGTAGTTTATGTTAATATGATTCAGATTCATGTGTGTTTTCTTTAATAGGGAAAGAAAGTGCCTACAGAGGGTGGTGAATACAGCACAAGATATTATGGGCTGTCCCGTGAATCCGCTGGATGACATTGCGGAAGATCGTTGCCTCAAGAGAGTGAGGAAAATTCTCAGGAATGATTCACAACCTGGCCGGCACTTTCTTGATCTCCTGCTCTCAGGCAGAAGATATAGAAGCACGATTAGTCGCACCAACAGGGTAAAGAACAGCTTCTATCTGTGGGCTGTTAGGCTGCTGAATGAAAAAATAACAACAGGGCAACTGACTTTTAGGTTTGGTGTGTGTGTGTCAGTAAACGAGGGGAATTGAGACTAAGAGAGCTGAGTGGGGGGTGCCCGTGTAATCTCACTGTATACAAGTTGTACAAGTGACAATAAAGTATTTCATTCAAAGGGATTATCAAACAGGAAGGTATGATTATTGATAGGACTCAAATGAGTTAGCAACCTGCTTGTCACTGCATAAACTCAAACAGGGGATCGTTTAAACTCTGCTAAATTATATAAACGTTCCCATGAAGACCGTGCTGGATCTAGGCCAATGGCCCCTCTAGCCCAGCATCCTGCTCTTACAGTGGCCAGCCGGATGCCTGTGCGGAAGCCACAAGTAGGACCCCAGCACAAGAGCCCTCTCTCCTGCCGTAGTTTCCAGCAATTGGTATTCAGAAGCATTGTTGCCTCCAGGTGTGCAGGCAGAGCACAGCAGTCATGGCCAGGAGCCACCATGGCTAGTAGCCATCAATAGGCCTCTCCTCCATGAATAACAATTTATTATTATCTGCCTTTTCATGGACTGCTCGGAGTAACAGATACAGAAATCTAAGGAGCTTCAAAAAACAAATGAACCAGATGATGTTTAAAAAAAGTATTCAAAGGTCTCGTAAAGACCAACAGGCATATTTTTCTGGGGGTGAGGGAGGGAATTCCGAAGGTATGGGGCCACCACTGAGGAGGTCCAGTCTCTTGTAATAAAATAAAATAAGGTTAAAGGTTAAAGGTAGAGGACCCCTGGACAGTTAAGTCCAGTCAAAGGCGACTGTGGGATTGTGGCGCTCATCTCGCTTTCAGGCTGAGGGAGCCGGCGTTTGTCCACAGACAGTTTTCCGGGTCATGTGGCCAGAAGGACAAAACCACTACTGGCGCACGGAGGATCATGGTGAGTGCCAGAGCGCACGAAAACGCCGTTTACCTTCCCACCACAGCGGTACCTATTTATCTACTTGCACTGGCAGGCTTTTGAACTGCTAGGTTGGCAGGAGCTAGGACAGAGCAGTGGGAGCTCACCCCGTCGTGGGGATTCGAACCACCGACCTTCCAATTAGCAAGCCCAAGAGGCTCAGTGGTTTAGACCGCAGCGCCACCTGTGTCTAATAATAATAATAATAATAATAATAATAATAATAATAATATGCTGCCCATCTGACTGGGTTGCCCCAGCCACTCTGGGCAGTTCCCAACAAATGAAAACACAGTAAGACATCAAACATTAAAAATTTCCCTTTACAGGGCAACCTTCAAATGTAGCTAGCTGACAGTAAGCAAACACCTGAAAGAACTAGTTGTGTTTAGCCTACCTAAATAAAGACCAGGTGAGAAAATGTTGACAGCTTTTAAGTCTGAAGAACTGTCAGGAAAAAAGAAGGGGATAAGCTGGTTTATCATGACACGATAGGCCAGAACCAACAGTGCTTCCCAAACCCCAAACAAAAGTGTACCCGCTAAAAATTGTCATCACTGATTAACATTTGTTTCCCCCAGTAATTAATTTATTGCTTAACCTAATTAAAGTTCACAGCTCTGTAAAAAAGGGTTTTGTAACATGTAAATTTATTTAAATGCACTCAATTAATTAATCGATCCACTGGTTAAAAGCCAGGTAATTAATCAACAAAAAACCTCCATTCCTTGACATCCCTAAAAAATATGGGCACCATTTTTAAAAAAGCAAAAATGAAAATACCGGGCGTTGTGCCAACTAATCTGTCATGACTGAATGGGCTGTGGCAATATCGCCTCTCTAGTTGATTGTCCCAGAATCCCACCGTGTGCCTTAGGATGTAGGAGACTTCCAGTGACAATGGGAGTGGAAATGGCCAGTGTTTGCTTATTCGTTCCATGTCTGAATGGAAAATCAATCCAGCGGATGTAGCTGATATTTGCCATTGATTTCAGTCTACAGATAATAACATAATTGATCAAGCTTGCCCCGCACCCTATTTGCATTCTGTTTCCTTTGCACGAAAATGAACAAGGTGGAATAACAAAGCAACGTAATTTATGTAAGTTGTGCAATTTTATCACAGCTGACGGCAAGATGAATAATGTAGTTTTTGGCAGAAGATGAATTGCAGCAGAACAGAATCAGTGCCGCATGCGACAAGTACGGAGCTGAAATTAAAATGTTGCCTTCTTCCATCCCTTCTTATGACCAACTTAAGGGGCTGCAGTCAGCCAGTCCAAGTTGCTGGCTCCGTGCTGTGCCTTATTGCGTAAATATAGGTCAGCCAGACAATACGGCTCCAGCCTACAAATCTTCTTTTCAGAAGCCAAACTTCCAGCCTCATAAATGTGGAATTTGTTGAGACCAGGAACGTTAGCCCATTATTAGCCAATCCAAGCCTTATGAAAACAAAAAACTCTTGCAGCACAAGCCATGAGGAATAATTGTGAGTCTAGCAGCAACGTTGTGCTGTAACACGGGATGCCGAAATCTTCTGTAATGTCTTGCCAGGGGGAATTAACTACACAATCACAGCATTTTAGGCGGTCTGTTTTTTATGATGTCCCTCGCTCCAAAACTGTTGTGGGAGGTGGGGCAAGAGCTGGCTATGAACAAGCAGTTACAATGAGCTCTGCTCCTAGTGTGCCTCATGTTTTAGTGGTTTTTCTATCTCATCAGCATGCTGTGCACATTGTTGTTTAGTCATTTAGTCACGTCCGACTCTTCGTGACCCCATGGACCAGAGCACGCCAGGCACTTCTGTCTTCCACTGCCTCCCACAGTTTGGTCAAACTCATGCTGGTAGCTTCGAGAACACTGTCCAACCATCTCGTCCTCTGTCGTCCCCTTCTCCTTGGGCCCTCCATCTTTCCCAACATCAGGGACTTTTCCAGGGAGTCTTCTCTTCTCATGAGGTGGCCAAAGTATTGGAGCCTCAGCTTCAGTCTGTCCTTCCAGTGAGCACTCAGGGCCGATTTCCTTAAGTATGGATCAGTTTGATCTTCTTGCAGTCCATGGGACTCTCAAGAGTCTCCTCCAGACCATAATTCAAAAGCATCAATTCTTCTGCGATCAGCCTTCTTTATGGTCCAGCTTTCACTTCCATACATCACTACTGGGAAAACCATAGCTTTTACTATATGGACCTTTGTCTCTACTTTTTAAGATGCTGTCTAGGTTTTTTTAAAATGCTGTGCACATTAGATATCTTTAAACGTTTAGCTTTGAGCTAAACAATATGGATGCGTCCAGGCATCTCTACATAGGATACAAAATTCATTGCTTTCCAGAGGGATTGCTGTGTTAGGGCACTTCCAGGGTTGTTGCTATTTTCTGGGTGGGATTCACTCACATCCCGGCAAACTCAGATTGCACAATTGTAGTTGATTGGCAGGTCTTCCGCCAAGAAAAGCCCTCCCCTTTCAAATCAGAATTTTTGCAACAAGGAAAGTGACGCGAAAATACAGTGGAAGTTGGGGATAACTCTTGCAAACAAATCTGAATGGATGTCCGTTCAATGGCCAACGTCCAATCTCTCTGCAAACAAATCAGGATGAGGGCACAGTAAACAGGTCGTCTGTAGTCTGTTGCAACAAGGAAAGGAACACCTGAAAGAGTAACAAAATTATTCTGGCATATGTTTTCATGGACTAGAGTTCACTTCATCATACCGTATTTTTCGCTCTATAAGACGCACCAGACCACAAGACGCACCTAGTTTTTGGAGGAGGAAAACAAGAAAAAAAATATTCCGAATCCCAGAAGCCAGAACAGCAAGAGGGATCGCTGCACAGTGAAAGCAGCAATTCCTCTTGGTGTTCTGGCATCTGGGAAAGCTGCGCAGCCTGCATTCGCTCCATAAGACGCACACACATTTCCCCTTGCTTTTTAGGAGGGAAAAAGTGAGTCTTATAGAGCAAAAAATATAGTATTCCTTTGGGATTCCCTTCCAACTCTTCAATTCTATGATTCTATGGCTGCAGTTCTGAGATAGGCTTTGGCTGCTTTAAATATTATTAACTTCGATGAGATTTGAGTAATCCAACTGCATGGCCGCAGCTTCCAGGTTTACACTTCAATAAACGTGCTGTTACCTGTCCTATGCAGGGATCCAGGTCGCTTCCCTATTGAAAGTGTGTCTGTTCATTTCCCTGAGATTCAGATTTGATTGTGGTGAGCGTATGACTCCTTCTCCAGCTGGCAAGCAGGAAATGTGCATTCCAGTGAACATACTGCTACACGAACCCAAATACCCGATTAGTAAGCAATCTCAGGGGTCTCAGAACACACTCTGGAGTTTGTTTCCTTGAAATGAAGGTCGCTCGAGAGACTGCGGTGTCTTCGTGATATACGGTTTTATTTACACTGTATACAGGCTCAGCAAAAGATGGGAGGTTTGCAGTGTTTGTACAGATCTTGCTGGCCCACCAGTTTTTTGCGAGGAGGCATCAAAGCCAAAGCTTTGGATTCTGCACAGAGAGCAAAAATCAGACACCATCTCTCTCTCTCTCTCCCTCTCTCTCTGCAGTGCCAAGACAAGACTGGCCTCAGGCCTGTTGTTTTCTTAAAGTCACCAGGGACATCTCCAGCAAGAGGACAGGAGAAGGCATGCCTCTCTGTATCCACCCGCCTTTGTGAAAGCATCAGCCAATTTATTTTCGTGGCAACCGGTCACCTGTACGCTTTAGAAATACTCCACAGATACTTAACTTCAGAGATCCTTTTAAAGAGATACTTAACAAAGGAGATTCACATGACCACTTTAGAAGCCTTTCGTTATACAGAATCCCAGAGGCTTGGCGGAGGTTAAAGGATGACACCCTATAACAACACACTACTGCCTTGTTGTTGTTGTTTAGTCGTTTAGTTGTGTCCGACTGTTCGTGACCCCATGGACCAGAGCACACCAGGCACTCCTGTCTTCCACTGCCTCCCGCAGTTTGGTCAAACTCATGTTAGTAGCTTTGAGAACATTGTCCAACCATCTCGTCCTCTGTCGTCCCCTTCTCCATCTTTCCCAACACCAGGGTCTTTTCCAGGGATCTTCTCTTCTCTTCACGCTACTGCCTTACAGCAGCTCTTTTCAGGGGCAGACTTCGGTCTTTCAGATTTCAGTGGCTCTCTGTGCGAGGTCAAAATCTGGCACCTCCCTGCCTTTCACCTTCTGTTCCAATCAATTCTCTGTCCTAGTTGTACCACCCTGTGGCACCCCCTAGACTCGTGTGGTGGAACCAGTCACGCTGCCCTAAACCTTCCCCCGTCCTTTTCACATGTTCACATCCTGCACGGAAGGAACACACGGAGGAGAAGAGCAGGACCGCACCTGCGGTCACTACTCCTGATCTCCACATGTTCACCGTCACTCAGAAAAAGTCATCACGCTTGCAGCTTGCTAGTGCAAGAGCTTGGTACACACAGCGGATTACCAGGCTGAGATAAGGGCTGGGGAGAGCACTTTTGAGATCTTGCCACCAAAACAGCGGTGTTTTTCTTCAGGGTGAGAGTGTGGGAATGTTGAGGATAGTAGGAGAGGATATATTGATTAAATACTAACTTTCCTCACTCATGCTAGTGAGCTAGTAGCAGGGCACATTCCCTTGTACTTAGCAAGAAGCTAGTTGATAGATTTGTTAGAACCATTTGAGTTAAGCAATCCAGTCTGGCTTGTCCAGATTGGGTTGTTCCTGGCAAATCCCCTTTGTTCCCTTTTAAAAACAATAATGACACAACAGTCTTTTAGAAAGTAGTGATAAGGTTTACTTACATTCAGTTCACAGTACAGTCATACCTTGGGTTGAAGTAGCTTCGGGATAAGTATTTTCGGGTTGCGCGCTGTGTTACTTCCGGGTTTCGCCGCTTGCGCATGCGCAGATGGTCAAAAAGACGTCACGCGCATGCACAGATGCGGCGAATCGCGACCCACAGATGCGAGTTGCATTCGCTTCTGGATGCAAACAGGGCTCCGGAACAGATCCCGTTCGCATCCAGAGGCACCACTGTATGGTCCTGGGCAGGCTTTAGCTTTCAGTTACAGTTACAGAGAAAAGTCTGGGTTCATCCTCTTGTGAAGGATGAGCCCATGTGCTGCTGGCTGAGAGCCAGCAGACAGCAAAAGAGGAAGAGAGGAAGATGGCTGCATGACTGGCCCTTTTGTAGGGTTTGCCAGGGTCACGCCCATCTACACGCAGGAGGAGGATGCTCCAGACCAGGTGTGACAGGAAGTTCTCCTGGCTGGAGCAACATTCCCCTCTGTGTCCACTCTGGGCAAACAGGAAGTGCTATATTTGACTGCTTATGTTTCATCCCACAGAGAGTGCAACACAAGTCAAGTGACTCGCTTGGGAGTGTGTCCCAGAAGACACGCGTCCCAGTTTTGGGTCAGGATAAGTGGGACGGCATGGACACTGGCCAATATGTTGATGACTCTTGCCATGAAGTGCCCCAAAGCTGCCCTCCTGCATCTGGAACCAGGACATCGCTCGAAACGATAGCCTGGTTTCTGGTTAGGTTCCAGCCCTGCCCTTTCCCATAAGTCACCATTTCCATGGCTTTCTCGCTTCCAGCGGTGGAGGCTCTGCAATTTGCTCCATGATTTCAGTGCCATTTTGTTATTACAGATGACAGTTGGTCATTAAGGGCTTAATTCCAAAATCACCACCCCATTCTGCATTCGTCCCTGAACATTGCTTTTAATAATAATAATAAAATAAAAATCTCCTGCTTCCTTAGTTATTATTGCTAAAATGATATCTTAGCTCAGTAACACCACACACGCTTTCTCTTGGGCGTCTATGCCTTGCTCTCACTCGCATCGTCGGTTTTTGCCATCACGCCTCTTCTGATGCCAACGATGCCTAATACAAATAAGCATCTTTATGAGGTTTGCAAAGCTCCAGATTTGGAAGCAAAGAAATCGGGGTGGAAAATGAACCAACACTTTTTCTATGGTATGAAGAACAGATTTATAGCAGGTCGCCTGCAGCCCAGCTGGTCCCTTACCACCACTGCCAACAGTCTTTGCAATAACAATCGTCATGGGCATGGCTATAGCTCAGGGCAAGAGTTTCTGCTTTGCAGGCAGAAGGTCGCAGGTTCAATCCCCGGCGTCTCCAGGTAGGTACTGGGAAAGATCCCTGCCTGAAACCCTCGCAAATCCCTGCCAGTCCGCGTAGACCAGGGGTGCCCAAACTTTTTTCAAAGAGGGCCAGATTTGATGAAGTGAACATGCGTGAGGGCCGACCAAAGTTGTTGAGCATTTTTTAGGATTGAAGTTGCTGAGCGTTTTTTAGGATTTTACCCCAGGACATATACTGCCACAGGGGCTGGATTAAATTGACCAGCGGGCCAGATTAGGCCCCCGAAATGGACTTTGGACATGCCTGGTGTAGAGATAGTGAGCTTTCCATTGATGTGTAAATCATGGGTTTCCCTTAAACATTTAATTGTTGACAGCTGTCTGTCTCGGGAAACAATGGAGTTTCAATGGAGTGTGCCTTTGGGGGTGAAGTCAAACCATTGGAGAATTACAGCATCTGCTATGGCTGAGGAGACCATCATATGTTATGTTCACTGCATTGCACATCCCAACCAAAGCATTGATAACCTGTCAGAAATCAATATAGAGCATCTGTCTAATTGTCTGATGTGGCGCTGCCTTTCGTCTTCTTCTGGGAAAGTGAAGACTGATTCAGCCCCAGCGGTGAGGAATGTGGGGGGCAGAAGGATGAAAGGCCAACTTGTCCTAATATGTGTAATGTTTTCGCAGAGTCGCCTCGTTTCCTACCCCTGATGTAATCAAGGGCTCTGTGCCTTCATGAAGTAAGAGCTCTCTGGGGGCGCATAACGTGAACCTTTGCAGCTTGCGCCACTGGAACATAAATTCCTGCCCGGTGACATATATGATGCCACTTCTCCCTTCTGAGTCCCACCTTGCCATCTGCTCAAGATCTCCAGCACTCCCGGCTCTGAAATGAAATTTCCCATGCGCAACCGCTTTCCGCATCCAGAAACGTCCTCCTGTAAGCCAGGAGTCACTTCTGAGCCTTTTGGCATGGATAGGCTGCAAGGGGCTTTGGGGAAACGAAATGGGTTGGCTTTTGGCGGCTAGGAATAGGGGTGCACTAGGGTTCCAGTTGTTAAATGTTATGGGCTCAGGGTTGGAAGTGGAGGTGATGCTCACCTTGGGGTTCCTGCTTAAAACAGAAACCATGCATTCAGTTCCATCACATGCGTTTCACCACTCCTTGGCCCTGTACAATGTGCTCCTTTTAATAAAAATTACAAGGGGAAATGAGGAGTGACGTTGCTACTATGGGGTGGTCCATGTAGTGTTTACTTTTGGACTTAATCCACAGAAGGTTCTGTATGCAGAGGAATATAAGGCCATTGCTTAATGGCAGTGGTGAAGCTGCATGCTCTGGCACCGGGGGCAGAGAGCAGGTGGGGCATGGCGTGCCACCCGCGGGTGTGTGATGTGCACCCTGGGGGCGTGGCACCTAGCGTGGTGGGGGTGCACAGCGCATGTCCGGGGGGGCAGCTGCAATGGTACCCCTCTCCCTGATGGTCCTGGGGGCGGTACGCTCCCCCAGCCCTCCTGTTCCTCCACCAGTGCTTAACAGAACCATCTGGGTCCATCCTGGCTCCTCTGACTGATAATAATTCTCCAGAGAATTAGCCTGCTTGCTAACTGACGGAGACACCAGGGCAAGATGGGCAATTCATCTGACCTGGTATAAGAACATAAGATCCCTGTAGCTGGATCAGGGCAGTGGCTCATTTAGTCCACCATCCCGGTCTCACAGTGGCCAACCAGATGTTAAGTATAATTGTTTAACACAGCATAGTTGTTTCCATTGAAATGGAAAATAACTCCGTATGTGCACTGCTAAGAGCATAGTATGGAAACTTCCACGACAGAGTTGCAGAGAGCCTACCGTTAATGATGGACTGTTAATGTATCTCTGCTGCTCTGTCTCGAAGTGTTTAACTTAGATCACACGGGGCATTCAGTTGCAAGTCTCCCTTCTGGGTGTGTGGGTTAGTCTTTGTTCTGAAAGCAACCAAAGAGGAAGAACTGCTAATGATTCTCTCCAGGGGAAAACAGCCTCGGGCCAACAGAGGCTGTTTGCAGGAGAGTCTTTAGCTCTCGGTAGAAGAAACTAATATTTCCAACATACTTTACCTTTGCTGGGACCAGCACATGATATTATGCAATTATCTGGGTGTAACATTATTTGTTTTGTGCCTGTTTTGGAGCAAGTTCTGCTAGTAAAGCTTTTGAACCATATTTTTGGACTGGACAATTTTTATTTCAAGAGGAGTCAGTTTTTATTCATCCTATTGCTTCCAAATGTACATATTAATCCCTGCAATAGATGTTCATATGGGAAGCCCATGGGCCTCAGCGCATGATCACCTTCACCTCCTGAGGTTTAAGGTAAAGGTAAAGGTACCCCTGCCCGTACGGGCCAGTCTTGACAGACTCTGGGGTTGGTGCACCCATCTCACTCTATAGGCCGGGGGCCAGCGCTGTCCGGAGACACTTCCGAGTCACGTGGCCAGCGTGACATCGCTGCTCTGGCGAGCCAGAGCCACACACGGAAACGCCGTTTACCTTCCCGCTAGAAAGCGGTCCCTATTTATCTACTTGCACCCGGGGGTGCTTTCGAACTGCTAGGTTGGCAGGCGCTGGGACCGAGCAACGGGAGCGCACCCCGCCGCGGGGATTCGAACTGCCGACCTTTCGATCGGCAAGCCCTAGGCGCTGAGGCTTTTACCCACAGCGCCACCCGCGTCCCTAATATGATGCTGCCTGAGGTTTACAGCAACTGATAATCAGAAACATTGCCGCTTCTGACAGGGGAGGTGCAATGAAGCGTCCTCTGTCCCTAAGGATGATTAAAGCACCCTGCCTTTTACCGAAACTAGTTCTAATCTAGAGAAACACCCTCACACGGCAGCATCATGTTACCCCACCACCCAAGTCAACTCTTATTTCCCCCTCCCCAGTTTGCAAACGATACCAATATTTCACACTTTTGTGCGCCTCTGCTCATCATTAGAAACCGCATGCTGAATAATTATAAGCATATTTGCGTGGCAGACTGTTCAAACACTTTGGAAGTAATGAGTATTCTCCCAAGTATTTGCAATGGGGAATTTGCAACAATGACCTTTGATCTGGTGTCTCAGCTGCCTGAGTTATATGCGTGCTTCATGGCTCGGTGTTCTGATTTTCACCCACATCGGCCCACAGAGACACAGCTTGTTTCATTCTTTAGAAATATTCCGAGTTTTGAGGAAGGCAATCTGGGCTCCGTCTATTATGAGTTGAGTCTGAGGTGAGCACAGATTTCTACCACTAGAGTTCTAAAAACTCATTAAAAGCTGCATTTTCATCTGGCCCAAGCTCTTTAATGATCTGCTTCCTGGCTGGTTCTCCATGTTCCACCATCATCTTCATCGGAGATATGGAGAGCAGGCATGACATAAGAGGCTTCTCTGTTTTGGCACCTAAGTCGCTTCCAGACAACCTATTTATTGTACATCTATTCTGGTTTGCTTACAGGAAGATTAGATGAAGGGCCTTTCCATGCTTACCATTTACAGTGATATCGTTGGTGGGCCTTTCTTTTGGCAAGCTGCAGACAGACCAAGAAAGACTCCAGCTCAGAAGACGGCTCAGCCATTCTGCTCACTTGGCTGATCTCTGTAAAGTCAGAATAATTTAGCTTTGTCTACCTTACAGGACTGGGGTGACGTTATTTCAATTACTGTTAACAATTATTTTATTTTTAGTCATGTCAAAAAAATTGTCTCAAAGTGATTACGGGTTCTTTTTAAGGATATAATACCAAATCAAAATACATCAATATAAGTCTTGCTGGAATACCAAGCATTTCACCAGGAGCTAAGTGCCCACGCAAGAGCTGACCTAATTGTTGAGCATTAAATTGCCTGTTCATCAACGTACAGTCATACCTTGGAAGCTGAACGGAATCTGTTCTGGAAGTCAGTTCGACTTCCAAAACATTCGGAAACCAAAGCACGGCTTCTGATTGGCTGCAGGAAACTCCTTCAGCCAATCAGAAGTCACGGAACCCCCGTCAGACTTTCAGCTTCCAAAAATAGTTCACAAACCGGAACTGTCACTTTCGGGTTTGCGGCGTTCAGGAGCCAAAACATTTGAGAGCTGTTCGGGGAAAAAAAAGGTATGACTGTACTTGGATCGACCTGAAGAAGGGTGACAAAACAGAGATTTTACCCAGATATCTCATTGTCAAGAATCCTCCCTGTACAGAGTTTCTCAACTACAAGATTTAGCACAGAGAATCTGCACGTTGGCCTTCAGTACATTACAGCTGATCTCTTGAACCCTGGGACATTGAATAGTAATCTGTAAATATTTCTTCAAGATTCATCTGA
This sequence comes from Podarcis siculus, assembly GCA_034642415.1. Taxonomy (NCBI): domain Eukaryota; kingdom Metazoa; phylum Chordata; class Lepidosauria; order Squamata; family Lacertidae; genus Podarcis; species Podarcis siculus. The sequence goes on from JAXCMG010000059.1 coordinate 7,168,641, forward strand.
GATGGTACATTCGTATTCTTTCAGCTCGCATAATTCTGAGTTATAGCACGTGTTGCATTGAGATATCTAGTGTACAATATGTTCTCATTTCGTAAACAGAGCTGTGCTTGATGAGGTTCTTCTCTCTGTATTCCTTCGTTGTTTGATACTAAGTAGGATGAAAATGGCAGACTTGGACCAGAGATTCACAGAAGATTGGAAGAAATATACGAACTACGAGCAACTGTAATCAACAAATCACGCTGGTAGGACTACAAGAAGTTTGTAAGGAGAAATATATGAAACCTTGCAAAGTAGAGAAAGAACAGAGATATTAGTTATGAGATTTAAATGTAATAGTGGAAGTAAGAAATGTAAATTTAAGTGAATAGATTGGGAAATTTTCAGATGTGATTGAATTATGTTTAATTATTGTTGAAAATGATATGTTGAAAAACTAATAAAAATTTTATATACAAAAAGAAGAAGAAAATGGCAGACTTGGGGCTTTCACATTTCAGCAGCGTCCTAAGGTGTGATGCCAAAATTTGGTGCCCTCCTTCTCTCCCTTTCCATTGTACATCATCGTTGCCCCCTGTGCCTTTTTGGCTTGGCACAAGTGCAGGTGAACCAGTCGCGCTCCCTTAAATCTGCCTCTACTCCCTTGTTCTTGAGATTTATTAAAAGCTGGACTCTTCAAACTCCTCACTATGAAATAATCCTACAGACTTCAAACAACAGACTTCCCCCGTGCACGTGACTTACACTTAACACTGGCAGCCCAAAATGTGTTATTCCGCTCCCTATGAGGTGAATATATATTTAGGTTCTTTTGTTTTATCGCTGTGAATACAATACCACAGTACGGATTTAGCCAAGCAAGTTCCTCCCCCCTTGGGCCCGTAATGCTTCTTGTTCACGTTCGCTTTCCCTCAGAGTCTGCCGCTGAAATTATGCTAATTTGCTGGCCGACTGATGGAGAAGGAGCTGTTTTCAATGGGCTCACACTGGGCGTGAGTTTTAGTCCACAGAATTCGTCAAGGAGTAGAGGAAAAAACAGCCTGAGAAATTCTACTCTTGTAGTAGCTGACATTTCGACCTCATTATTCACATACATTTTTGTTCCATTATCCCCTAAACAATTCAGCCGCACTGTGCAAAATTAGCGGATAACGTTGGCGGCACTCAAGAAAACCAGATGCCTGACAGACGAGGAAAGAGGTTTAGATCTCACCACTGCCATCACTCCCCCCAATATATTAAGCTTAGTTAGGACACAGTTCCAGGAAGGACTGATCCACCGTACAGCCAACCGTTGCACATAATGTCTGACACCAAATTCTCTGAACATGTCACTCAAAGGCTGTCACCCTCCCCTAAATTTTAACCACTCTCAAATCATTTCTATCACCCAGATGGAATAGCAGCGCTTTGCCAAATTGCTGGTGCTGTGCTACTTATCATATCAATCGATTGATTGAATATTTAGCCGTTCCTCCCCAAACAAGCCCAGGACAGCAAAAAGATAAACAATTTAAAAACAAAATTATGGGCGCCACAGTTTAAGAAGGATATTTACAACACACTTACTTCCAGGTAAGTAGGGTTAGCACTGTAGCCTTATTGAGCCAGGATTTGACCGTGCAAATGTGCCATTCACCCCTTTCATATTCTGGCTTGTTTGGAAACCTTAACCATAGTTTCCTGGTTTGCATATAACAAGAAACTATGGTTAAGAGATGACTCCTGCCTGGCTTGTTCTTGTGTTCGGGTAAAGACACAGGGGCTGCCTTTGACTCCACAGGGCTTGCATTTCCTGGTTATTAAGTCCATATTTGACCTTGCAAATGAAGCTGTTCTCTGCTTTCTCCACCAAATCCACAGCTCCCTCCCTCCCTCCAGCGTAAATTGCAAAAGGGAGTAGAATTTGGCTAGGCTCCTCAGCCTAGACATGAGAGTCGTTCAAGCTGCATATGCCTTTCTGACAATGTCGTGCTTCTGTTCCAATGCAAACAGACTTGCAGGATCAACCCCCCGACCCACTGCAGCTTAACAACCTTGGCTTCCTTTCCGTGGGCGCTTTGTTCAACAGGAAGAGGAAACCCCACACCTTGGGATGGCAGCTCCAGTTCCCAATGTATGGAAAACCTTTGTACGCCTTCTTTAGAAAAAGCAGCTTCCACCTGGGCTAGGCTCTGGTTTCAATTAAGAGTTCTCAAAAAAGCAAAGGGGAAATTCTTCCCCTACTGAATCTATACAGGATTCATTTATCTGTTGTTTAGAGTGTGAGCCAGGTTTTCATTTTTTTTTAAGGATAAAGGTCACTTGCCTGCAATGTGGACAGTAAGTACTTGACCATTCTCACTCAGCAACCAAGAATAAACCTGCTTTTGAGGTTGCAATCTGGAGCGGCTGGGTTTTCACCAATTCTCAAATTAAATGTATTCAGGTTTTTTTTAAAATTACAAACTATGCCTTCAGTCATACACCCTTATTAGAGACCCCTTACAATTGTACAGAGGGGGCGGTTATTGTGGCGCTGTAGGGACGCGGGTGGCGCTGTGGGTTAAACCACTGAGCCTAGGACTTGCCGATCAGAAGGTCGGCGGTTTGAATCCCCGCGACGGGGTGAGCTCCCGTTCCTCGGTCCCTGCTCCTGCCAACCTAGCAGTTCGAAAGCACGTCAAAGTGCAAGTAGATAAATAGGTACTGCTCCGGCGGGAAGGTAAATGGCGTTTCCGTGCGCTGTTCTGGTTCGCCAGAAGCAGCTTGGTCATGCTGGCCACATGACCCGGAAGCTGTACGCCAGCTCCCTCGGACAATAAAGCGAGATGAGCGCCGCAACCCCAGAGTCGGCCACGACTGGACCTAATGGTCAGGGGTCCCTTTACCTTTATGCCTTCAGTCAAAAGACCTTCCATCATACACCCTTATTAGAGACCCCTTACGATTGTACAGAGGGGGCGGTTATTGTTTCATTTGCTATTATGTTATGTATTTTTTAATACAGTGTAAACCACTCTATGACCCTCTGATGAAGGGCGGCTGGCAAATTAAATTAAAAGAAATCAATACAGACCATCTGCCATGGTACACAGAAGTCTTCTCCATGGAAGTATACTCTGAGCAGCAGCAGGAAGAGGAGATACCATGAAAAATGGGGAGTTGGGGGGGGACGGAAGGACAAAAGACATTCCAAACTCTGTCCCAGGATAACCCTGCCAATTCCTCGTTGACAGTCCAAAGTCTACAACAGTGTTAAAACAACAAAGCAACAACAAAGCAACAACAAAGCAGGGTTCATTCGTCATCTAGAGTACTGCAGATCCTTCTAGAGAGTCTTGTCTCATGCATGCAACAAAAAGTGAGAAAACCACCACTTTTGGTCATTCCCACTGAGATGCTAACAGCATCACATGGTGCCAGAGGAATCCTGGGTTGGGGATGAGTTTGTGCTCACAGCCAAAATGAGAGAGGCCCCCATCCTTCAAAAGAAATGGGCCATCTGTCTGGACACTGTGGCAACAGGATACTGGGCTCCATGGGCCTTTGGTCTGATCCTGCAGGGCTCTTCTTCTGTTCAGAAATCAAAGTGATAACCACCATCAAACGTAAGGAGCAGAGGTGTGGTTTTCTGTCCATACAAGCACAAATGACAGTTTCCTGTTGGTCTTTAAGTTAGGCAAAGTATTGCTTCACTTGCTTAAATTCCTAGTCTGCCCCACGTGAGAGGCTTAGGGAAATTAAGGTGTGTGTGTGTGTGTGCCATCATCTCATAAAAAACAGCATAGAATAAAATGACCAAGTGCTCCATTAAAACACCTAACATCTAACTAACCACCCAAGTATGAGGACATAAAATGTGTTAGATCAGTCACAGTCTATCCCTGCATCCTAAAATCACTGGATTGAAGGAGTCCATCTCGTTCAACCCATTTTCTAAGGCAGGATCAGTGTCAAAGCCCCACAATGGAGCTCAGGGAGGTGACAGCAAAACAATGCATTTTAAAAATAAAAACGTTTAAAGACAATTAAAAGCATCTAAAACCATTTCCAAACAGTCACATATCCTCACAGCTAATGATTTCTAGGTTGGTGGGAACAATATTTCAGCCGTCTAATGCCTGGGTAAACAAGAATTGTTTTAAAATTCTTCCTGTATGTTCACAATAGGGGAGACAGATGCCCCTCAACAGGGACAGCATTCGACACATATTTTTGCAAGTGATTTAATAAAATGCATTTTTCCCCAAATACATTTATGGAAAAGCATTTATGGAAATGAGAAGGGAAGCAGAGAAGGCTTCTCAAGCGAAGTGAGAATGTCTCAGCTCGAATAATGCAGGGCTGTTGCCCAAAGTTAAAAAGAAATATTTTTTGTACAGTTGGAAGAGACCCCCGAGGGTCATCTTGTCCAGCCCCATTTTGCATGTGATTTTCACTAACAAGTTCATTTCTATGTTCATTTCCTGCCGATATACGCTGCGAACTGCATCATGGCATTCAGATTAATTCAAATTTCAAAGTATGTCTGAACCTTTGGTTCTTGTATTGTTTTGGAACATGCACCTTTGACAGATTCAGGCTCAGGCTCTACATTAAATGCAAACTGAATTGAATTTCTCCTCATCCCCACCAGAGTCTTATGGAATAGGATGGATTCCTGAACACCCTGGGGGATTTTCCAGGTGACAGAACTGGTGGTTCTGTCCAGCTCCCGGCCTTGCTGCGGGAAGAGGTGAGCTGTCAACACGATTTAACTCCTGCTTTGTAGCTCTGGGTGAGCCTAGCATTCCTCCTCCTTTGTTCCTCATCTGTAAAATTGTTAAACAGGTGATTTATTCCACAGAAGTGTTGGCAAAGGCAAGTCGATTAAGGGCTGAGTGGCCCGCCACAAATTAGAAGTGCCACCTCTACGTTTGAAGAGGTGTGTAGGAAATAATGCAAAACAAATACCATCCCATCCTTTATGCATAGATTATATGCTTGATTATTTCTACAGTGGGTTTTGCGAGGGGGAGGCTGGGTGGAAACGTGACTTGGAGCACATTTTCTTTTTTCCAATCAGAAAACCCTGCTGAATGACTCCTTGAATATCGTGTGCTTAAACCGCTAGCTCCACTGACAATTCATCCAGCAGGATTGTATTTGGGGAACAGTACAAAACCTGTATGTTACATTGAGGGGGGGGGGTTGCTTTTCATTATGCTGCTTGCAGATGTTTGGCCTGCCGCACAGGGAAGCTCTTGTGCCCTGGATGTGGCAATGCAGCTGGGTGATGCCAGCCGACTGGGCCGCCTGCCAAGGCTGTGAGCCTGAGCCCCTCAACAGGCACGCTGCAGAGTTTCATTCTTGTTTGATGGATGGCAAAGTGATAAAAACATCGGCAGGCCAAGAGACTCTGATGGTCTCGCTTTCCTGGAGAAGCATTTGCTGCATGCAGAAGGTCTCAGGTTTGCTCCAGAATGGCATTTCCAAGTAAGGCAGGAAGAGAAATTCCTGAAGGCCTCTGCCAGTCTATGTAGACCAGCATTTCCCTCAAGTGCCCTGGAAATACTGGGATATCGTTTGGGTTTTTTTATCATGAGAGAACAGCGACTATTTTGGTTGCTGTGATCTCACGGGATTTCACAGCACCATTTCTCCCTCCCAAAGTGCTTTTTCCAGGGCCACACTGCACCCCCAAAAGCACTTTTTTCTGGGGGAGGGGGGCCATGGCACAGAATCGCTAGAGATCATGGCTACCAAAATGGCTGCAATAAAAAATAATAATGGGAAGATGGCGTTCCAGATTTTGGCTTCAAAGTGTTGGACAGTACAGTGGTACCTCGGGTTACATACGCTTCAGGTTACACACGCTTCAGGTTACAGACTCCGCTAACCCAGAAATAGTGCTTCAGGTTAAGAACTTTGCTTCAGGATGAGAACAGAAATCGTGCTCCGGCGGCGCGGCAGTAGCAGGAAGCCCCATTAGCTAAAGTGGTACTTCGGGTTAAGAACAGTTTCAGGTTAAGAATGGACCTCCGGAACAAATTAAGTACTTAACCCGAGGTACCACTGTATAGAGCAGTGGTTCTCAAACTTTCCCCCCTGGGCCACACTTTCAGAATAAAAACTTGCATGCACCACTCTGAATTTTTTCTGGATAAGAAATTAATAATAATAATAATAATAATAATAATAATAATAATAATAATAATA
>JAXCMG010000059.1:7183496-7216301 GCA_034642415.1 Podarcis siculus
TTATTATTATTATTATTATTATTATTATTATTATTATTATTATTATTTATACCCCGCCCATCTGGCTGGGCTTCCCCAGCCACTCTGGGCAGCTTCCAACAAAATATTAAAATACAGTAATCCATCAAACATCAAAAACTTCCCAAGGTAGATCATCATCATCATCAAAACTTTTATTCGACCGTCAGTCAGAAAAAAAAAGTACATTTGTCAATACACAGTTAAAACATCCAGGAAGATTTTAGGACTTAGCCAACACTAAAAAGGGCTAAACAGATAGCCCCATATCAATACAGTCAATTATAGTCTTGCGACGCTTAAAAGCTAAAAAAAGAAATTTGGCCACCAAGGAAGGTATAGCTCTAGTGACGTTATTCAGCAAGTGTAAAACCTTGTTTTCTCCAGGTAGGAAGCTAAATTGACATAGGAGTGGGTCTATAAAATTTTGTCTAAGCTCTGCATAAGAAGGGCAAGCCAAGAGAATGTGTTCGGTGGACTCAACCGCACCCATGGCACAATGACAGGTTCTCTGGGCGTATGGTACTCCCCTGTACCTTCCCCACAATATCGCCGAGTCAAGGACATTTAATCTAGACGCTGTAAGAAGTCTGCGGTATTCCACATAGTGGATTTCTGCAAGGTAGGGGGCTGGTATGGTCCGATAAATCTGGTCCCCTAGGAACATCCCTGATTTTACCTGGGCTATGTCCTCTTGTCTGGCAATGTCACTCAGTCTCCGGGAGATCACAGCTCTAGCTTGATTGTACGTCATAGACTCAAAGTAAAGGTGAGACAATCCGCAGGATTGAACCTCGTTAATGACCTCCCTTTCCCACGATGAATGGAAATCGTCCCTCAATATCAAGGGGGCAATGCCCACTGGTTTAAAACAAAGCTTGAGCCATAGCCAGAGCTTCGTCTTCAAGGCCACATACCGTAGAGCTTGCCAGCCGACCTCTAATCTCATAACTGCACCCGCTACCGAGGGGGGAATCCTAAGGATGGCTCTAAGGAATTGCGTTTGGATAGAATCCAGTTTCAAAAAATCCCTGCGGGAGCCTAAAGAGATGCCGACCAAAAGAAGGGGGAGGACTTTCATTTGAAAGAGTCTCAAAGCTATCTTCACTGATTGAGCCTGATTCTTAGCATATAGAGATCGAATCTGGATGGCTGCTTTAGATGCATTAGTTGTTATATAGTCTCTATGGGCCAGAAAAGTCCTATTTGACCGTATTACTTGTCCCAGATATTTAAAGCAGTTAACCTGCTCTAGGGGGATCCCGTTCATCGATGGAGTCTCGGTCGGGCAGAGAAGACCATGATCTTGGTCTTAGCATAGTTGGGTTGGAGCTCATGCTGATCACAGTATTCATGTAGAGCTTGCAACATTCTCCTCAGTCCAATAGGGGATCTGGCAAGAAGTGCGGCGTCATCCGCATACAGAAGAACATTCAGAGATCGGCCTGCTAATTTGGGGGGGTGGAAAGCATCATTGGCCATGTGAGTCACCAGTGAATTAATGTAAAAGCTAAACAATGCTGGGGCCAATAGACAACCCTGTCTTACCCCTCTAGTGGTGGTAACTGGGTTGGAGACTAGGCCTTTGTTGTCTGGCCTGATTCTCAGAAAGGTGTTTGTATGGAGGCTGATAATCAGATGAAGGAGACGACGATCGATCTTTGTAGCAGCCAGTTCCTAAACAGGGCTGCCTTCAGATGTCTTCTAAAAGTCTGGTAGTTGTTGTTCTCTTTGACATCTGGAGGGAGGGCGTTCCACAGGGTGGGTGCCACCACCGAGAAGGCCCTCTGCCTGGTTCCCTGTAACTTGGCTTCTCGCAGTGAGGGAACCACCAGAAGGCCCTCAGTGCTGGATCTGTGTGCGGGATGAATGATGGGGGTGGAGACGCTCCTTCAGGTATACTGGGCCGAGGCCATTTAGGGCTTTAAAGGTCAGCACCAACACTCGGAATCTGTGTGGAAATCTGCGCTCTGCTATGGATTAGGCTGAGAGACTGTGACCGGCCCATGGTCACCCAGTGAGCTTTATGCCTGGGGTCAGATCTGAACCCCGGCCTCTCCCACCTCATCATCCGTAACACTCTAACCCCTGGGCCACGCTGCTTCTCTTTCTGAGACCCAGTTTGGCCGGAAAAGCAAAGGGAACGGCCCTTCCGCACCGCCTCTCTGAGGGCAGATTTTCCAGAAGGCTCAGCGAAGGACACAAGTGCGGCTGTGTTAATTGGCACGGGCTTAATGCCAGCTTTCCGAGGCATTAATTGGTGTTACAGGCCTGCCCCTGTCCACTCCAGGGGATTGGCTGATCTGTAGCAAACCTTTCTGGACTCAGGTTTCCTATTAAAAATAAGTGTGCATAATATTCCTTTGGCAGCAGCCAAACCTCCTCGAGGAGTCTGGTTACTTTTGGCAAGTTCCTTGCCCCGTTTCGCTCGGGGAGTGTTTTAAGTTAGGATATATTTAAACAGCTGTCTTGTACCCCAGTGATCCTACTGCCTTGTCCGAGGTACCTAAGGGAGGCTTTCCTAGTCCCCTTTCCCCGGAGATGCCACCAGGTTGAGACTCCCGGTACCTTAAACGGAACAGAGCCTACCCCTGCTGTTGTAGCAGGGCACTACTAAAACATATGGAGAACTGCAACAGAATGTCGCAGCGTGCAGTGCAGATATTTGGGGTTATAGCCATTCTGTTCCATTCCATCCGCCCAGTTCCTGTCTCCTATTCGCACCCTGACAGTTAAACAGGCAGCATTATGCAGTGGCTGAGTGTTCAAAGTCCTCACTGCGATGTTTTTCAGTCTCCACCCCCCGCTTTGGGGTCTCATCCTGCGCTGGCCTGATCCAGGAGGTCTCCTCTTATATTTCTTATATTCTTACTTCACATTATTTCCACTAATATATGCATATTATATATATATGCATATTATATATGCATATCCCCCCCATTATATGCATATTATATGCTGGGAAACTGCACCGCGAAATTTCAAAAAGTGCAAATTTCAAAAAGGTGGCTGTGTTTTGACTTTGGTCTCGTTTCAGAAAGTGCAAATGAGGTAAGATCTCGCACTCTTTCCATGCATTTAAAGCATATTTAAAACGCACGACTGCCCATAAAGAATCCCAGGAACTGTAGCCCTGCGAGGGGTAAGTTCCCAGAATTCTTTCGGGTGCTTCAATCGTACGGTGTGTACACAGCTTGTGCTATGAATCGCTGGCTGAATGCTTTCAGTTGTTTGGTTTTGTTGTGTTTCCCTTTGAGTTTAGAGGCTTACGGAAAAGGGGGATAGGAGCTGATTAAACTACTCAGGCCCCCTCGGAGCAGAGATAACAACAGAGGGTTGCCACGTGAATTAATGACATGAAGATACGGAGCCGCCGACCTCTAATCTCATTAGATGGAGAGTGTTCTGCTAATGGCAGGGCAGGAACATTTACTGAACACTAAGAGAGAAATTGCGGGAAGGTCTCCTTTAATGGCAAATGTCTGCCCCTTGTCTGGGCTTCAGAGAGGGGAGCCAGCTTCCTCTCCTGCCGCATTGACAAGTCTCCAAGGTTACCGGCAGTTGCCTGAACATGCAGCCGCCAAGACTGCATAAACAGCGGGCCGAGGGCCCGGGGAAAGCTGTGAAATTGCATCGAAAGGAGCCACAAGGAAAAAGGAAACCGACTGCAGCCAGGCTTCTCCAAAAGCTTAATGCAAAATGCAGAGCAGAAGACAGACTTGCCTTTTGGATTAAGCTCTCAAGCAACTACGTCTGAATTTGATGCAGCGCAACATTCCATCGTAACTGAAAACAGGCACAAAGGCTGTGTAAACATAATGCATTTAAAAGAAACAACCCCCTCAAGGGGACGCGGGTGGCGCTGTGGATAAAACCTCAGCGCCTAGGACTTGCCGATCGCATGGTCGGCGGTTCGAATCCCCGCGGCGGGGTGCGCTCCCGTTGTTCGGTCCCAGCGCCTGCCAACCCAGCAGTTTGAAAGCACCCCCGGGTGCAAGTAGATAAATAGGGACCGCTTACCAGCGGGAAGGTAAACGGCGTTCCGTGTGCTGCGCTGGCTCGCCAGATGCAGCTTGTCACGCTGGCCACGTGACCCGGAAGTGTCTGCGGACAGCGCTGGCTCCCGGCCTATAGAGTGAGATGAGCGCACAACCCTAGAGTCTGTCAAGACTGGCCCGTACGGGCAGGGGTACCTTTACCTTTAACTTTACCCCCTCAAGAACTACAGCAAAGGGGAGCTGTAGTTTTTCTCTTTGTAGAACTATGGTTCACAGCACCCCTTCACAAACTACAGTTTACTTGTTTTTTGGGGGGGGGGTTAAGGAAGAGGAGAAATTAATAATAATAATAATAATAATAATAATAATAATAATAATAATAATAATTTTATTAGATATACCCCCACCCATCTGGCTGGGTTTCCCCAGCCGCTCTGGGCAGCTTACAGCATATGAAAGGCTTACAGAATGTGTTTTGAATGCATGGTCTGCTAATGTCGATAGCACCCACTTACCTACTGTTAGAAATACTATGGAAGCATAGAATTGTAGATTTGGAAGGGATCCCAAGGGTCATCTAGTCCAACCCCCAGAAATACAGGAGCAAATGCGTCACAGACGAACAAAAGGACTTCTTTGCACAGCTCATAAAACTCGCTCCTGTGAGAGGGAGTGTTGCCACCAACTTGGATGGTTTTAAAAGAGAGTTTGGACTTGCAGGGGTCAGCAAACTTTTTCAGCAGGGGGCCGGTCCACTGTCCCTCAGACCTTGTGGGGGGCCGGACTATATTTTGAAGGGAAAAAATGGACGAATTCCTATGCCCCACAAATAACCCGGAGATGCATTTTAAATAAAAACACACATTCTACTCATGTAAAAACACGCTGATTCCCGGACCATCCGTGGGCTGGATTTAGAAGGCGATTGGACCAGATCCGGCCCCCGGGCCTTAGTTTGCCTACCCATGATTTGGAGGAATCCATGGAGGCAAAGTTACCAGTGGCCGCTAGCCTCAATGGCTATGTTCCACTTCCACTGCTGGAGGCAAGATGCACCTGAATGCCAGTCGCTGGGACTCCCAAGCTGGGAGGGGCTTCTTGCACTCGGTTCCTGCCTGAAGGCTTCCTATAAGGGAATCTCGTCAGCCCCTGCAGGCCACCTAGGCGGTCCTGGTGATCTGCTGCACCAGACCAAATAACCAGCAGATTGTCAAGTTATCTAGCAGGTTAACCAGATCTTAGCTTAATGCAAGCAAGCAGGCAAATGTTTTCTCAAGCAGTGTGAAAGTAGCTTGAAAGGGGAGAAGCCTTTTTCAGCGCGGCAGGAAAAACCCAGAGAAACCTGCCCTACAGTTTAATTTCCACTCCAACTCCGCTTTGATGTCATATCTGCATTCAGAACACACACGTATTAATTTCTGCCCTTGTTGGCGTGCCACCTGCATCGGCAGTTGTCATTTGTCATCCCCCTCCCACCGCTATGTAAATTTATTACTGACAGCTAATGACATGTACCAAACAGCAATTGGAATTATCATGGGGAAGTGACATTCAATGAAGCATCTCGCCTCATTTGGAAGCTACTTCGCTTGCGGTGCCTGAGTTTCTCCAAATGTAAATGCCATTTAAAGAGCTGTTTCTCAAAAAAAAAAAAATAATAATAATAAATTAATAAAAGCACCGTCCTCTTACCAGCAAGGTTTGCATTTCTTCCAGATTCTTCCCGTCTCCTTTTCATGGAAGAACGGCAGCCAACATTATTGCTGGGATATTCCTATAACTTAAGGTTAAAAGTTGCACCGGGATATGCAACATGGTATCTGCCAGATGTTGTAGGGCTACAAATCCCATAATCCCTGACTACAGGCCAGGTTGGCTGCAGTAGTCCATATAGAAGTCACCTTGTTGACCACCCTTGATCTTCCCTACAAGCGACATTGAGAAAAATGGAACTAATCGCACACCTCTGTATGTCAAAGGGCCAGTCTAGGCAAGATGTTAGGCCCTCGTGACCAGATTAATCTATAGGCTAAGGAGTAAACCCTACACAAATCCAGAGAGGAGGGAGGCCAAGAAGCAGAGATGAGTCAGGCTGCTGAAAAAGCCAGGGAGTCTTCCCCTCCTGCTGCAACCAGCTCCCCTCCCCGTTGGTCTCTCAGGACCAGAAGAGGTATGAAGAGGGTGGGGAGCAGAGACAAGAATGTCAACAGAGTCTCAGACTGCTTGGGAAGGGCTCTGGAGAAGAAGGGAACTTCAGTCTCCACAACTCCCTCATAGGGGCAAGACCAACCGAGAAGAGTTGAGATGCTCGTGAAGTCTGGCACTCCTGAGCTGACCATGTTTCTTCTAACAAAGAGTTCACCTACTCCCTGTTAGGATACAGTTCCGTTCCACCTTTAGAACAGGCATGTGGAGTTGTTGTATGACACTTGTCTGTTTACTTCCAGCACAGTCTGCTGGGAACTTCCGTTATATATTGCTTTTGCTTTGCTGCTGTTTTGCTTGAACACGAAGGGAAGCAGACATGTTTTTCCTTTGTCCTCCTGCTGAATAAATGCTGTAAATACGCTTACACATGTCTCTGTCCGCTACTTCTGCTGCAAAGAGTTCTTATCTCTGCTGGATTGCGTCTCTAAAGGTTTCTGAGGCTTGAGTCACAGTTTTGATGCTGTTCTGAAATCCGGAGTTTTGCCCGACTGCCGGCTGGTGGCTGGAGCCAGCTGGGGACCTGCCAATTGCCCCCGTCTCCCAGCAGCATCCCAACACTTCCTGCGATTTATTCCTGACACCCATGCAGTTGGGTCTTTTTGCTGAACAGAATGCAGTTGGGGAGGAATGGGCTGCTCAAGACATCGCCCAAGAATTTAGGAGTAATTCCACCCATATTTCTAAATTACACCAACATCTAACTTTTACTTAAAGAGCTCCAAAGGAGAGGCTACCATTTTCTGAAATAGCTTGTTCCAGTGTTCAAGAGCTCTTACCGTCAGAAAGGTCTTCCAAATTCTTAGTCAGAATCTCCTTTCTTGCAATTTCAATCCCTTGATTTGGGTTTTACCCTCTGGAGCATCAGAAAACAAGCTTGCTCCATCATCCATGTGACAGCCCTTCAGATGTTTGAAGATAGCTATGCTATCGCCCCTCAGTTTTCTCTGATTGACAATCAGGTTGTCCCACCCACCAGTCAAAATTGGCCCATGGGAGGTGGGGTCATGTTCAGGAAAAAAATCCATGCTTAATCTTTGGATTAAGGATATTGATGTACAGCACTCTGACTGCGGCTTGTAAAACTTGCTCTCCAATTCATCCTGGGTTGTCTATTGACTTTTTTAAAGGCCATGCCAATTATTCGGATAACCTGACTGTTCCAAAATATCCACTGATCTTTGTGGAGCAAGATTTAATTGCTTTCCTTCCACTGTGCTGGATGGCTGTTTCTCCACCTCCTGCATTTCCTATAAAGAATGGTTTGTCTCTGCGGGGACAGAGGAGGAGAAGCTTTAATGCCTTCCCTTTCTATAGGAAACATTTCCAGAAAAGAGCAAAATAGATAATTCACTCCTGGCTTACTAAAACACTCAGGAAGGACTTTTGTATGGGATCCGGCTTTCTGGCTGATATGGTCAAAAGAATAACCAGATTACCATTTTATTTTCTCTTATCAACCAATTGCAAAGATTCACAAAGAGATTCTCTCCGTTTAAGTGCAGCTCTGCTTTTTTAATTATTATTTTGTATCTCCCATATTAGCTCCTTTTATATTAGCGATTTCACAACTGCAGTGTTTTATCTCCTGTTTAACAGGTAGTTGTGTCAGTCGTACCTTGGTTTTTGAACAGCTTAGTTCATGAACAACTCGGAACTTGAACATCGCAAACCTGGAAGTAGGTGTTCTGGTTTGCAAACTCTGCCTTGGAAGCTGAATGACTGGGGCGACTTCCAACTGGCTGCAGGATGCTCCAATCGGAAGCCGCGCCTTTGTTTCCGAATGTTTCTGAAGTCAAATGGACTTCCGGAACACATTCTGTTTAAAAACCAAAGTACGACTGTATAATAAAATTTGATTCTGCCAGATGTTAGATGTGAAGGTTAAATGCCGCATTTATTTCACTCCAGATGGTTGGAAACACAGCAAGCTGCATTATACCAATTACAGTACACAAGCTCTGCCAGAAATAGTCAACGTGGTGCCCTTCCGGACATTGTAGGAGTACAGCTCTCATTGGCCCCAACCTGTTACGTCTGTGGATTATTCTAACCAGACTTTATAGAGTTGGAAGGGATCTCGGAACTGTCCATGGATCCAAGACAGTTTTCGTTCACCCCACTGCTTTCCCCAGGACGTTTCCTGCTGAATCAGAACAAAATGCCTGCGGATTGACGCTTCTTCCAACTCAGCAGTAAACTGAAAAAAGTAAAATCCTCTAAGTTTAGAAATAATAGGACAAATGGATGAGGGGATTAGCCTATGCTCTTGGGAGGTTTCTCCAAAAGGCCAGCTGGAATCACGACTTCTCTCTATCTCAGTACGTTTCTGAGCACAATTCAAAGTGTTGGTGCTGACCTTTAAATCCCTAAACGGCCTCGGCCCAGTATACCTGAAGGAGCGTCTCCACCCCCATCGTCTGCCCGGACACTGAGATCCAGCACCGAGGGCCTTCTGGCGGTTCCCTCACTGCGAGAAGCCAAGTTACAGGGAACCAGGTAGGGGGCCTTCTCGGTGGTGGTGCCCTACCTCTGGAACGCCCTCCCATCAGATGTCAAGGAAACAAACAACTATCTGACTTTTAGAAGACATCTGAAGGCAACCCCGTTTAAGGAAGTTTTTAATGTTTGATGTTTTATTGTGTTTTTAATATCCTGTTGGGAGCCGCCCAGAGTAGATGGGGAAACCCAGGCAGATGGGCAGGGTATAAATAAAATAACAATAATATCTCCTCTCCCTCAGTGTTGTGTTGGAAAGCCAGGAGAACAACTGAGCTTGACCTGCACTGCCTCCCTGGCCACTTCTGCAAAGTTCTGGCCATTCCTTGTTGCCCTCCTCTAAGTCCACCCCAGCTGTGGACACCCAGAAGTGGACACAGCTTTCCAGAGGCAGCAGGAGCTGCCACCAAATGCACTCTCATCCAGAAATACCCATGAATCTCCCTTATAGTGTCAGGAGATTGGTCTCTCCAGCCCAGGATTGCTGACTGGTATTGGCACAGACCCTCCTAAGTTCAGTGTCTCCTTGAAGGGTCTTTGCTAGCCTTGCTAGCTGACGTCCTTTCCTTTCAAGATGCCAAAGTTTAAGCTCAAGACTTTTTGCCTCCCTTCACCTACTTCTGCACTGCGCCCCCCCCATCATCTAATCTCGGTAACGACTCTTAATTTGATACATCATGCTTTCCATAGATTGCACGCATTCCAATTACACATGAAAATTATACGCCAACACCAGTGGGCTATGTACCTACATATGTTTACACAGGGATCATCTGCGCAAAACCATATACAATTATTCGGCCTCACACACAACTGTGCAACATATAATTCTCCGCAATCAAAGGCAGAGAGGCAATGCACACAAGCCATGCTCACATTCGCTGGTGCGCGCATGTAATTGCAAACAGCAGTGATCGAAACGCAAGGGCAGATTTAGCCGGTGTGTAATGCGGAGAATACTAATGAGGGGCTGGTGGGCTTGTGGCGAAGGGAATACAGCACAAGTTCAATCCAATGGCCTTCTTCAAATCCTGAGCAAAAGAGGGGGAGAGGAGAATGGGAAAAGGCCTTTGCTGGGGGTAAAAAATGGATGTGACTGATCAGTGTCGACATCTCTTCCTGGGGGATGAGAAGGCTGCAGCCACTGCAAGATAAATGCCACTCAAGGCTCCACATCACCAGGTGAATCGAGGCTTCCAGGCCCCCATGCAGGAGGGAGGAAAACTTGCGTGGCGAGTTCCCGCCTCCCCCCACAGAAATAAAGACACAGACAACAGAATTTAAGGTTAATGGGTCAAATTAGGCCACAACTTTATTGATTATAGGAATTGAGGGGTATTGGCTTAGGCATTGGTCCTATCAGCTAACCTGTTTCAGGTTAAGGGTTAACCACCAGTAGGGGGAGTCCTGCTGATGCACATCAACTAGGAACTCCCCCGGGGTCACCGATCGGGGCGGGCCATAGGCCCACACCTCCATAGGCTTAGGACAAGGTGACGCCCCCCCAGAATCCTTTACCGGACTACCCTTCAATTTGGAGGGAAGGTGATGGCGCTTCCTCCCCCCACCCTTTTCATCTGCATAACAATACCCCTACCTGAGAGCCAGTGTGGTGTAGTGGTTAAGAGCGGTAGTCACGTAATCTGGGGAACCGGGTTCGCATCTCCGCTCCTCCACATGCAGCTGCTGGGTGACCTTGGGCCAGTCACACTTCTCTGAAGTCTCTCAGCCCCACTCACCTCACAGAGTGTTTGTTGTGGGGGAGGAAGGGAAAGGAGAATGTTAGCCGCTTTGAGACTCCTTAGGGTAATGACAAAGCGGGATATCAAATCCAAACTCTTCTTCTTCTTCTTCTACCAATGCCTAACCGCCAAAGCCCAGGAAGTTGTGGCGATTGCTACGAGGTAGGCGAAAAACCAGATGGCTGGTGCCAATTTGCCAAATGTAAAAAATTCCTACCAGGCCCCTTGACGGCAACCAACCGAAGTCCATAGCAAGGTCGGAGAGCCTAACCTACCGGGTGGGCGGAGTGGGAAAACCCGATCAGCTGGAGCGCGGAGAGGCAAAGAGGGCGGTCCTTGGCCGCACCAGCCTGAAATAGGACGGGCCACGCCCCCTGGACCAGCCAATTGGCTGGCCAGGGGAATGACGCGTCCGAGGATTCCCCTAGTATCGCGGGGGCTGTGCGTCAGCCCCCGGGAGTGTGGGGAGGGGCCTGAAGCCCACAACCCCACCTCCTCTCCAGTTCGGAAGTGGCTTTAGCAGGCATGAGCATGGCTTTGTGGCTCAGAGAAGAATGAACACATTATGGGGAGGAAGCACACCTAGCTCTGGTAACTGACAATATTTCCTGACCTACAAGGCTCAAAGACACCCCAGAGATCTGGATGTTTGCATGGTCTGGCTTGCAAGAGTTGGAAGCACATCTGACTTGTGAGACAAGAGGGAGGATGGACTAGACAGACTTGTCATCTCATCCAGGGAAGGCAGCTAACATGTTCTCTTTATTTTGTTTGAAATAATTTTTATCAAAAAAAATTATTGGATTACAAAAGAACAATGTCTCTCTCACACACACACATCACCCTGCATTGTACAGTCTTTTCTATATATTAATTATGTTCAATGTATGTTGTATCCAGTATAAAGTTGGAGGGGAAGAGAGGTATTGTGCAGGAGTAGGGACGGATTGATCAGTTCATTCCATGTCACGTGTGAACCTTGGGTTCGTTAGCCCCTTTTTGTCCTGTTTCCTCGTTAATCTGTTTTATTAAATCTGCACAAACATCAAGGATTCACATTTAAATACTTATGAATAACTATTTTATCACAAAATATTATCCAAATGCAAACACTTCCAAACATTTTGGTCTTTTTTTGGGGGGGGGAGTTGTAAATCAGTTGCAAAATTTGGAGAAATGTAAAATCCAAAGGACCATTGCCCAGGAGATAACAGCCCAGGAGTTTGTGGCCAGGCCATCAAAATTCACTGAAAAAGAATTCATCAAGCTTCTCCTTCCAGGGAGTTAAGAAATATGTCTGCATTGGAAAGCAAATATTTCCACCCCACCCTGGTTGTTAAAAACAGAAAGCCTGTGTTCAAGGCAAGGCTGTGGTTGAGCCACTACTGAGAGCACGGAAAGCTAAGCGAAAGTGGTTTAGCTGTGCTCCTGGCATCTCGCAGCACACTTCATGAAAAAGACTCTTCTTCACTCATCACTGAGAGGCGCATTGAAGCTGGCTGCTCTTTCCCCTGAGACACAGCAGGGATGTGACAGCAGGGAGAGCCTTTTTCATAAAAAAATGGGGGAAGTGATGGTCCACTAAGTGCAATTAAACCAAGGCGCAGCAAGCCCACACAACTTGCAATCTCACAAGCCAAACACATACAGATTGCCAACCAGGTGGTGTAAGGAGCTGGGAGAGCTCAAGCAAACCAATCTCCTGGCGGCCGCCAAGGTAGGCAAATACTCTTTGCTGCTAGAATAAGACAGCTTCCTAAGCGGTGTGCAATACTCCAAAGCCTGCACAAATCTCATATAAATGTTATTCTCTAGTGCGGCCTCCACGGTGATGGAACTATATCAGTGTGGCATGGAACAACAACCTTGTTCTCATGCACTGGCTGGATGCAGAGGAATGGTGGGAGGAACTAGCTGGAGAACCTCCCCCCCCCCCCAAGGTAGGAAGGTTCAGAGCCTGGGGATTGGTGGTGGGATGACAATGAGCGATCAGTGAGAGAAGAGGGAGAAGACTGGGAGGAGTGTCAGAAGATGATGAGGCAACAGGGCTTAGTGAGCTGGAAGAGTCTGTGGCAGAGAGAGGTCCAGAATCAGAATCAGGAGAGGAGGGAGACCAAGAGATAAGACAGGCTGGTTAAGAAGCCAGGGCATCCCCCCTCCTGCTGCAACAAGCTCCCCTCCCCACTGGCCTCACAGAACCAGGAGAGGCATGAAGCAAGAGGAGCAAAGGCAGACATGCAGGCGCAGTCTCCGATTGCTTGGAAAACACCCTGGAGAGGAGGAGATGTCTATGGCTGTGGGGACCACAGAGACCTTTGGTCTTGGCAACTGCTTCCTGGGGCAAGACCTGAGTTGCTGTGCTCATTAGGCCTAGCACTCCTGTGCAGATCCTATCTTGCTCATAGTTAACTCCAGCTTGCTCAGGGTGATTTACTGCTGGCTCCCTCCTGACACTTGTATAGAAAGAAACATGTCCACTGCAGTGGGTTGGTCTAGATAGCCAATTGAACCTCTTCCAACCCTACAGTTCTGTGATTCTATGTTATTGTTCTGGAATGAAGGGCTGTGGGAGGGGTTCCTGGTTTTCTGACTGCCAGGGCACAGTATAGATAACATTATTATACTGGAAGGTGACCAGGCACCATCAAGACTGGATTTGCCCTTCCTAGACGTGAATCAGCCTGGAACCCCTTTCTCCGCAGCGGCACCTAGCAGCTGGAAAGGCTACTGCAGTGTCTGGCTGTGGATGGCCCAAACCTTGGAATGTTATAAGCCAGTTTGATACCGCTTTTGCATGCAACCTGTTGGTATACATGGCTGCCCTCCTCAGACATGAAAGAACTGGATTGTGCAGCCTGGCGAGGGGCCCATTCAATGTCTCCTTAAATTAAATCTCCAGCATTCACAGCAGGGCAGTGGCCTCTGCCTGGGACATGTTTGATGTACCCTATACCCTATCTCATACACCCATGGAAATCTGGATGCAATCTCCCCTCATGGCTGTGCTCCAAAGCCCTGGAATTACTTTATTCCATATTTTGCAGTATTCCCCGGGAGCCTCTTCCCCTCAGTTTGGCCATACACAGTGGGGCTTGTCTGCAAACTCACCATTATTATTATTATTCCCCCCGCCACTTCCAAATATTCAAGTTATTCCTGTCGCTCCTTACAGCTTCACCCCGTCTTTCCCAGACACAGCACACTTGTGATTGCCTGCAAATGTGTCCAGTTTCCACTCTGGCTTCCTGTAGAAAATTCTTCCTTCACCTAAAAGAGTGAGATTCGAGGCCCCGGGGGCTTCCGTGCTTCATTGTGCATGTGTCACGTTATTTAGCAGCCTGAATACCTCCCCCCACCCACTAAACTTCGTTGAAATTACCTAGCTGTTTGTAGAAGAACAGTCTCTAAAAGCTGCTAAGGCGAGTTGTTTGCCACGACAGCTCCAGGAAAAGTCTGCCTGAACTGTAAGGCGGGGAGATGTGAAAGCAACAGAGTACGGGGTGTTTGCTAATGGGAGAGAGGGCCTGGCTCTCAGAGAACGGTAGAGTTGGAAGGGAACCTGAGGGACATCTAGTCCAACCCCCTGCAATGCAGATGATACACGAGAGACGGCCAGCCAACCTCTCTTTAAAAACCACCAAGGAAGGAGAGTCCACCACCTTTCGAGGGAGACCGTTTCACCTTCAAACAGCCCTCACTGTCAGAAAGTTCTTCCTGGTGCTTAGTCAAAATCTCCTTTCTTGCAATTTAAAGCCATTGGTTCGTTCGGCTCTTATCCCTCCGGAGCAGCAGAAAACAGGCTTGCTCCATCATTCACGTGACAACCCTTCAGATGTTTGAAGATGGCTGTTGTATCTCCTCTCAGTCTACTGAGTGTGGTGTCTAATGGTTAAGAGCAGTGGACTATTAATCTGGGGAACCGGGTTCGCGTCTCCGCTCCTCCACATGCAGCTGCTGGGTGACCTTGGGCTACTCACACTTCTCTGAAGTCTCTCAGCCTCACTCACCTCACAGAGTGTTTGTTGTGGGGGAGGAAGGGAAAGGAGATTGTTAGCTGCTTTGAAATTCCTTCAGGTAGTGATAAAGCGGGATATCAAATCCAAACTCCTCCTCCTCCTCCTCCTCCTCCTCCTCCTCTTCTTCTTCTTCTTCTCTAGGTCAAACATACCCAGGCTAAACAGGTGAAAGTGTCGCATGCCAGGGAACAGACAGAAGTTCATTCAGTATCACAGAAAAAAGATTTCCACAAGAGTTTAGTGTTGCTCAACAACTTGTATGGCTTTGAAAAAGGGATTGGACATTTCTGGGAAATGATATATAATGAACTGAAAAGAATGTTTAAAATAACTTTTATAAAAAACAAAACAAAACCCAGAAGCCTTTCTATTAGGAATTGTAGGTACCGACATTCCAAAGGAAAAGGAAAGACTCTTTATGTATGTGACAACAGCAGCACAGATGCTACTAGCCCAGAGAGGAATGGCAAACCAAGCTGTTAGACTACGCTGAAATGGCAAAATTGACCAGAAAGCTCAGGGACCAAGAAGACAAGAAATTCAAAGAAGAATGGGAAAAGATTATGACTTATTTAGGAGACCACTGTAAGCAGATGAAAATATTAGCAGGATTTTAATCTCACTTGTAATGTAACCAATACTATGGACAATATGGATAGACATAAAATATAACTAGGAAATAATATGCAGTTGAAAATGTTGACAATAGGACCCATGGAGGGGATGGGGGGGAGTAATCTCTTTATACGAATGTGTGTTTGGTATGGTTATATAAATTCATATTTTTAAAATCAAATAAAAATTACTTTGAAAAAAGGATTGAACAAATTCATGGAGGAGAAAGCTACCATTGGCTGCTAACCCTGATGGTGATCTTCTGCCTCCATTTTCAGAGGCAGCTTTTAAATTTTGGAGGCTTATTTTATATTTTAAACTTTGTATATTTTATATTTTATTGAGGCAAAGTGCTTGGAGACCTACATGGCAAAAACCCATATATATATGGGTGTGTGTGTGTGTGTGTGTGTGTGTGTGTGTGTTAGAACTGTTTTCATAATGCAATAATACTGGAACCATTTCTGAGATGTGGACCTGTTTTCAAATGTGCCAAATTGATTGTAACTGTTTTATGTACGGAACTGTTTTATGTACATTGCTTTTATTGCTTTTACTCTTTTCTTTTCAGGTTATAACTGTTTTTGTAGTTGTTTCATTTATCGCTGCAATGTACTCTGAGACCTTGTAGGCAAAGGGCAGGTAAGAAATAAATCAGATCAGACCATAAAAACTGATGCTCACGGATCTATCTATCTGTCATCTATCTATCATCTACCTACCTACCTACCTACCTACCTACCTATTTATCTATATCTGGTTTTCCACATGAGTAAGACAAATTCGTTGTTGGGTTATCCTGGAAAAAGCGACACCCGATTCTGTTGGTATGAAAGCTACTCCACATTTATATAAGGCTCCCCACAAAGAATCCTGGGAGTCGCAGTTTTTTTGTGGTGTTGTTGAGAGTGCAAAATACACCAAGACCTTCTGTCATTTGGCCTGGAAGAAAAAGGGCCTCCTTAGGAAGAACAATCTTGTCCAAAAACATCTCCAGGGCACCAGGTTGGAGGAGGCTGATCTACATTGTCGAGTTACGTGGCGGATTCCCCCGACGTTAGGCAAGATCTACGGCACGAATGCCGATAGTAGCCAGCCCTCTGATCTGCATCACGGCAGATTTCAAACAGACCATGGAAGTGGGTGGTCTAAGCCGTCTGCAGACAGCCTTAAATCCCAGCGAGAGAAAGTTCTCGTTCCTGGAATGCGTCTAATATTGCATATCAAAAGTGCCTTTGATTCCCAGAAACATTCTGGAGGCGCAAAACATCTCAATGTATCGCCAGCGTGGAGACGGATGGGCTTGCTTAGAGCGCCTGGGAAGACTCCTGCTTGCTAATCTCTGGGAGTCAAACGTTGATTTGATTTAGCACGAGTCGGGAGGAGTGTGTGGTGTGGGACGCAAGGGAGAGTCACTTTGTCTGTATTTCTGGATAGAGGAGCTGAACACAAGATTCACACACGACACTCAATTTAAAAGCCTATTGAATGTAACCAGAGGTGTATTGGTCCAGGGTCAGGGCGGGGTAGGAGCAGCAGGGTGCCTGTAGGGTCCTGTTCTCCAGCATCCTAGAGCCATCCAATCAGCATGAAAGGGGAGTCTTTCAGCTCACCCAACTGGAGCCAATCAGAGTGGAAGAAGACGAGTCAGCCACTGAGGATGGGCTCCTGGGGTCACTCTGCAGATGGAACATGGGAAGGACATGGAAGAGTTCTTCTGTACCCTGCAAAGCCAAGCATGTAGCAAGACTGCAATGCAACATGTGCCACTTTCAAGAGAAAGAGTGCATGTTCTGTTCCATACTGTGGACCTTCAAGGAAAACGCTCCCTTGAGAGGGAGAAGATTGGGAAGAAGAGGCGAAGGGGTAACAGGGCTTAGTGAGCGGGGAGAATCTGTGGCAGAGAGAAGTCCAGAATCAGAGGCAGAAGCAGGAGAGGAGGGAGGCCAAGAGGCAGAGATGAGTCAGTCTGGCGAAGAGTCACGGGAGTCTCCCCATCCTGCTGCGACTGGAGATGAACTGCTGTGCTCATTGGGCCTGACACTTAGGCAAGTCTGTGAGGATTGTGTTTTTGGGCTTTTTTGAAATCATTTTCATTTGGTTTTACAAATATAAATTTATAACCATGCCAAATACACATCCATATAAAGAGATTACTCTGAATCTCGGGACTTCCCCCCATCCCCTCCATGGGTCCTACTGTCAACATTTTCAACTCCGTATTATTTCATAATCTATATTTTATATCTATCCATATGGCCCATATTTCTTCTTTCCATCTCTTGGCTGTGAAGATTGTGTTTTTGCTAATAAAGAGTTAACTTCAACTTTGAACAGCGCGATTTACTGCCAGCTCGCTCTTTGACATATGTATATATGTGAAGGCATCGCTACCGGTGGTTTCTATGCCAACCCCTTGGTGCCTGGCTCTGAGAAAGGGCCCAGGAGATCTTTCCTCTCAGAGCTGGGCCTTCTGAATGAGGTGGCCAGGAGAATGCCTGCATTGCCAATCTGGTTTCCCTTTGATGAGAAGGACTTTCTCAGAATCTTGCCAGCCACTGCAGATGGGAACTGAGGCTGGCATCCCCAGAGTCTCACGCAGGAGCCTTTCCTGGTGCCACCTGCAGATGCCAGGGACCAAACCTGGGAGCTTCTGCATGCAAATCAGATGGTCTGCCACTGAGCTACAAGAGGGCAGGTCCTTAAGCAGCCTGCATTTTCACATTTGGCACAGGAAACAGAGGAAGGGGAAGGGAGAAAATAACACACCATTATTTGAGGTATATGTATTTTGGCTAAGGCGCACACTTAGCTCTTGTAGTCCTGGGAACTAGGAGGTTGCGCCAAAGGCGCCGTGGAAAAGGTGCAATTTGAAGGACGCAATATAGGTGGCAGGTGGGCGGCTGCTCCCTCAAGGGGGCTGTATTATTTTCAAAAATGAAAATGAAAGCTGAAATGGTAAGGATACTGGAAGCAGTACCAACTGCTGCCCACATGTGGTACGGCCGTTGACTGCCAAAAGACTGGCCAATGGAGCACAAGCACACCGACAGAGTGATTTCGCCAAAGGGCACGCCGGAAGAACAGAAATAAATCCAGATTTTCCATTGGGATGAAGTTTGGAAAGCAATAAAAACCAGGAGTTTCCCCCAAAAAAAGTTTGCTTTAAAAAATAATAACTGTTGATATCTGACAACTGTAAATGCACAGCTATTGAGCTGGAAAGAGTCTTCGGAGGACGGGGCAGGGAGTGTAATTACAGGTCGTAAAGACCGCATAATTTTTGCAGACAGAGAGGACTTTGTCTCCCGTGTGACATGCTGATTGCCATCTGGCCCAAAGTCCTACGGTTTGGCTAAGGAGGGTCCCCCCCCCCCGCTTTTCCGGGAGTAGATTCCCACTGCTAACGGAATATTCTAATTTCACTAATGCTGCAGGATTATCACAGCTTCCTCCTTCCTGCGGGCAAAAGGCTGCGCAAGGAACTGTACCTACTGTACCTCCAGATGCAATTAGCCGTATATATTTTTTAACAGCAGCTTGCCGTCCATATGCACGGCTGCATGGGAGGCACTGAGGTCGCATCCTGCCCAAATGAGGCCTATGCATGGGCAGCACTTGAGCAGCCTCCCGAATGACAGCTGTTCTGACTTAAAGGGAGGAGGCCAGACTGGAGCAAATAAATGGAACAATGGCGCAGATCACCTGGAGGCAGGGATAGCCCTGATGTGAGCCATGCTGAGCAATGTGGCTCAGGCAGTAGATAGGAGAAAGGTGGGCAACAGATCACTATCATCACTGCTGCTGCCTCCTTGGCCACTGACATGGGCTGGTTGGATGCAGAAGAATGGTGGGAGGGACCAGCTGAGGAACAACCAAGGGAACAAGGCTCAGAACCCAAGGAGTGGTGATGGGACAACGATGAGTAGTCAGAGGGAGAGGCTAGGAGGTGAAGGTGTTGGAAGCTGAAGAGGTTAACAGGGCTTAGTGAGCGGGGAGAGTCTGTGGCAGAGAGAAGTCCGGAATCAGAGGAAGAAGCTGAAGCAGGAGAGGAGAGAGGCCAAGAGGCAGAGATGAGTTTGACTGGTGAAGAGTCACGGATGTCTGCCCCTCCTGCTGCAGCAAGCTCCCTTCCTCCCTTGTCTCCCAGAACCAGAAGAAGCATGAAAAGGGCATAGGTTGCATGTAGGTGTGATCTCCGATTGCTTGGGAAAAGACCTGGAGAAGAGGGGACTTAAAACGGCTGTGAGGAGGTGGGGACTTTCAGTCTGGCAACTGCTTTTCATGAAGAAAGACCATCGGGAATGAGCTGCTCTCCTCATTAGGCCTGACACTCAGCCAGGTCTGTAGAGATGGTGTTTTTGCGAATAAAGAGTGAACTCCAACTTTGAACGGTGTGATTTACTGCCAGCTCGCTCTTTGACAGCCACTGCTGTCAGTCTCTTGCTTTGGATGTCATCGCTCATGCAACGGGCAGAGAGAAGGTGAGTAAAAAGAGCACCTGATAAAAATACATGCAGTGCTTTTCCCCCCAGGGGAAGTTATAAGGGACGCGGGTGGCGCTGTGGATTAAATAAACCACAGAGCCTAGAACTTGCCGATCAGAAGGTTGGCGGTTCGAATCCCCGTGACGGGGTGAGCTCCCGTTGCTCGGTTCCTGCTCCTGCCAACCTAGCAGTTCGAAAGCACGTCAAAGTACATTTAGATAAATAGGTACCGCTCTGGCGGGAAGGTAAACGGTGTTTCCGTGCGCTGCTCTGGTTCGCCAGAAGCGGCTTAGTCATGCTGGCCACATGACTTGGAAGCTGTACGCCAGCTCCCTCGGCCAATAAAGCGAGATGAGCGCCGCAACCCCAGAGTCGGTCATGACTGGACCTAATGGTCAGGGGTCCCTTTACCTTTTACTCGAAGGTACGCAGCACCCGCACCTCTTTTTTGTCGTTAAAAAGTGTGGCGATTCTGTAACAATTTCATGGTGGGTACTGGCACCTATTTTTCTAGGAAAAAAGCACTGAGTACATGAACTATGCCTGGTGTGGAGAAATAGGAGAGGGAGAACTTTTTCTCCTTCTCTCTCCTAGCCCTAGACCTTAGGGCCGTCCAATAAAGCTGAATGTTAGAAGATTCAGGACAAAGAAGCTATTGAGCCAGTGTGGTGTAGTGGTTAAGAGTGGTAGATTCGTAATCTGGTGAACCGGGTTCGCTTCCCCGCTCCTCCACATGCAGCTGCTGTGTGACCTTGGGCTGGTCACACTTCTTTGAAGTCTCTCAGCCCCACTCACCTCACAGAGTTGTTGTGGGGGAGGAAGGGAAAGGAGAATGTTAGCTGCTTTGAGACTCCTTCGGGTAGTGACAAAGCGGGATATCAAATCCAAACTCTTCTTCTTCTTC
Source organism: Podarcis siculus (assembly GCA_034642415.1). Lineage (NCBI taxonomy): Eukaryota > Metazoa > Chordata > Lepidosauria > Squamata > Lacertidae > Podarcis > Podarcis siculus. The sequence goes on from JAXCMG010000059.1 coordinate 7,203,981, forward strand.
TTCTTCTTCTTCACAGAGGCGAATTATGGGGTTTGCTCCCACAGGAGGAAGTGGTGGCCATGCACATGGATGGGTTGAAAAGAAGACTGGAGAAACTCATGGAGGACAAAGCTATCATCGGCTACTTGCCATGATGACAAAGCTCTTTCCTGCTGGAGGCAGCAATGTTTCTGCATGCGGGGAGAGTGATCTTGCAACCATGTCCTGCTTGCAGGCTCCCCCAGGCATCTGGCTGGCCCCTGTGAGAACAGGATGCTGGACAAGAGGGACCATTGGCCGGATCCAGCAGGCTCTTCTTATGTTGTCACGTTTCTGCATGCTATTATGGCTTCTGGATTCTTACCCATCCAAATGGAAAGCTACACTGCATGGAAAGCTAAGAGGCTTGGGGTTTTCCCCACAGACCCTGATAGCTGTAGGTTATGAGAAAGCTAGAGCAATAATCCGCCAACGAACTTGGGGTGTGGAACTGCAATGCCATGTGAGCGAGATGAATACACACCCAGCAATAAAAGATAATGGGAGAGGATTTACCCCAGCAAATTATTTGTCAAAATAACAAATACCTAAATACAGACAGCCATTTACCCTAGCTAGATTCAACGTGCTGCCACCAGCCTTATTGCAGGGCAGATTCAAGGGTAAACCATACGCAGAACAAGTCTGCCACTGCGGCTTGATGGAGGTAGAAACTGTCTCTCATGTCTTGTTATGCTGCTGTTTCTACTGGGATATACGCTCGGTATTTATCACTCCTGTTATACAAAAATCTCCAAATGGGTCCGAAATTCAATGTCTAAAACTCCTGGTAGAGGACAAGGATCTAGAGATCACGCTAAGGGTGGCCAAACTCTGTGCGACTGCCATAAAACTTAGGAAACAAGCTGTACTACCAAAATGATTAAGGTTTTAAATGACAATTTTAGGTTATATTTTAGTGATCAAAATTAAATATATATTTTTAACTGCCACTATATCTGAATTGTTATACCCAGTTGCAATTCAATGTATTCTTTATGATTTTCCTGATATTGTAAGTGAGCCAGAACTGGTCTGTGACTGTAATAATAAAATTCATTCATTCATGCTATTATGGCTTATAAATGCTTATATACATACTATTTTCTCCAGTACAGTTTACGTATCTCTGTGCACGCTTTCTGGATAGTGAACTGCAAAACTACTCGGACCCCGAAAGCCTTAGAAAGCACGAGACAAGTGGTCACATGCTGGTAAATACTGACCGCCACTGCCTGGCATTGGTGAGAAATGTCATATCTTAATCCTGAATGCAAAGTATCAGCTGAGCACACACACATTTGGTGGATATTCACTATCCAAATTCACAGAGGGTCTCCAAAACTTGGAGAAGCAAAGAATGGCTGCGCTTTGGCTGAAATATTGTTTTGGGGAATGCAAATAAGGTAAGTTCAGCCTTAAATGTTGAACGGAATCAAAATTTCCCCCTGTTCCTATGAGTGGGTCTGCATGGCATCTAGCTGTGTGCCTCTTTTAATAACGGAAGTGTCGACAAGTGTGCTTTGGACAGCATTCATTTCCCAACACTAGGGCATATTAGCTTCAAATAAAACCGACCACAATATAGCATGCAAGGCTTACTGATACAGAAGGGGGTAACTTATTATCTTAACCATATAATTCAGGAACACGGTAGCAATTTGAGTTTAATTTCTACCTGTTGGGATTTCCTGAAGCAAGGTTCACGCTTGGAATGATTCCATTGCTCCCCATCCCCATGGAGATGCTCTATATATAGTCGCATGAATTCAGTCCAATTACGTTGCGTTGGAAATCTTTCAAGTTGGCTGGTCATCATTTGCAGATCGTCTTAAACCCAATTGGTGAAGCTCTCATGTTGGGAATTGTGCAGAATTGGCAGCCGGTGTGGCGGCTTTTACCGAGAGTATAAAAGCTCTTTTATGGAGCTGGTGGTTGGGTCTTTGTTTGTTTGTTTTTAGCATAGCTGCCTTGGCTGATCAGCGGGAACTGTAATTCTCCAGCCATTGTCCAATAAATCACAGGCAGGGCCATCCTGATGCTTAAACTCCGAGAGCACTTATTTTCACAAGGGCACCGTGTGTTCTTACTAGCCACACAATTGCAGCACCGTTCCCTGGGCACGCACTGAATGCGCGGCCCGTTTCGATGTGGGCTGCCATTTCCATGAAATGTTATCTTGCATGGCAAGGCCTGGACCGTAACAAGGCATTTTAAAAGCAGCAGTACACAAGCAGGGAGAGCATTAACGCAAGGTGCACGCTTTAAAATCCCTGCATGCGCTGAGTGTATTTTGTTCTCCCCTACTGCCTGGCTCAACAGAATAGCAAATGCTTTTTTTAAAAAAAAAGAAAAAGAAGAAGCTAATCTTCATTGAATTTTTTCCATTATGAAAAAAGCCAAAGAAAGAAATGAAAATAAAATAAAACCAGAGAGAATTAAAATCCACACTCACAAGGAAAGACTCCAACTAAGTTTCCAGAATTTACAGTGTAAAAGCAGAACAATTAAATCAGCAACCAAATCTAAGAGGGGGGGGGGGAATCATTCTGGTATACAAAAATGCCAATATACATGGAAACACGACATATAAGTAGAGTACAAAGCAGTGAGAGAAATAAGAGGGCATTATGTGAGCCACAATTTATAAATATATACACTGCCCTGGACCTTTGGATAAAGGGTGGTATATTGTTGGAATTTGTTGCATACTCTCCAACGTTTCTCTGATGAAAATAGGGATGTGCTATTCCATAATAATAAGGGACGCGGGTGGCGCTGTGGGTAAAAGCCTCAGCGCCTAGGGCTTGCCGATTGAAAGGTCGGCGGTTCGAATCCCCGCGGCGGGGTGCGCTCCCGCCGTTCGGTCCCAGCGCCTGCCAACCTAGCAGTTCGAAAGCACCCTCGGGTGCAAGTAGATAAATAGGGACCGCTTTCTAGCGGGAAGGTAAACGGCGTTTCCGTGTGCGGCTCTGGCTCGCCAGAGCATCTTCGTCACGCTGGCCACGTGACCCGGAAGTGTCTTCGGACAGCGCTGGCCCCCGGCCTATAGAGTGAGATGGGCGCACAACCCCAGAGTCTGTCAAGACTGGCCCGTACGGGCAGGGGTACCTTTACCTTATTCCATAATAATAGTAACAATAATTTTATTGTTTATACCCCACCCATGTGACTGGGTTGCCCCAACCACTCTGGGTGGCTTCCAACATACATAAAAACATAATAAAACTTTAAACATTCAACAAACTTTCCTATACAGGGCTGCCTTCAGATGTCTTCTAAAGGTTGTATAGTTACTTATCTTCTTGGCTCGGGGATCGCATAACTCCATACCCTCCAACATTTCTCCAGTGAAAATAGGGACATCCTAAGGAAAAGCAGGACACTCTTCTTAAAGGTGGAGTGGAAAGAGGAGCCAGGCAGCTTCCTCAGGTAGCGAAAGAGGAATGGAAGCAGGCCCTCTTGACCTTTGAGGAGGTGTCTGTGTTTTTCACAGAGGAGGACTGGACTCTGCTAGATCCAGGCCAAAGAGCTCTGTACAAGGAAGTCATGGAGGAGAATTCTGAGATGGTGGCCTCTTTAGAGACTCTGATACTCAAGTCTGAGCTCATCTCCTCACTTGGAACAGAAAGATACAGGGATGTTGTCCTGGACCAATTGAGAGATGTCCTGGACAAAGGCAATTAGAATTTTGAGGGGCCATTTGTAAAGTACTCCAGTGTGAGTGGACACCTTAGCACACATCTACAAACTAACACAGGGGAGAAACTCTTTAAATGTATGGAGTGCGGAAAGGGTTTCAGTGAGAGTGCAAGCCTCACTCAACATCCACGGATTCACACAGGGGAGAAACCATTTAGATGTATAGAGTGCGGAAAGAGCTTCAGACACTGTTCACACCTTACTATACTATGAACTCACACAGGGCAGAAACCATATAAGCGTATGGAGTGTGGAAAGATTTTCATTTGTAGTGGGAGACTGACTGTGCACCAACAAAGTCACTCCAGGGAGAAACCATTTAAATTTAAATGTTTTTGTGGGAAGGGTTTCAGTCAAAGTGGAGCTCTTGTAACACATCAACGACCTGGATCCACACGTCCTTCCACAGCGGGGACATAGGTTTGCAGGCGGGAATTGATCACAGTGTGGATTTGCCAAGCGTGCCTTCCTCTTAGCACGTTTCTCCCTTGCGTCCTGAGTTTGGGTGTCTTCAAAGTCCACGACACCTTTGGTAAAGGCTGTTCTCCAGTTGGAGCACTTGCAGACCAGTGTTTCCCAATCGTCAGTGCTTATACATTTTTTTAGATTTGCCTTGAGTCTTTGAACCTCTTTTGTTGACCACCAGCAGTATGCTTTCCATTTTTAAGTCTGGGATACAGTATTGCTAGAATGCAAAGGGACTTACACATTAGCTCCCTCGTCCCTAAATCTCAAGCAACTTAACTTCTGCTGTCCTCCAGTGTCCCCCCCCCATCCCTGTCTTTCCTGCGATGCTCCAATGCAACCACATACAGGAACAATGGGGAAATAAAAAGTAGGGGGATTAATAATAATAATCATAATAGTTCACCTCTCACAGAGTTGCAATTCCTTGCACCCTTAGCCAGCCACAGTTCCCAGGATTCTTTGGGGGAAGACGTGGTCAGTCTATTTGGAGCTGGCTTTGGGGTCCACTCCTCACACACATTTTAGAATTGGCAGGTTCCACGGACCCTGGAGCAGCTGGGAAGCGTCACAAACCAGGCAAAAATCCCAGGAAAGGACACAGGGGTTAGGGGCAATGCTTCATGCTTTCTTTCATCCAAAACATCATTGCTGCTGCTCACACCATGGCAACAAGAAAACAACACTTCACAAGAAAATTAGGGTGAGGGGAAATAGAGTAAAGCGCACAACAGCTGTTGAAGAACCCTGATTACCATGGCAAAGTGAGACAAACAGCTATCCATGCAAATCAAAACCTTTTCATAATTCCAGGACTGTCCCTGGAAGATCAGGACACTTGGAGGGTATGTTCCGTGTCCTGTCAGGTGACCAGCTCCAGCCTGACTTGAGAGGTCCTTGGCTGAGTGTCCGACAGCATTAACGAGGCCCTGCCTCCCCCTTTGTCACCATATGCCAAAGGAACTGCATCAACTATGAACCCCAAAATCTGGGAGACCCTTGATACTGGTGCCAAAGTTTTGCAGCGACCCGCAAACGGAGTAATTGATACATCAAAACGGGGTTTGTGGTTAATTACCCCAATCTCAGTATTGTCCGATTAACTCCAAACTGGAGCCAGACTTTTGCAAAATGAGGAATTTGCACTGCAAAACTGTTGCCAAATTTTCTCCGTCTTGGAGAAAGAGACACATATACAGAGGCATGAGGCTCCGTCCTGCTTTTTAATCCTCCTGCAGTTCCTCTCTAATAATAATAATAATAATAATAATAATAATAATAATAATAATTTTAAATGCTGCCCACCTGACTTGGTTGCTCCAGCCACTCTGGGCAACTCCCAACAAAAAAAATAGTAAAAACACAATGCAACATCAAACACTAAAAACTTCCCTGAGCAGGGCTGCCTTTAGTTGTTTTTTACAAATCACATAGCTGTTTATCTGTTTGACATCTGATGGGAGGGCATTCCACAGGGCAGGCGCCACTACCGAGAAGGCCCTCTGCCTGGTTCCCTGTAGCTTTGCTTCTCGCAGTGAGGGAACAGCCAGAAGGGCCTCGGCGCTGGACCTCAGTGTCCGGGCAGAACGATGGGGGTGGAGACGCTCCTTCAGGTATACTGGGCCGAGGCCATTTAGGGCTTTCAAGGTCGGCACCAACACTTTGAATTGTGCTTGGAAACGGACTGGGAGCCAATGTAGGTCTTTCAGGACCAGTGTTATATGGTCCTGGCAGCCACTCCCAGTCACCATTCTAGCTGCCACAATCTGGATTAGTTGTAGTTTCCAAGTCACCTTCAAAGGTAGCCCCACACAGAGCGCATTGCAGTAGATAACCAGAGCATGTACCATTCTGGTGAGGCAATGCACAGGCCTCTGTGTCCTGACACCCCCTATCCGTCTGCTCAGAATAGGAATACATCTCTGGTGCCATTTCCGGCTGCAGCCCGACATGCCCGATTTGACATTACTGTAATAATACTGCATGCAAAGGATAAACAGCCTTGTTTTATTCGGTGATTGGTTGCATGTGTTTGCCTAGGAAAGCCAATTCCTTAAGAGGGGAACATGTGGTTCCGGGAGACACATCTGCAGTGTATCTTGGTGCGTTGCCTCTGGTGAACGCTGTGCTCGCTTTAACGATCAGATGTCGGGCGGAATGTGCCAGAAAACAGCCTGAGTCTGCCAGTGCTTATTTTATTTTTATTATTTAAACGGAGGGGAGGGATAAAGTATTGCACCAATGCGCTTTCCAAGGCAGAAAAGCTGCGTTTCCTGGCGGTGTGCGTGCCTCTTGCTCCTTCTCTTTCTATCACCCCCTTGAGTGCTTTTTGGGGTGGCTTCCTCCTTCCCCACCACCTGTGTGTACAGCCCCAAAGGTTTCGCCCCAAAGCGCAAGATCTGCTTTCTGTTGAGTCTTGAGCGCTTTGAGGAAGGCACCACCTTCAGCCAGGATTCAATGTGGCTTTTGTTCGCACAAAAGTATACAAAAGCTCAGTTGTGATGGCTGCGCGTTTCGAAAAATCCTAGGGTTTCCAAGCTTCCGCCTTGAGGCTATGTTATGTTTCACGTGAGATTCCAGGCTGTAAGAGAGAGGGTCTTGGCTGGCTTCTTTCTGAATGCACCTTCTTTCTGCAGAACCGTTTTAGCTACAAGCAAAAATTCGCAGCCAGCCCAACGACTTTTCGGGCTGGATCAATTAAACCAGGAACTCCCAGGGCAGTTTCAAACAAGGGTGCCATTATCGGCCCAGCGGTTGAGGTGAGGAGTGGGGGAGATACAGAGAGATCGTAAAACGAGAAAGTCGCCAGGATGCCAGTACAATAGCTGCAGTGAGCTGAATTCCCCCAACCTCCAGTTAGGAAGTTTAATAGCCCTGCAATATAATGCTGAGTCTCTTGATCACAAGCTTACAAATGCTTCTAAGTTCGCTCCAGAACTTTCTCCAAAATCCCAAGAAGGGCTTATCTGCGTGGGTCATTTTCAGCATTTCAGAAATGGCACAAATGTTCCAGTTATAGTGTGTGTCTAATAACAGCTGTGGCAAGGGAGATGAGCGCAGCACCCCATCATTGCCTTTGACTGGACTTAACCATCCAGGGGTCCTTTACCTTACCTTACTATGACAACAGGGTTTGTTTGGCAGACAAAATGAATCACTTGAAATGCAGGTTCCAGAGAGGGGGCAGCGATACTCAGCTGCAGCAAAATCAAAAAGGAGTCCTGCAGTATCCCAAAGACTCACAATTTTATTGTCTCCTAAGATTTCAGGGGGGCGCTGTGGGTTAAACCACAGAGCCTAGGACTTGCCGATCAGAAGGTTGGCGGTTCGAATACCCGCTATGGGGTGAGCTCCTGTTGCTCGGTCCCTGCTTCTGCCAACCTAGCAGTTCAAAAGCACGTCAAAGTGCAGGTAGATAAATAGGTACCGCTCCGGCGGGAAGGTAAATGGCGTTTCCGTGCGCTGCTCTGGTTCACCAGAAGCGGCTTAGTCATGCTGGCCACATGACTTGGAAGCTGTACGCTGGCTCCCTTGGCCAATAAAGCAAGATGAACGCCGCAACCCCAGAGTCGGTCACGACTGGACCTAATGGTCAGGGGTCCCTTTACCTTTACCTTTACCATTTGGTGAACCAGATCCCACTTTTTCAGACACAGGAAGCGCTGTCTTCAATTTACTTCAAACTGCTACCTGTCAAATATCATAGAACCATAGAAATGTAGAGTTAACAAGACGTAATAGGGACTGGAAGCATGAGTTCAAATACCTCCCTTCTCTGACTGTCAGGAGGGTGTATGAGGAGCAATTGTCTCCATCTCATTGAGAGAAGAGGGCAAGGGGAAAGTCTCTCCAGTTATAGGTGCTTGTAGCAGCTGTCACTAGAGACCAATTTAACAGGTGGATGGAAGCTTTGGTACATGTGGTGCCTCATACGGCCATTGTATGAACTGGATCTTGATGCCGGAGCTCTGAGCCTAATGCATCCATTTGCTTGAGCCGACCTTGAATTATACGACATTTACAGTCTGTGCCTGACAGTCTTTCATGGCTGATTCACAAAACCTCTTGGAACAAGCTCACCCGATGCTACAAGAAGCAATAAGCAAAGAGTGTGTGTGATCCACAACTAACGTTACTTTAAAGCAGCAGCAGATCAAAACCTTTTCACGCTCCAAGCTGCTTTCTAAAGTTGACAGAGTCCTTTTAATGCAAATTCACTTCAAACCGTAATTTCAGAGCAAACTTTAAAACCCTCCATAAGGCTTACAACCTCTACAATGTCTCATTGTTTTTTGTTCCAAAACAGTTGAAAGAAAGACCCTCTCTTTTCCATCTGGAGTCGGCGAGGTTTGGCTTGAAGAAAATAACAATCCCAACACGCAATCGCATTAACTCGAATTGTTAAACTGAAATTCTTCTACAATAAGAGATCAATGAAATTAAAGACCATTCGCATTAAATTACTTCCATCCATTATCCACGACGCATTACATCTGCTGCACTTTTGCCGACGGAATATTACTTTCACTGTTATGAGGGCAAGGAATACAGATCCCAATAAAAGAACACAGACATCAAACATCGGTTCCTTGTGGCATTCCCCTTTGAAGTCTCATTGGCTTGCTTCCAGGATCCAGTCACAAATTGATTTAGAATTTTCATATATATATATATATATATATATATATATCCCAGCCCCCCTTCTGAAGAGTGCTCTGGGACCGTTAACCAAGATGGAAATTCCAGTCTCTGATTGAATCTCCAGCCATGTTGCATTAGTAAGGGTACTGTATTTCAAACGGATTTCTTTCTTTTCAGCCAACCCTGTTTCTCCTGGCTACGTACGAAATGCACGGCATTGCCTTGAGCTTGGCCGTGTAGCATTATCAGCCATGAAAGAATTTGAGCTCAACTGGCTCGCTTGATTCAACTGGATGATATGTTTCCATTGGCAAACGTCCCCATTAAAACCAACATCTTGAGAATACTTGGGTGAATTTAGTTTGTGTCGGCTCTGTTTTCCCACAGGTTGTCGAGGAAATGCCAGAAACACACGTTCTCTCTCGTAACGCTAGAACCCGGCGTCATCCAATGAAGCTTGAAGAGTGCGGGCTTCAGGGAAGACAAAAGAAATAGCTTCTTGACACTGTAGAATTTGCTACCACAAGATATGCTGGCTGTCGCCATCTTAGGCAGTTTCAAAAGGGGGTTAGACGAATTCATGAAGGATGAAGCTATTAATGACTATTTGTCATTACAAGCCATATTACCTCCAGTAGGAATATTCCAGAAAGAACTTGAGAATTGGTCTTGAATAGGTTGCTAGGCAACAGAAAAATCTACCCAGCAACAGGAGCCTTTTTTAAGGGCATGTGGTCAATCTGACCAGATTGGTTACAATATCATCAACTCCATGAGATATTTAAACTTGGTAAACAAAATGGTTTTGCAATGGAGCCTTCCAGATTTGAAAAAGAATTGATTAACTCCAAAAGAATTGATTAACTCCAAAGGAAAAACTCTTTCTAAAATGTATAGACTCCTCCTTGACTGGGAAGTCAAGGAGGAGGAGGTAAAACCAGTAATAGTTAAATGGGCTCAAGATCTTGGTTATAACATCCCAATAGATGCTTGGGAACGACTATGGAAGGTAGATATGAAGTTCACCGTGTGTTATATATTGAAAGAAAATTTTATGAAAATGCAATTCCGCTGGTATTTAACACCATTAAACTATCTAAAATGTATAAGAATACCTCAAGTAAATGTTAAATGTTGGAGATGTGGGGAAGCAGAAGGTACAATGCTACATATGTGGTGGAACTGTAAGAAAATAAAGGAATTTTGGGAGGTAATTTCTAATGAGCTCAAAAACATGTTTATGATCTACATTATTAAAAAGCTGGAAGCTTTCCTTTTGGGTATACTAGGTTCAGACATCCCTAAAAAGGTGAGGAAAATATTCTTGTATGCCACGGTAGCTGCAAGAACGTTAATCACTAGAAACTGGAAAGGGGACACAATCCCGACCAAACTGGAGTGGCAAAGCAAACTGTTAGAATATGCTGAACTGGCAAAAATGACAGGGAAATTGAGAGGACATACTGATCAAACATTTATGAAAGAATGGGACATGTACAAAAAATATCTTAAGGAACATCGTAGTAATATGTCAATGGCAAACCCCAACTATCTTCTCCCCTAACCTTATACTGTGTACAATACTGAAGTCTTGCATCAAATAAAACATTGTTTTCTTTCTGTTTTAAAGATAGTTCTGCCAGTAAAAATTTGAATAATATTTCCATGGGCCTGGACAATGCTTCATTTCCAAAGGAGTCAGACGCTTCAAAGCATTATAAATTTCAATTTCCAGTTGTTGGAAAAATTGTTGATTCATTTCATAAAATTCACACGCTGCTTGACTTTTATTTTTTAATGAACACTCACCAGTGGTTTCCAAAATGCATTTTTTTAAACCCTTAGCACACAGAGAGCAGACGCTGTGTGCTGGGGGCTCACATGGGTGTCAGTGCACCATCATAGGCACATGTCCTGCACCGGCTTCTAACGCAGGTTGTGATAAAACTATTTTGAGAAAACAGTGGGAAAAGAGAGATCAGCCACCAGTGTAGGGTTGCCATATTTCAGAAAGTGAAAATTCAGAGTTGTTGAACTTTCGGTGGGGGGCAATTTTTTTTGAAGTTGTTAAGGAAATTTTAAAGGAAATTTGCTAAAATCTAGCCTTCCAACATGGGTTGCCATACATCCAGATCTCCCCAGACATTTCAGCAATTACCATCCAGACCCTGTTTTTGTCTGCCATATTCCAGATGTATTGCAGCCCTACGCCAGAGCTCACCCTTTACTCCAACCGGCACCCTTGAATCGCAGACTCTGAGCCTCAGGCGGTCTGGCAGGCCTATTTAATCACCTTAAATGTGATCATGGATGAACACACACACTCATGTTCCTTCTCCACCTCCATACCCTGAGAAAAGACAGCCCCCCTGGTTTTTCAGCCCCCCAAAACAGATTTAATGTGTGTTGTTCCAGATTCAAGCTTGCCATGGGATTCTCTAATAAAATAATTAATATGTATGAGATGACACAATAGGCTAACAGCTTTAAGGCACCCGCCGCGTTCTATTATGTATGACTTGCCGAAAAGCAAATACAATTATTATCCTAAGTTATAATAATTATGTAATATTTCCTTGATGGAAGCAATTGCCATCTATTGTGCTGGGGAGTAATTACAGCCTTCTGAAAACCTTGATGGTCTTTGGAATCTTGAACAGGCAGCAGAAATCACAAGTGCGTTTAAAACAAAAAAAGGCCAACCTACAACACCGGGGACAATTTCTTCAAAAAAATTGGATGTGCCCAGAAGACTAAGAGGTTAAAGTGGTAACGGTTAGCTTTAAAATATGGTGTGTTTTTATTCTCTTAGCAGTTTGATGGGGTGCCTTCCAGATGTTTTCAACTACAACTCCCATCAGATGATGGCGTCCGATTTTGCTGTTACAGATTCACCATAGCATTTCTTCTGTGTGCTTCTCCCATTTATTATTATCATTTATCAAGACAGAGAAAAGAAAGTGCTTATTCACGCAGCGCGCAGTTAAAACTTTTGAACTCGCTCCCGCAGGAGCATAGCTGTCAATATTTCCCCTTTCTAAAGGGAAATTCCCTTATTCTGAATAGGATTCCACGGAAGAAAAGGGAAAAGTTGACAGCTATGTGCAGGAGGCAGTGATGTCCACCGGCATGGATGGCTTAGGGTTAGACAAATTCACGGAGGAGAGAGCTATCGATGACTACTAGGCAGGATGGCTATGCTCTGTCAGGTGTGCGTGCAGGAGCCAGGCCCTGTGACCAACAGGACTCTGCAGGACTGGGGCCTTCCTAAGTTTGTTCTGAAGAGGCAAGGCGCGCCGCACAGGTGAGGCCGATTGGTAACTCACAGCACCTCGTGGCAAGATCCAGGAAGGGATATAAGGTCAGCATTTTCCCTTCGGCTCTTTGCCACAGCAACACGTTCCCTGCCTTGGACTCCTTGCTTCTTGATCCTCAGACCCTTGACTTTGTGACTCCTTGCTTCTTGATCCTCGGACCCCTGCCTTCGTGACTCCT
>JAXCMG010000059.1:7216568-7243673 GCA_034642415.1 Podarcis siculus
TGACTCCTTGCTTCTTGATCCTCGGACCCCTGACTTTGTGACTCCTTCCTTCTTGATCCTCGGACCCCTGAATTCGTGAATCCTTGTTTCTTGATTTTGGGGCCCCTGACTTTGTGACTCCTTGCTTCTTGATCCTCGGACCCCTGACTCTGTGACTCCTTCCTTCTTGACCCTCAGACCCCTGACTTCGTGACTCCCTGCTTCTTGATCCTCAGACCCTTGGCTTCTTGACTCCTTGCTTCTTGATCCTCAGACCCTTGGCTTCTTGACTCCCGATTCTCTGACCCTTGGACTCTTGGCTTTCTGACTCCTGGCTTCTGGCCTCCTGTTCCTGCTCCCACCCAACCATCTTGCCCCCGGTCCCGACGTCCCCAGCCAGGACTTTTATCGCCCGTGAACCGGACCGTGACATGCGCTGCCTCCAAAGTTGTGGGAAGCAATCCTTCTGAACACCAGTTGCTGGAAACCATAGGAAGGTAGAAGGATAATTTGCTTGTGAGTTTCCTAGATGCATCTGGTTGGCCAATGTGAGGACAGGATGCAAAACTAGATGGGCCAGCAGACTCTTAACTGCTAGCCATCAGTAGTGTTGAAACAATCTCCAAGGTCACGGTGACATAATCATTGCTATAAAAGAAGTTTGGCAGTGATTTGAGAAAAAGAGGGAGGGTATTCCAAACACACGCTTCATGTATCGCCTCAGTTTTCTAAAATGTTATTCTGACACTGGTCTGAAAATATTCGGTGCTGAAAACGTATTCGACCAATTCGGAAAAGTGGCTGGCTTTAAATTAAACAAAAGGAAAACAAAAATAATAGTAAAGAATATGAACACAGACAAAATTGAAGAATTACAAAGAGAAACGGAAATAGAGGTGACCAGAAAGGTGAAATATCTAGGAATATGGGTAACGTCAAAAAACATAGACCTATTCAAAAATAACTATGAGACAGTATGGAGAGGAGTTAAGAAAGATATTGAAACATGGGGCAGACTAAAATTGTCATTCTGGGGCAGAATAGCCACAATTAAGATGTCTGTGCTTCCAAGAGTGTTGTTCTTGTTCCAGAATATCCCTGTGATTAAAGGTACAAAGATATTTAAAGACTGGCAGAGGGTGATTTCAAAATTTGTCTGGCAGGGCAAGAAACCAAGAATAAAATTTAAATTGTTGACTGATGTGAAAGAAAGGGGAGGTTTCGCCCTGCCAGATTTGAAACTGTACTATGAGGCGTCATGCCTATGCTGGGTCAAAACATGGATAAAACTGGAAGATAAGGAAGTGCTAGACCTAGAGGGATTCAATAATCGATTCGGGTGGCACGCCTATTTATGGCATGGGAGGAGGAAAGTACACAGAGACTTTGAAAATCATACTTTCAGAGGTCCACTGATTGAGGTATGGGAGAGGTACAGAGGTATGTTAGAACCTAAAACACCCCACTGGCTGTCGCCATTAGAAGTTTTGAGTGTTAAAAAGATTAACATGAGGGGCAACTGGGCCACCTATGAACAACTGATAATGAAAGAAGAAGGAAAGTGGAAAATGAAGCCGTACGAACAGATTAAAGACAAAGTTTATGACTGGCTGCACTATTTTCAGATAAACGGAATGTTCAGGAAAGATCTTAAAGATAAAGGATATGCTGATAAAGATTCCAGATTCCAGATTGAGATATTGAATAATAACTATAAAATTCTCTCTAAAATGTATAATCAGTTATTGGATTGGAATTTAATAGACGAGGAAGTAAAGTCGGTAATGATATATTGGGCTAGAGATATCGGCCATAACATATATTTTGAAGAATGGGAAAAACTTTGGAAAAAACATCTTAAGTTTACAGCTTGTGTGACACTGAAGGAGAACTTAATGAAAATGTTTTACCGTTGGTATATGACTCCTGTAAAATTAGCCAGAATGTATGGAACTTGTAATAAGTGCTGGAAGTGCAAAGAAAGGGAGGGGACCTTCTACCATATGTGGTGGGAATGCCAAAAGGTTAAAGGGTTTTGGGAGAGTGTATATAACGAAATGAAGAAAATTTTAAGATATACTTTTGTTAAAAAACCCGAGGCTTTTTTGTTGGGATTGGTAGGAAGGGAGATAAAAAGGAAAGATCACAAGCTGTTCCAGTACGCAACAACGGCAGCAAGAGTCTTATTAGCTCAAAATTGGAAATTAGAGGGTCTACCGACAATTGAGGAATGGAGAGCAAAACTATTAGAATATGTGGAGATGGATAAAATGACAGGGAAAATCAGATACGCAAAAGATCAGAGGTTCATTAAGGACTGGGAAAGCTTTACGAATTATCTGGAAAATTTAAGTGATGGACAGATAACACTAGTGGGCTTTAAAGGGGCTCTGTAAAAAGAAAAGGGTATTGTCTAAAGAGAAATGGAAGAAATAGAACGATTAATGGCATTACAAATTAAGAAATGCGAAACTCTAAAAAAGACTAGTACGGATGACTTGTGGAAAGGTTGAAGGAAGTCATACTTGAAAATCTGTGAAAATGAGAATTGAACTTTTTATTTTGGTTTTGTATTTTGTATTATGCAAATTAATAAAAATTAAGTTGGAAAAAAAAGAAAATATTCGGTGCTGAAAACGTAACAATATGAAAAATGTCATATTGTTAGACCAATTATAGGTGGTTTTTGACATCCTGGGATGTTGGATAACAAATGCCAATGTTTATATATGAGTTTCTTAATGCTAGAAGTATGTGGTGTAAATTGCAGTGATGTGCAAATACAATCTTCTCTGGGTTTATCCGAGGTTTTTAAAGCAAGGTCTTTCCTGTTGGTCTAAAAAGAACAAAATCACTGAGGAATTATTTGGTGAAATCGGACCAACTTACATACCCGGAAGCATCAACTAAAGGCCACTACAAATGTGGTAGTTGCAATGTATGCAAATACGCACTACAAGTAAAGGAGTTCACCAACATACAGACCGGCTTCAAGTTTCAGATTGAACATTTTAGTAACTGTAACACGAAGAATAGCATGTATGCATGGATGTGCCCATGCCACAAGATATATATAGGCAAAAGCACCAGACCAATTAAACTATGCATAAATGAACATCGATCACGGATCCGTAACAGAGTGCTAGAAGCCCCAATGGTGGAACATTATATACAGCAAAAACATACGGAGGATGATTTTGTCTTCTTCATTATCTGGAAACCAAAAGTAGATTTATATACCAGGAGAAATATTGATAGACTATTGTTACAACAGGAAGCACGATATATTCATTTGTTTGAAACGATGTCCCCCAAGGGCTTGAATGAACATCAAGACTACAATTCTTTTCTTTAAAAAACCACTATAGATGACCTTGGACTTTAAATCCCTTCTCTGTTTACACCTTTAAGAAGGGAGAGCCTATCCTCCTCCTCCTCCCCCACAGACACATATATAAGACAATGATCTCACTCCCTAATAGAAAACGCACAGAGAAACGCAAGAAAACTTGGATTCAACTATCTAAGGTGAGAAAACACTCATCTGATGTCCGTTTTTCACAAACTATTTGACTGGAAATAATAACTCTTGTAAATTCTTATTTCTAGACGCATGTCGAAAAAGAAACATAAAAGAATTAAATGATATAGACTTCCAACAGATTTATAGTCCTCAAAAAACCGAGGTATGGAACCAAATATCATGATATGTGTTAATACACTTTAGAATGTATATTATATAAAACAAGTATTATCCAACTTAAAGACCACTAATTCCTACAGCGATATTCCGAAAATTTATAATGAAATCTTCCAAATGTTCGTAGAACTTAGTACTCCACCTAAAGTTTGGGTACTTAAACATAGCGCTAGCCCTTGGTTTGATGATGAATGTTTCCAGCTAAAAAGAAAACTGCGCCAAACATTTAAAAATAATCGCACTAAACTAGAGCCCTCTTATCTTGATGAAAAAAGAAAATATCATTACATTCTGGCCGAAAAGAAACAGAAATATGCAACCCAAAAATGGCTACAATTACTCGACTCAATTCAGAGTAAAAACAACAAAGCGTTCTGGAACCTAGTGTACGGAGGATTGAAAGCCGAAAATCAACTAACTCTACCACCAATTGCAGAATCCAAATGGTCCCAATATTTTACATCTGTATTTAACAATCTACACAGTGAACTTAAAGGAAATGAAACCACTAAAAATAAAATCAATAAACTCCAGGAGTGGCCAAGGGTAGAAGAAGAGGAAATTAGAGAGATAGTTAAAAATTTCAAATCGGGGAAATCTCCTGGGCCAGACGGTCTACCAATAGAATTATTTAAGACCTATATAGATTGGTGGGCAGAACCCTTAGCTCAATTGTTTACTCTCATAGATAAATATGGGATCATACCTGAGATATGGTTAAGATCAATAATTATCCCAATCTTTAAAAATGGCGACCCAAAAGAACCAAGGAATTATAGACCGATAAGCCTATTATCAGTGATAGGGAAAATCTACGCTAAGCACCTTTTATCTAAACTCCTTACCTGGATGAAAAATCTAAATTTACCAGGGAAAGAACAAATAGGTTTCTCCAAAGGTTGCTCTACATTAGACCACTGCCTTATACTTATGCATTTGGTTGAAAAATACAGATCTCAAAGGCAATCTAAGATATATGCTGCTTTTGTAGATTTCCGTGGTGCATTCGACTCAATTGACCGCCCAAAGCTGTGGAGGAAACTCGCAGAATTAAAAATTGATCAGCGCTTATTGATTCTAATACAAAATTTATACTCTTCCAATATCTGTCAAGTCAAACTTAACACCAAAGGTCACCTTTCATCAGACATCCCAAACTCGAAAGGGGTAAAACAAGGGTGTATTCTTGCCCCCTTTCTATTTAATTTATTTTTATCAGACTTGCCAGATCACCTTCAAAAAATAGAATCACATGCCCCTAAACTTAATCAGAAACCAGTTCCTCTGTTATTATACGCAGACGATGCTGTTCTACTATCATTAACGAGCTTGGGTCTGAAACGTCTTATATCTTCTCTGATCCTTTACTGCGAATGTAACAAACTCTCTATAAATTACGAGAAGACAAAAATTTTGGTCTTCTCGAAAGGTTGGAAATTAGAGAAATGGAAAATAAGAGGGCAAGAAATCCAACAAGTGAAAATCTATAGGTATCTGGGAATCTTATTCCAGAGCAATTTAGGGTGGGCAAATCATCGCACAAATGCCATAAAACAGGCAAAGTGCACCTCATCAGCAGTTGCCCGTTTTTATTATCAGAAAGGCAATCAATTTATTCCTGCGGCCAATCAGATATTCCAAACAAAAGTGCAATCCCAGATATTCTATGGAATCCCGCTATGGGTCCAAGCATATAATAGTGATTTAAAAAAGATTCACTCCAGCTTTCTGAGACGTATTCTTGGACTCCCAGCTGTGATCAAATATGAAACAATGTGTGCAGAAATAGGCATACACACAATGGAATATTGGGCCTGGTCCACCTCAATAAAGTACTGGTTACGCTGCCATTTTCGCTTCCCTCCATCAAGTCTGCTCGCTGATTTGCTCAAAGACTCCTACAAATCAAGATGGTATCAGTACCTCGAAAAAAAGATTGAATCTTTAGGCATCGAGCTGGAGCCCCTGTACAATTCTAATGAGCAATACACTTTCCATAATATCCTAACTAGACTAAAGGATGTCGAGAGGCAAAATATTATGGCAGCTGTAAACAAAATTTGCTCCCCCATATTCTATGGTTTAAATATCTTAGATAGCAGAGCCAATTACGTCACTAAATTAATAATCCCAGCCCAACGTAGGGCTTTTATGCTGGCCCGTTTGAATGTTTTTCCCTCAGCATTTGTCAGGGGAAGATATCAAAACATTCCCAGAAACAAGAGATTCTGCAGATGTTCTATGAATGTCCCGGACACCGTAGAGCATATTCTCTTTCATTGCCCATTGTACAGTACGCTCCGTCAACGCGTGCTGTCCCCTCTTTTGGGTGGTCCGGAACCCCAGCAAGGTGAATGTGTGGGATTCTGCCTATCCGACGTTGACCAAAGGGTAACGGCGGGGGTAGCCGAGTTTTTGGTAGCAGTTCTCCAAGGAGCAGGTTAACAAGGAAAACCACTGACTCTATATGCATATATATATATATGTATGTAGCCAACTGCTGCCTTTTTATATATATTTCAAGGCTTTTATATCTTATTTTCTCTTTTATGGTTTTATTTGTATAATGCCTAATAAAGGTTTGATAAGTAGTAGTGGTATTGAAGAACCTTGATTTATTTTGACATATTATTTGATATTACCAGCTGAAGAAGGCGTTTACTCCGAAACAGGGCCCTGTCCTGGTCACCACTACTGAGTCGTACATCTGATTCACACTCCGGATACTCCTTTTTGGCCCTATTTGATACTTTATTCTTTATTCTGATTCTATATAATATGGACTCTTTTTGACTGCCATTGAGACTTGTATAAAACTATTGTTGTGTACTGGTATTTTATGTACCTTTATACTATATCACTGCATATTTGAAACTACATTAATTCTGCACTTAAACGTTGTATCTAAATTTACTATTACCTTAAAACTATTGTACTTACCCGTTGTGTTTAAATTTACTATTAGCTTCAAACTGTTATTCTTAGCAGAATATACACGTTTTTCTTTTCAACTCTCGAGTAGGAATTATTCTTTATATTGAAACTTGTGGCCTGAGCTCTTGGTATATCCTTTTTAGTGTGCTTCAAAGACCCTGCAGCTCGGAGGGCAATTTATTTATCCATTTCAGAATGGATATATGTATTGCTTTCAAAAGTGGTTTACAAAACCAACGGCAATACGAACAATGTGGCTGGGTGGGGCGAACAGATAAGAATCACCCTTGTAATAATAAAAAGAAACATATAATGGAGTAGGGGTTGGGGGCGAAAAATTCACAAAAATAAAAACTCTCATTGGAAATCATTATTTGCCTTTCTGTTTGTTGATCTAAGGTAAAGGTAAAGGGACCCCTGACCATTAGGTCCAGTCATGACCGACTCTGGGGTTGCGGCGCTCATCTCGCTTTATTGGCCAAGGGAGCCGGCGTACAGCTTCTGGGTCATGTGGCCAGCATGACTAAGCCGCTTCTGGCGAACCAGAGCAGCGCACGGAAACGCCGTTTACCTTCCCGCCGGAGCGGTACCTATTTATCTACTTGCACTTTGACATGCTTTCGAACTGCTAGGTTGGCAGGAGCAGGGACCGAGCAACGGGAGCTCACCCCGTCATGGTGATTTGAACCGCCGACCTTCTGATCGGCAAGTCCTAGGCTCTGTGGTTTAACCCACAGCGCCACCCGCGTCCTCCACATTTGTTGATCTACTGAATTGCAATTCTGACATAGCTGGAAAAGGGCTAACGTTAGGGAGGCAGCATGGTGTAGTGGTTAGTGTGTTGGACTAGAAGCAGGGAGACTGGTGTTCGAATGCCCACTCGGCTATCTTTCTTCTTCTTTGGCGACCACTTGGAGCTGAGTGTCTTTGTTCCAAGTTTATTTAGGGAGAGAGGAACAGGGAGGTGCTTGACTGCAACCACCGAGAGATGATTCACCATGGATTCAAACACTTTGGGGAACCGACTTCCGATTTTCAGGGGCTACCAAGAACCAGGAAGTTCAATTTCCAGTGTCTTCTGGTCTGGCCCTAATTCTAACGTATCACCAATATTTCCTCTACCCCCAGATATCTTTTTACATTAAAAAACCCCCAAACACTTAAGAGACGATTTGTTCTCTTCCTATGCCCCCCTCCATTTTTGCAAGGTACTGAGCTGCATAATCTCGTACAACTCAAAGAGAACAAGATTAGAGTGTATTCCCCAAGTCTCCTAATGAGATGAGGAATTAATATTTGAAAAAAGTGAGGAAATCCTGGCTTAACACACTTCTGGGAGAATGCGCTGCAGCCAGCCAGTTGCTCGGCCATGGTAAATCCTCCTTTCTTGGTTTTTGTGATATGAGGATGCCTCCCTTTAAAAAGGGGATTTAGCTGGAATTCAACATGACCTGTGAGGTGTTCTTTGACCAGCTCTTTAAACTGTGATGCCCAGAACTACATACTGTACAGTACTGCAGGTGGGGTCTGACCAAGGCAGAATAGACCAGTACTATTGCTTCTCTTGAAGAATCAGAGACTGGTCTTAGCTGAGAAATTCTATAAGGCAAATATAACTGATAGCCAGAGGCTACCTTCTGAGCTTGGAAAAAACTTTCAAAGTCAACAGGTTACTTCCAAATGTACACAAACAGAGGAGAGAGACGGCTATCTTCAGGACCAGTCCCACTTGATATGCACGGACCTCTCCAGCATGAAAAAAAATCTAACAATAAATTAAAACAACAAAACAAAGCACTAAAAGGAGTTAAGAAGTAAATTGGAAGAGACGATAAAAACAAGTGCTAAGGGTTGGTTATAGAGCAGAAACTTGCCTTAGAGTTGGCCTTAGAGCTCAAAACCCTGCTTCGGGCATTCGGCAGCCATCTTGACTCATTTATGTGCATAAATTGATAAGAAAACCATGCATTTGTAAACACGTCAGATTTAGCCTGACTCTGCTAATCTGACACTGTGTATTCATTTTCCCATTGACTAATCTCTGAATGCAATCGTACCAGTTATAGAAAATTCCAAGGATGTGTCACTGTCATTCTGGCACCTAATAATAAAAGGATTCCCCCCCTCCCGGTGGAACCTGCTGGTCATTCTGTTGGCTGGGGCCACTCCCAGGCAGCAGTAGAAACTAATAAAAATAAAAAATAAAAATTCCATTTATACTAAAATTAAACTAATCCCCAGCCCCAACTAAACGTTTATCCTACTCTCAACAGAGCAAAAAAAAAAAAAAAACCCCTATATTTAAAACACCACAAATTAAAAACTATTTTAAAACATTTAAAAGAATTTTTAACACAGCAGGGCAATGTCCCTCTGGCCTCCCAGAAGATTTGGGAACAGCGCGGTGACTGATTCTGGAGAGATAGTTAAGTAGATCCGCAAAACTGAGCTTACTATCTGTGAGTATAAGAGCCCCAAACAGAACAACCTCTCCAACCGTAAGGAAACAAACTGTCATGCAACTTAATCTTACCGGGGTGAGATACCAGTGGCATATAAGATACAAACAGTCATACCTCGGGATGAATACGCTTCGGGTTAGGCAAATTCGGGTTGTGCTCCGCAGCGACCAGAGCGCGTTACTTCCAGGTTTCGCCCCACGCGCATGCGCAGACCGTCAAAATGACGTCATGTGCATACACAGAAGCACTGAAACGTGACCCGTGCATGTGCAGAGCGCGGACAAGGGTTACATTCACTTCAGGATGCGAACGGAGCTCCGGAACGGATCCCGTTCGCATCCTGAGGTAGCACTGTACCTGCATATATCTTATTGCTGCAACCCGCACTGGGACCTTATGTTAAAGATAAGGTCAGGGAAGAATAAAGGGAAAGGAAGCCAGAAGTAAAGCCACAGGTAACATACAGGTAACATACCTGTTACCTGGATGACGTGTTGACGTTGGACGGGGTAAAGGGCCTTTTAGTGGTGGCACCCCAGCAGTTGGCTGCCCTCCACAGGAGCTCAGTGCCTCCTCTGTTGTCATCTTGACCTTAGCTCCCCCTGCCCCTGCCAGTATATTCCCAGACTCTTTCCCAACAGGCTATCTGGATTTCATCAAGAAGAAAGCGTTGGAAAACATAATTAAATGCAAACACCCAACTAGGTTAAAGGAAAGGAGGCAAGCTGTTCCTTTTAGACGCATCCAATAGCAAAAGGCTGTTATTTCATCTTCGTTCAATTAAGATCTACAAAATAATACAACAGCAGTTACCAGCCAGTTACAAAACCTTTGCCACAGTTTGGATGTCGGCCGCAAAGTCTCTTCTTGGTGCCCAGAAACAACTTCTGAGCTTCTTCTTCTGTTGTTTTAAACAAAGAGGAAGTTGCTGTTCTGACTACTGATGGGCCTCAGGGACATGTTCCTGGGTCACTGGTCATACCCTTGGCTCTCGTGTGTTAAAAGGAGGAAGGAAGGCTAACTTTCGTTAATGTCACAAGGGGATACAATTCTTCCACCAGTGCACGTTAGGAAAATATACAGGCCAGGCTTCAGGTTTTTGAAGGCCCTGAGAGGAAAAGATCTCCGGTGTTCCCTCACCCCCATCTCTCTCTCTCTTTCTCTCTCTCTTTCTCTCTCTCTCTCTCTCTCTCTCTCTCTCTCTCACACACACACACGGTGACTCTGCTATGAAGGAAGTTTAATAAATAATAATAATAATTTCATGATTTGTATCCCACTCATCTGGCTGGGTTGCCCCAGTTTGCAGTGCTTGGGACATTTTACTTGAGAGAAAAGGCAAGCAAGAAGAGATACCACCAAAGTTTATAAAATTATGGCACGGATTAAGAAAAGGTTTCCCTCCTCTCTCATTCCACTATACTGTAACTTCGTTGTTCTGTATGGGACAATGACAATAAAGATTATCGTATCGTATTACATACGGTATGTACAGTTGTTTATGGTTTTTTATATTATTTTTGCTGTAAAAATGTGTGAGATTACGATATTGTATTTATTTGCATTACCTAGAGCCTGTTCTACTGATGAAGCCCAGGACGGTGAAACAAGGTGAATATTCCGGAAATCCTTGTCTTAGACTCTGGGAAAGGATTCTGTGGAACTCTAACAACCCTTCACGTGGATTATTGGACTCTATGAACAGACAGGTGGAATAGACACTTATACATGTATGGACCTTATGCATGTACTGACTAGAGAATGAACTGATCCACTGGGTCTTCTGCTTTCTTCATTGAACTTTATGAAATCTACAATTTGATACAATGAATAGTATACAGCTGGTTACGTCTTGTGTGTTTATTGAGTATGTTTCATGTAACCATAGGTTTGTTGTTGTTGTTTTGCCTTTGGACAATGGCACGTTCCTCCTGGTCTTCTGCTGCAGCAAAACTGCCCATGGGACCCCCAGCCTCTTTCTTCGAAGAGATTTTCTCCAGGGTCTGGGCTGGAGGGACTCCTGACATCATGTATTTGGTGCTTTGCAAATACTCCAAGGTGCAAAACAATTGAGCCAAAGTATATCTGGAATTAGTAAGGGACGTGGGTGGCGCTGTCGGTTAAACCACAGAGCCTAGGACTTGCCGATCAGAAGGTCGGCGGTTCAAATCCCCGCGATGGGGTGAGCTCCCGTTGCTCAGTCCCTTCTCCTGCCAACCTAGCAGTTCGAAAGCATGTCAAAGTGCAAGTAGATAAATAGGTACCGCTCCGGCGGGAAGGTAAACGGCATTTCCGTGCGCCGTTCTGGTTCGCCAGAAGGAGCTTAGTCATGCTGGCCACATGACCCAGAAGCTGTACGCCGGCTCCCTCGGCCAATAAAGTGAGATGAGCGCCGCAACCCCAGAGTTGGCCACGACTGGACCTAATGGTCAGGGGTCCCTTTACCTTTACCTATATCTGGAATTAAGAACACGTGAGAGTTCCAAGCCACCTCTGCTGGAGAGCTTTCCATGACGACAAGCTTCTCTTTCAACTCTGCGGCTTTCTGTGTTCAAAGTTGTGTAAACTTCGGGAAGGATTCCTGATTGCAAAACCAAGCTTAGCACCCAAGGAGAGAGCATGTGTTGTGGTCTGCGGAGACTGCAGAACAGAGATTGCGAACAAAGAATGGGGCGAAGGGAGTGGCAGAGGCAAAGGGAGGTCAGCAACCAAAGTGGCTTAGCTGTGGGAACTGTGTACAGCCCGTTGATTGGTTCTAAATATATACCAAATTCCTTCTCAAAAGCTATAATTAAAAAAACTCCCATCTATTTCAGGGGACGTGTGTGCCAGAAAGAAGATGATTTAATTACAGCTTTCAAAGTGGAATTTGACCATAAGATATACAGAAATCAATAAGCAAAGAGCAATGCAGTTTCTATGCAACATGCAATAATGTCGTGTATCTGCTGACCTTTGGGAACTCTTGCTACGATGCCTCGAACGAAAAGGAATATGCTCCTATCAAAGGGAAGGTAGAGGAGATGGCCAGCCTGGGCAGCTGTTTCAGAGGTCAATTCCTCACATTGAAAATAAAATAAAATCCTTCCACCAAGACGTTCAGGGTGGTGTATATGTTTGCTCTCTCCTCTTCTTTTACAACAACCCTGTGAGGTAGGTTAGGCTAGGTTGAGAGAAGGTGACTGGCCCAAAATCACCTTGTGAGCTTCATGGACGAGTTTACTGGGGGGGGGGGGTAATCAATTTTTAAGCAAACAGTTTGGATTAGCATATCAGATTTAATAAAGGAGATTAAAGGGGTGTGCTGTGTCCAGTATACCTGAAGGAGCGTCTTCACCTCCATCGTTCAGCCCGGACACTGAGGTCCAGCGCCGAGGGCCTTCTGGCGGTTCCCTCGCTGCAAGAAGCCAAGTTACAGGGAACCAGGCAGAGGGCCTTCTCGGTAGTGGCACCCACCCTGTGGAACACCCTCCCACCAGATGTCAAAGAGAAAAACAACTACCAGACATCTAAAGGCAGCATTGTTTAGGGAAGCTTTTAATGTTTAATAGATTGTTGTATTTTAGTGTTTTGTTGGAAGCTGCCCAGAGTAGCTGGGGAAACCCAGCCAGATGGGTGGGGTATAAATAAATTATTATTATTATTATTATTATTATTATTATTATTATTATTATTAAGCTTTAGAGATTTAGTGGCTGAGGAAGATCTACAGCTGGTAGTGAGAATCTGAACACGGGCAAGAAGAGGAATTTAAGCAAGATGGAAATTTACACAGATGTCTTGGGGAAAACATGGAATGGGGCAGCACTGACTAAACTGAGAAATTTTGTGAGAATCAGATCTTTATGGGACCCCACTGCTGAGGTGCAACATGAGATCTGTGTTATCCCCCCCTCTCTCCTCCTTCTTCCTTAGCCAACTTCTGCTTGTAAGATACCTGCCCTTTTATTCCATGACTGTGAAGTTTATGTAGGAGCTTCCAGTAAAGGGACTTTCTCTAAATATTTTTGGAAGGTCAATCATATGATGTACTTGGACTGCTCTTATCTACGGATTTGCTTGTTGCCTTTTAAAATTCTTTCAGGGTTACTTGCCGACTGTAAAGCGGGTCTGAACGTTACTGTAAAAAATAAATTTGGGTCACTGGAGAAAGAGCGAAAAGCAGAAGAAATCCTTGAAAAAACTAAAAACCTATGTCCTGTCCAAACTAAAAGGAAGACACACACACAGAGAGAGAGATTAAAGCAGTACAGTACTTGTAAATATAGCCAGAGTTCTGTGATTTTATAGCATTTCATATTTATGGACTATGGTTCACTACAACCATTTAAAACAGTATCGCTAAACCCCACTGATCCGCTGGGCAGGCAGTGAGATGGTTTTCAGTGCTTTACTGCCTGCAAACGCCACTAGGAAAAAGAATTATAGGTGATGTGTTGCAGCTCTGCCTACAAAAACACCAAGAATGTTACACAGAACCACAACAAAAGCATCTCCCTATGGAACAAGGTTTCTTCTGAGCCCCAATGTCGTGGCAATAAGTAATTCAAAAGTTCAGAGTTACCCTGCCCACTACCTGTCCCCTCCCATCTGTTGGCATGGGCCAGCCAAAGTTAAGCACTTGCGTTGATGCCTGAGAGATGTAAGGATGTGATTTGAACTCTTGGCATCATCTGACACTTCTCCCTACCCTCCCATTAGTGACCGTCTCCCCATTAGAATTTAGACTGCAAACTCCTTGGGGCAGAACCTTCGCTTCTTGCTTATTTAGGGTCCTATGGAATCCACCCCTTTGCACAATTGGTTCCACGTGGCCAAACCATTGGCTCACCATGCAAAAACAGCTGGTTGATTGCCAGAGGGTGTTGGGTAGGTGGATAGGGATCTGCTTTTTGGGGGAAATTTTTTAGGGCTATCTCTAATCTACTCCTTGGCTCCTGAACCATAATGGTAACAGGAAGCCGTGACTGCCACCAAGTTGTTAGGTAAAGGTAAAGGGACCCCTGACCATTAGGTCCAGTCGTGGCTGACTCTGGAGTTGCGGTGCTCATCTCGCTTTACTGGCCAAGGGAGCCGGCGTACAGCTTCTGGGTCATGTGGCCAGCATGACTAAGCCGCTTCTGGCGAACCAGAGCAGCGCACGGAAACGCCGTTTACCTTCCTGCCGGAGCGGTACCTATTTATCTACTTGCACTTTGACGTGCCTTTGAACTGCTAGGTTGGCAGGAGCAGGGACTGAGCAACGGAAGCGCACCCCGTCGCAGGGATTCGAACCGCCGACCTTCTGATCAGCAAGGTTTAGACCACAGCGCCACCTGCATCCCAAGTTGTTGGGTATAGTGATTTAATTTAATGAAACTGGGAATGCCTCAATGCATTACAGTGTTTTTAATTCTGAAATGTTCCCCAGTAACTCTCATATGATTGGTTAGCTCTGGTCACACGAGAGGTATCTTATTACAGTGGTACCTCGAGTTACATACGCTTCAGGTTACATATGCTTCAGGTTACAGACTCCACTAACCCAGAATTAGTGCTTCAGGTTGTGAACTTTGCTTCAGGATGAGAACAGAAATTGGGCAGCAGTAGCGCAGCAGCAGCAGCGGGAGGCCCCATTAGCTAAAGTGGTGCTTCAGGTTAAGAACAGTTTCAGGTTAAGAACGGACCTCCGGAACGAATTAAGTTGTTAACCCGAGGTACCACTGTACTTGGATGCCTTTAAAAGATGGCAGCACAAATTCGTGAAGGCTACCCGTGGCTACTAGCTGTGACAACTACGTTGACTCACTACTCGGGAGGCAGCAATGCTTATTTCCAATTGCTGGAAACCATAGGAGAAGAGGGGGCTCTTAGGCTCAGGTCCTGATTGCAGGTTTCGCTTGGGCATCTGATTGGCCACTGTGAGAACAGGATGCTGGACTAGAGGGGCCCCTGATCGGATCCAACAGGAGTCTTCTTACATTCATCAAACACAATCGCCATTCATTTCGGTGCAAAGGAAACACATTTTTTCATCTCCACCAAGCTAAGCAGTTGGCTCTTTATCTCTCTCGCCCTGACCTAGCCACTGTGATCCATGTGACTGTCACCTCCGGACTTGATTATTGTAACTCACTCTACCTGGGGCTGCCCTTGAGACTGACCCAGAAACTCCAGTGGGTGCAGAATGCCGCGGCGAGACTCCTTACGGGGTCCTCGCTGCGAGATCACATTCACCCAGTGCTATACCAGCTGCACTGGCTCCCAGTGGAGTACAGGATCAGGTTTAAGGTGCTGGTTTTAACCTTTAAAGACCATACGGCCTAGGACCCTCATACCTACGGGACCGCCTCTCCTGGTATGTCTCACGGAGGATCTAACGGTCTTCAAACAAAAACATCTTGGAGGTCCCAGGCCACAGGCTGGCCTCAACCAGAGCCAGGGCTTTTTCAGCTGTGGCCCCAATCTGGTGGAATGCTCTGTCACAAGAGACTAGGGCCCTGCAGGACTTGACAGTTTTCCACAGGACCTGCAAGACAGAGCTGTTCCACCAGGCCTTTGGCCAAGGCACTGTCTGACCCCCTCCTTTGGTAATCCTCACAGAACTCTAGCCCAATGGTTGCCATTAATTTGATTTTGAATTGATTTTAAAATGAATTGATTTTAGAATGCTGTGTTACTTTTATTGTTGTTAGCCACTCTGAGCCCGGCTTCAGCTGGGGAGGGTGGGATATAAATAAAATTTTATTATTATTACCGTAACACAAATGGTCTCTGTTTGCGAATCAATTGCCTATCATTTGTTGCTTAAGGCCCACAACAGCAGCAAATACCAATTGCATTTGCTGAGTGGGTTTCCATTTCAGACATGGGACAAATAAGTGAGAGTCGACAATTACTGCTCCTGCTTTTGTCAGAGTTATCTGACACCTCTAGTCCCCATTAGTAGCACCTCAGAGAAGAGGTAAACAGGATTCTTCACTGTAACGGCAGCTATCCTGCATCCAGAATCTTAGGCTGGGCAAAAGGAACTCTGGGAAGGCAGCAAAGGGCAAGGGGAAGTTGAGCTGGGCAAGGGTTAAGCAAAAGTATTCCCAGACCTGAACTCTCCACTGAACATCTTGTTTTAAGTCCTGCGCCCGCAGATGCAACCAAAAGGCAGCAATGGTAGTTGGCCCTCAAAAATTTCAGCCCTCGAGTGCCTCAGTGTTTTGGATGGTGGCTTTGAAATCCAATCCATTTCCTAGAACTGGAAATGAAGAATTAATCCTTGAACTGTAAAAATAACATCCTGCATGGGAGAATTAATGGAAACAAGTAACAGGCCAGCCAGTAAGACACTTTCATCCTGGATTTTTAATTCTCTGGTTTATTTTGGACCAAACACTCGAAGCGTGCGTTGTTTTTTTTCTCCTCGCCCACCCCCCTACTTTCTTGGTATCCAATGTACACATGATGGTTGCAATAAATTAGAATATTTAGCTGTTTGAACTCTTAACAAAACATTTTCCTCCTCCGCCTTCAGTTATGTTCCTCTAGGCTGTCCCCAAGCCAAGGGCAATTCAGATCTCAGGCAGATTTGGGCAGCATATGCTCAAAACATGTTTCAGCTGCTGACCTCACCAACCCAACACATGAAAGCTAAAAATAAACTTGGGATGGCAGAGCTAGACAAATGGGAGCCCACATTCCTTCCTGGGAAAGGAAAGGGAGACAGCGACTCCTCTGATCTGTTTATTGTAGGAAGATAAGATCTGATGTCAAATGTCCGAACGGAGATTGACTTTCTGGATTCTGTCTTCCGGACAGCGCAGTCCTCTTCTGGATGCATCCTCTGAGAATCCACAGTATTCTCCATCTCCATGTTGCATCGAACCAAATCCACAATTATTTCCTCGATGTCCCCCATGCACTTATTTAATCCACTTAAATGGCTGGTTGAAGATCCTCTTTGCAACCTCTGTAGCAGCCCAGCCAATTATTCCACTTTACTAGGAGCTGGAGGGGAACCTAATGCTTAGAATCATCTCCCTCTAGTTAAGTGCATTCCAAACAGACATGGACCACAGTCCTCTCAAACTGTGTGTTGAATGACTGTAATGCACGTTAAAAAATAAATTCTATTAAGGTTCATAGAGGAAAATGCAAAATTTAATATCTTGTTTTTTAACCAAACCAAGACTTCTATCTAGATACAATAAAAACACCAAAAAGGGCGGTGCAGGGGAGAGAAATAGAGAAATGATATCATGGGCTGTCCTTTGAGTCTGCTGGTTGACATCGCAAGGGATCGTTGCCTTAGGAGAGTGAGAAAAATTCTCAGGGATGACTCACACCCCAGCCATCACCTCTTTAATCTTCTACTGTCAGGCAGGAGATATAGAAATATAATCAGCCATACCAACACGGTAAAAAATAGCTTCTATCCGTGGGCTGTTAGGCTGTTGAACAGAAAATAACATAGTGAAATTGACTTGCGAGGTGGTGTGTTGTTTGATAAGCACACAGACTGAGTGTTTTGGGGGGGAGGCTTGTTTAATTTCATTGTGCACAGGTTGTACAATGACAATAAATGTATTATTATTATTAAAGAATTTTTAAAAAGAGAGTAGAAAAGAGAAAGATAGAAAAATAAGATTCAGAAAGTAAAGTACTTTCGATTCTTCATCTGTCCGCCATATAAGAAAACAATATTCACTTTGCCCAATCCAATATAACAATGTGCTTTTTGATATGCATGTACGAAGATGATATTGGCCTTGCAGAAATGAAACATTTATATTGACATTTTAACTTCAATGTGCTTTCTGTGCTATTGGTTGACCCGGTATGTGCTTTACCGTATTGTCAAACATCTTTTTAAAAATATAAAAAATGAAAAGGGGTGTGTGTTCTGCACCAGGCAGGAGAACAGCCTGTTGGATCAGCCAGATTGCTCCCCCCCTACATTTGTGCATCTGGTTCTTCCCTCCTAAGTGCAGAACCTGACATTTGTCCCTATTGAAATTCATTTTGTTGTTGTTGTTGTTGTTTAGTCGTTTAGTCATGTCCGACTCTTCTTGACCCCATGGACCAGAGCATGCCAGGCACTTCTGTCTTCCACTGCCTCCCCCAGTTTGGTCAAACTCATGTTGGCAGCTTCAAGAACACTGTCCAACCATCTTGTCCTCTGTCGTCCCCTTCTCCTTGTGCCCTCCATCTTCCCCAACATCAGGGTCTTTTCCAGGGAGTCTTCTCTTCTCATGAGGTGGCCAAAGTATTGGAGCCTCAGCTTCAGGATCTGTCCTTCCAGTGAGCACTCAGGGCTGATTTCCTTCAGAATGGAGAGGTCCAAAACAAGCTTTAAACCTGGGGAACTTGTCGCGGTGCGAGAGGAAGTTGTGAAGCAACGCACCCCGTGTGCCTGCAAATAAACAAGGCGTCAAACAAGCAAAGACTTTACTGTGTCCTTTTGAATGCAGTTTTGAACTGTGTTCCCCTTTTCCATATAGCAGAAATTCAGAATTTCTGAATAGCAGCGAGGTGAATCCTCGGAAGTGGTGCTGACGTATCATTCACAAGTCGTTATTAAAGCAGATTTGAAGCCACTCCCCAACAGATACTGAGTTTGGCTAGGGCTGCTCTCTCTTGTAGGGACGCCGGTGGCGCTGTGGGTTAAACCACAGAGCCTAGGACTTGCCAATCAGAAGGTTGGCGGTTCGAAGCCCTGCGATGGGGTGAGCTCCCGTTGCTCGGTCCCTGCTCCTGCCAACCTAGCAGTTCGAAAGCACGTCAAAGTGCAAGTAGATAAATAGGTACCGCTCCGGCGGGAAGGTAAATGGCGTTTCCGTGCGCTGCTCTCGTTCGCCAGAAGCGGCTTAGTCATGCTGGCCACATGACCCGGAAGCTGTCTGCAGACAAACGCCACCTCCCTCGGCCAGTAAAGCAAGATGAGCACCACAACCCCAGAGTCGGTCACGACTGGACCTAATGGTCAGGGGTCCCTTTACCTTTACCTGCTCTCTCTTGTAGGGCTACATCGCAGCATCGTGGCAAGTACAGCTCTATTCACACAGCTCACGTATGTCAAAGCAAAATGAAGAGGGGGTGAAGATCTATTCACGTATATATTTTTTATCTACACATTTTTGTGTCCTTTTGTTTTTTTCTTTGCATCTTTATAACTGAAAACTTCAGTATTGTTATTTGATATTAACATTAAAAAGGGGGGGTAGGGATGCAGATTCTTGCCTGCTGGTCTCATCCCTAACTTCTATACTGTTAGACTTAGGGGAGGCCCCCCCAAAAAACCCATTAATAAATGGTAGTATTTTGATTGGTTGGGAGTATTGAAGAGCAAATTGCAGGCCAGTGGAAAATTCAGGCTAAGCTTCCTTTTGAAGCCAGGGCCTCACCTGAAAAAATAGAGGCATTAACATGACAAAAGTTGTTGATAGCCCATATAAGAGGAATTCTTGGGCCTGGGCAGACAGAGGTTGCCATGGTGAAGGGGTGTGCGTTTGAGGTGTCAGGAAAAGAGTCTTTAGAGCAAGGTGTGCTGGGAAAAAGGAGGAGAGGAAAGGGACAGATCCATCTTGGGCAGGCTGGCTGAAGGCTGGCTGGGAGAGAGGCCTTGCTGTGGGGAACAAGCCCTTCTTGAAATGACCATGCTGTAAGTTCTGGACTCCCTCCACGCAGACAGAAGGTGTAAATATGTGAATAAATCATATTTCATATTACCAACAGCAGGCACAATATTGCTGGAAGTCTTGGAAGTATCACAAGATTCTTTACTGTTGTTCTATCTTGGGAATGTTTCAGGCTGAACAGGCATCAGGGATGGGTGAGAGCCAGTGTGGTGTAGTGGTTAAGAGCGGTAGTCTCTTAATCTGGGGAACCGGGTTCGCGTCTCCGCTCCTCCACATGCAGCTGCTGGGTGACCTTGGGCCAGTAACACTCCTCTGAAGTCTCTCAGCCCCACTCACCTCACAGAGTGTTTGTTGTGGGGGAGGAAGGGAAAGGAGAATGGTAGCTGCTTTGAGAATCTTTAATGGGAGTGAAAGGCGGGATATCAAATCCAAACTCTTCTTCTTCTTCTTCTTCTATAACATCCCTGCCTTCGTGGCAAGGGGTTAGCTGTTCTAAACACCATCAGCACTGGGGAAATTAACTTCATTTCAAGCCTCCTTTTTTAAAAGGTGAGAGAAAAGCACGGGGAGCAGCTACGAAACAGTACAAGGGACGGGAATGGAAACAAAGAGAAAGGAAATCCCTTATTTCATAATGGGGCAAACAGAAGCACTGGGAGGAATACATCAAGTGAAACCTAAAACCATCCCTAATGCATTTAAGAGGAGGCAAAATGCGAAGTATATCCTGCCTCTGGGAATAATACTAGTAGGAAGCTTTCACCAGCAAGGCTGGAGGACTTTCTATTTGCCCTGGAATTTGAGCTGTTGTTTGCAAAACCTTCCCAAGAGTCCGGTTTTTTTCAAGTGTCCGATACTTTTGGCCAATCTGTTTTCCAGAATGACCAATGCCCTGAGACCGCTTTCTCTCTGTTATGTTATCAGAAGCCAGGAGTTGTCAGAACCAAGTGAGGAAAGCAACAACCCTTCTGCCTGAGATGCAGGAGGAGGGGGGGGGAACAGGGATTTTTGAGCAAAGTATCTTATGCGGCTTCATGCTATAGGAAAATAGGAAGCTGTCATCTGTTGAGTGAGACCAATGGTCCATCTAGCTCAATACTGTTGACGCCAACTGTCAGCGACTCTCCGAGGTTTTGGACAGGGGGGCACTTCTAGCCCCATCTGAAGATCATGGGGATTGAACCCTCTGCACACAAAGATGTCCTCTCACTGAGCTACAGCTCTATATATAGACAGGAAGAGCAGGCCAGTTGAAAAGGCAGCAACCTCAATCACAACAGGATTGCAGAAGGTAACATCAGATAAAAACATATTTTTACAGTGCCGTGCTTGGCACGAAATGCCCCAACAAAAACTCCAGGCTGGTGTTTTATTGCAGGAAAATTCTGCAACATCTTCTTGATTTAGGCTCCGTCTGCACTATGCATTTGAAGCAGTATCGTGCCACTTTAAACCATCATTGCGTCTCCCAAATAATTATTGGAGCTGCTGTTTGTCTAGGGTGCTCGGAGTTGTTTGGTTTGCAAACGACAGTGGTACCTCGGGTTAAGTACTTAATTCTTTTCAGAGGTCCGTTCTTAACCTGAAACTGTTCTTAACCTGAAGCACCACTTTAGCTAATGGGGCCTCCTGCTGCCGCCGCGCTGCTGGAGCACGATTTCTGTTCTCATCTTGAAGCAAACTTCTTAACCTGAAGCACTATTTCTGGGTTAGCAGAGTCTGTAACCTGAAGCGTATGTAACTTGAAGCATATGTAACCTGAGGTACCACTGTATTTTGCTTTAACTCCCATCTGAGCTGTCATTCCTTATCTCCAATCTGCGCTCCGTTTTCTTATCTCCAATCTCAATTTGGGGCACTTAGCGCTTGGGTCTTTTTTGGACTTTAGTTGTTATTGTGGTTGCACATTAAGAATTATAAAGTCAAACCTGTGTTTTGAGGGTTGGGGGGAGGAGTGAGGGTTGGGGGGAAGAAGCAGAGGGTAGTGGCTTATTGGGGGGCTGTGGGGGGGGGAAATGGGTTTGAGGGTTAGCTGTTCCTTGTTGCCAATTTTACTTTATTTGAATTGGGTTGCAAGGTTTGTTTGTGAAGCGGATTCAGTGACATTTGAAGTGCGCACTCTTGTATTGCAAAGGAAATCTTTGCTTTTTTTTTTTTTTGGCAGGGAGCTAACTTTGGTGTCTTATCATTTGACCTGTTGAGTTTTTGTGCGGGTTAATGTAGCACAACGCTAAATTGAAGGGGCAGTTTTGCAAGCGCTATTTGTGGAGTTAATTCTTGTTAAAACTGCACTGGTTTGAGTGGCATCTTGGGCAGTTTATTTTGGCGCGAACAGCCATTTTAGTGGTAATTTGCTGTGACCGCTATTGTCTAGAGCAATTTATTTAAAGGGGGGGGGGCAGCCTCATTAAAAGGGAAGCTCTTGTTCATCGTTTTGCCAGTCAATTACAGTCGTTTTGCTGTTGTTTTTGATTTTGTTATTCCTTTACCTTTCACCTTTGCAATTTGGCTGGTTTGTATATCTGCTGTTTGTGGTGCAGCAGCGCCACCTGGCAGAGAGCTAAATAATAGCAGGGACAGTTTCAAGCCCAGCTAAACTGACTGTGATTAGCAATTGCTTCAAAATAAAATTCAAAAAGGCAAATGGAATCTACCAGCCGGTTGGACAATGAGTGCAAACAGGCTAAAAGACACCTGAAGAGAGTTTACCGCAAATATAAGAACTCTAAATCCCCCCCCCCCCTATTCACTGCATATGTGTGATGGCCTGGGAATCTGATTCAGAGGCTGAACCGGAGGAGTCCCAGCCTGCACAGGAGTCCCCACCTCCAGGGCCGGCTGAGCCGAGGCAGGGCCTTGAATCTGAAGGGCCCGCACCTGTGCTGGATCCTCAGGAGCAGACACCAGTTGAATCCACTCTGGCTCTGGGGGTGATTGAGGACCCATTGCCTGCAGGTGCTCTTCT
This sequence comes from Podarcis siculus, assembly GCA_034642415.1. Taxonomy (NCBI): domain Eukaryota; kingdom Metazoa; phylum Chordata; class Lepidosauria; order Squamata; family Lacertidae; genus Podarcis; species Podarcis siculus. The sequence continues at coordinate 7,239,216 of JAXCMG010000059.1, forward strand.
CCCAGCCCTGTCAGGGGAAGGTGAGGTTGCCTCTGGGTCCAGTAACCCTCCAGCCTCTCCTGAGCTGCAGAGGCTCAGGGCAGAGAGGCGGAGGGAACTAAGTTCTATCAGGAGGAGTGCTTGACTTAAGGCCAGGAGAGGCGAGTCATCTGTGGGCTTGGACCACCCTAGGCCCCAGAGGAGATAAAGGCCAGTCAGCCCAGTCCCAGGTTGCGGGAGCAACAACGTTGGAAACCTGTTTCTGCCAGCACCCAGACCTGTTTTTCCGGAGTTCCCGACCACGCCCAGCTTCTTGCTTTGGACCCCGCTTCACCTTTGGTGGACAGTCTCCAGACGCTCGACCCAGGACCGGACTCTGACCATGCCTCATGGTAACCCCCCCCCCCCAGGACCAGCACAATATGTCTCCCTCAGACAGAAGTATAAACTTCCAATAGAATGGAAAAGACAAAAAGCAGAAAGAAACGCTTGGCACAGCTTAATAAAGGCCTTGCGTGACAAGGACAGCTCCCTCTTTTGGTGTACCATATCAGGCCTCCTGGAGAATGGTCGCAATGTGCCAATTCTGTGCCTCAGAGGTGTCCCAGAGATGCAAGAGGAAGACACAGGAAAGAAATTAATAAAAGAACTGGCAAATTGGTCGGGAGGTGAAGAGGAAGAACTGCTCTTAGACATAGACAAAATATTCAGAATAAGGACTGGCAAATCTAAGACGTATAAAGGACTAGGTGATTGTATGGTTTTCTTGAATTCCAGATTACTTAAAGATAAGATTCTACAAGAAAGGAAGTTGGTGACCGAAGGGAGAAACATAATATACAAGGAAATCCCAAAAGAGACAGAATTATAGTATCATAACAGAAGCCCTAAGGAAAAACGATAATAGGTTCTGTTGAGACATTGAGTTCATGCAGCTTTTGGAGTAGACAATTAGTAGGCTGGCAACAAGCCAAGTTAAACAGAGTATGTGAGAAAGTCTGCTTGGGGACAGGGAAGCCTAGCAACAGGCGGTGATTGGCTAAGTTCTCCCTTATAAGCAGTATGACACATCAGTTTTGTTGTTGGAGTTTTGAGTAGGAGTTTGAATCTCGTCCTTGTATATAGTAACTTGTACAAAGCTGTGCTTTACTCTGCTGTATATAATAAAACTAACTAAAAATCAAGTTACTCGTCAGCAAGTTCTGTTCCTGTTTATCGTCCTGGAATTCACTGATTTGGCAGCTGGTAGCAAGAGTTACGGTTGAGATCCACCAACAGGTTATGGAGTGCTGCAATGACTGCAAGGTGCTAGCTAAGTCGTGGATGCAAGGGTCGAAGTCTCCCAGATTCCTATCGAAGGAGTTGGTGAGGATGTGCCGGTGATGATCAGTGGTAGAGTGTCATGGAGTCGATGCTAAGAGCTGATCGGCGGCAGACCCGTGTCTACAGGACGACTGGATGCTGACTAACACAGACACCAGCTGTTGTATGCTGTAGCTGATTCTCAGCTGGAGCTGTGAGTGGTCATACTGGTTCCTGGTTTGAGGGAACACTGCTCCGAAAGCATGGCACATCCATTTGCATTGCTTTTCAAATGGCTGAACAATCACAATTACTTGCTGTGGTCCCAGCAGATGCAAGCTACTTTAGAGAGAGACACTCTCTGGGATGCTGTAGCCAAACCTCCTCTGAAACCTGATGCCGAGGAGATAGAGCGGGACCAGAGGGCGAGAGCCACTATTGTCCTGGGACCGGATGATTTACAGTTGTTCCATGTGCGTGAGTGCAACTCTGCGAAAGTTGTGTGGGCGGCTCTGCAAAATCTCCATGTGCGGAAAACAGCCAGTTCAAAGCTTTTGATTAGAAAAGCTCTTTATAAATCTCTACTTCAACCAGGTGTGTCAATGCAGGACCATTGTCATGAGTTGCATATGAAGTTTGTTGCTCTTCAGGAGAGAGGTTGCAATTGACAGGAAGAAGAGAAGGTCTGCATAATTTTGAGTTCTCTTCACAAGTTGGGACAATCTTGTTCTTTCGCTGGAGTCTATGCGTGAGCGGGATTTGACTCTGGACTGTCAGTGGAAGGTTGCTTGAGGAATGGCAGAAGTAGGAGTGCAGGCAGCCGGCAACTCTGGGTGTAACGATGGGTAGTCGGTCTGTGAGAAACGCCTGTAGTTTGTCTGATGAGAAGCAGCTGTCTCAGCGTTCTTGAGAAGCTATCAGCGAGGAGTCTGTGTTTGCTGTGCATCACTGCTACAGATGTGGTTCTACAAAGCATCTGAGGAAAGTGTGTCCCAAGGCGGCAGGTTCCGAAGGTCAGAGACGTCGCAGCAGAAGCAGAAACAGACAGCGCAATTCATCACTGCGGTGGTCAAGTGTTCAGAAGATTAACGACACAACACTTGGATTATAGATTCGGGCAGTTCCAGGCTGTGATGGCCTGGGACTCGGGCTCGAACTCAGAGCCAGAGGAGTCTGAGTCCGCACTGCACCCTTTGCCTCAGGCGGCAGCTGAACCTAGTCTGGGGCCTGATTCTGAAGCTCCTGCCTGCCATAATGGGCAACCAACCGGAACTCCTTGCTTCTTGATCCTCACACCCTTGACTTCGTGACTCCTTGCTTCCCGACCCTCGGACCCTTGGCTTCTTGACTCCCGGCTCTCTGACCCTCGGACTCTTGGCTTCCTGACTCCTGGCTTCTGGACCCCCATTCCTGCTCCCACCCCGCCATCTTGCCCCCGGTCCTGACATCCCCTGCCGGGACTTTGATCGCCCATGAACCGCACCATGACACACAGAGGGTCTTATCCTCACAGTCAGAGAGTAAGCGAGAAACCTTTTCAGCTAGTCCATGCTGATGTATGTGGTCCTTTTAAACCTAGAAGGGGTAATTCCCGATATGTGCTTGCAATAACTGATGCGACAAGGTTTTGCTGGGTTTATCCTATGAAACATAAGGGAGGGGTGTTCTCCAAGTTTAAAGACTGGGTAGCATATGTGGAGATGCAATTTTCCTGTAAGGTACAGAAGTTGCAATCCAACTGAGGTGGAGAGTTTTTATCTAATGCGTTTCAGTCTTTGTTGGGAAGACATGGAATAGGGCATAATAAAACAAACTCTCAGAGTCCTGAGAAGAATGGAGTCGCAGAAAGGAAAACTTTAAACCCTGGAACTTTGAGGCACAAAACCAAAGCTAAGCAAGAGAACTCTCTATCATATTGGAGGAGGAATTCCCCAGGAAGAAAAGAGAACCTGGAATAGCTGGAGTTGGATTGGATATAAGTGCTTACTGAAGACCAGGGAAATTTATTGCAACACTCCTTGCCAATAAGTAACTTTTTAACATTTTCTGACATTTTTGGATGCATATCTCTTAAAGCTTAAAATTTGAAGATTTGGACTATAATATACTGGATTACAAAGTTAAAGAAGTGGACTATAACATATTGGATTACAATTATAAAGTTGGACTATTCTCCATTCACCGCCACCTTCTTGAAAAGGAAAGGAATTATTGAAGAGAAGTATACAATTTTGCACTGATTGTCTGTGTTGGTTTTGCTTATCTTTCGGTCTTATTCCATGTATGAACTGTCCTGTTTGATATATGGCCAAACGAGGTTTGTAGCCGGCATCCCATTGAGGCTTTGTTCAATTTTAGGTTTTTCTAATTTTTTTTCCCTTAAGCGTTTTGATTATTATTTAGTTTATTTCCACAAGATAATATTTCTAGTCAATTACTTCTCGTTTCAGGGATTTTCAAGGTATTTCATTTGTTTTGTCCAAAAGAGAAAAAAGCAGTTTGCTTTAAAAAAGTAGAAACAGAATTACTTGAATATGCAGATCAAAAAATTATCTTAACGGGAGATTTAAATGGAGTTCCATCATTAGAAAAGAATAGGTCAGCTAGGAAAAGAGATACAAAAGAAGGCAGATTACCAAAGACTTTTTTGATTTGGTTCAAACCTTAAATTTGATAGATATCTGGAGAGTAAAACATTTGTTCGATAAACAGTTCACTTTTCATTCTTATGTCCATGATAGCAGTTCAAGGATAGAAACTTTATGGATTTCCAAAGAGTTGGAATCCAAAGTAAATAAAAATTGAAATTAATCCCAGAACATTGTCAGATCACAATTCCATGATAATGGAAATTCAAAAGGAAAGTCAAACTACATTTAGATGGAGACTGAATGAAGATTTATTTGAAGACCAAAATTTTATGGAAAAAGCAAAGACGACCTTGGGGGGTTATTTTGAAATAAATCTCCAGGGCCAGACTAAATCGCAAATGATCTGGGATGGAAGTAAGGCGGTGATGAGGGGATTGTTTATACAACAAAAATCAATTGAAAGGAAATAGGAAAAAAATTATAGATGAAGGACTGCTTGCTGCCTGCTGCCCAGGAAGACTCTCCTGTGGTGAGTGCCGGAGGGCCCTGCTCTTGCCACTTACCATCTGGCCTGGGGCGGGGCCTG
>JAXCMG010000059.1:7243683-7290762 GCA_034642415.1 Podarcis siculus
CAGGAAGACTCTCCTGTGTGAGTGTCTGAGGGCCCTGCTCTTGCCACCTACCACCTGGCCCAGGGCGGGGCCTGACAGGCCTCACTAGGACAGTTGCTGTTACTGCTGGAGGGGCACAGAGTGTTTTAAAAATGTTTTTAAAAATTTCTTTTGAATTTTTTGCATGTGGGGGTGGGGGTGGGGTGGATGTTTGGTTGGGCTTGGGGTATTTTTTTGATTTTGTTGTTTTTGTAATTTTTACAGTTTTTTGTTTGTATTGCTTTATTGGTTTTGTTTGTTTGTTTGTTTGTTTGTTTAAGGTGTTATTTTGTTCTTAAGGGGAGGGGGTCAGGGCTGCCGGGGAGTGGGCCCCAGCCCACAAAATGGTTGGGGCATGTTCCACAGGGGGGGATGCACTGGGACAACCGATCTCAGTGATCACGGGTAGGAGGAGGAGTTACGCTAAGACTAGACCATGTCATTACAGAGGGGGCAGGTTTAGTCGTTGTCTGAGGACTATTCCTGCCTCCGGGTCTGGTCCTGACCGGATGGATACTGGAATCAGCAAGGGAAACCCACATGACCTGAAGGTGTTGCTGTGCAATGCCAGGTCAATGATTCATAAGACCACTGCCATCCATGACTTGATCATGGATGGAGGATTTGACCTGGCATGTGTAACAGAGACTTGGTTGGATGAAGCAGATGGGCCTGTCCTTGCCGCTGCTTGTAAACCAGGTTTCTCTTACGCACAGCAACCCAGGTCATGTGGGTGGGGAGGGGGGTTGCAGTGATTTTTAGGAAGTCACTAGTTTGCACCAGGCGTCCTATTGGGAAGACCCAGTTCTTTGAGTGCCTGTTCTGGAAGTTGGGCAATAGGGGCAGTACAGGATTTCTTTTGGTGTACCAACCTCCCTGCTGTACCAAGGATTCCCTGCCCGAGCTGCTTCAGGTCATGGTGGATGTTCCCCTGGAGACACCTAGTTTGGTTGTCCTAGGGGATTTTAACATCCATGCCGACACAACCTTACAAGGGGCCGCTTGGGACTTTGTGGAAAGCATGGCCTCCATGGGGCTGTCCCTGAATAAGTCTGGCCCAACCCATAGCCGCGGACATGCCTTGGACCTGGTGTTCACCTCTAGTGACATGGGTGATCTGACACTAAGTAAAAGTGAAACAAAATAAGTGCCATGGTCAGATCACTGGACTACTCCATGACCCTTCCCCTCTGCAGGGAGGTGGGACCGATTCGGATGGTCTGCCCCCGCCACTTAATGGATCCAAATGGTTTCCAGAGAGTGGTAGGGGATGCTTTATCCCATGTTGATGGCCTTTCAGCTGATTCCCTGGTGGCCCGCTGGAATGTGGAGTTAACCAGGGCTATTGACTGTTTGGCTCCGAAGCGCCCTTTCCGATTGCATGGAGCCTGGACAGCCCCATGGTTTTCCACGGATCTGAGGGCAATGAAACAATCACTGAGACAGCTAGAGCACCAGTGGCGGATAACTCATTCTGAAGCTGGCCAGACACGGGTTAGAGCTCAATGTCGAGCCTACCAAGTGGCGGTAGTGATGGCGAAGAAGATTTTATTTACCACCCCTATTGCATCTGCAGAAAACAGCAGCAGGAGACTTGTTCAAGTGGTCTGCAATTTAGCGGACCATTGGCTGTGGTGAGGTCTGCAGGGCCTGCTCCCTTCCAAGGCCTTTTCCAACTGGCCCAGGGGGCGTGGCCAGGCCCTCACTCCCCAAGCTGCAGAAGGACTCCTGCTGCGGTGAGACCTTGGACCATCGGCTGTGGGGAGGACTGCAGGGCCTGCTCCCTTCCAGGGCCTTTTCCAACTGGCCCAGGGGGCGTGGCCCAGGCCCTCATTTGGAACAAACTTTTGGGGAAGTGCGGGAAGTTGTTCTGCTATTGCTTCCCTGTTCCAGGTGGTTAATGTGTTTTAAAATGTCCTTAAGCAGTCAGTGGCATTTTAAATTTGTAGTAAAGTTAGTACATTTTCAGAGGCTGTTCTTTGGTCAAGCAGAGAACAAGGCCTTGTGGGAAACCAGCAAGAATTATGGGAACTAGGTCCTGTTGCTTTAACCCGCAGGCCAGCTGGCTCCAAGGGTGCAAAAGGTTTATTACGAGAAAGGAATTCTCTGGCTAAACTGAAGGATTGACACCTGGGGTCGAAATTATGTACACACCCTCTGTGATGTTATCTATCCTTGATTGCCTGGGAATGTGCATCTGCATAAGCTCCAAGGAAGGGAGGAAACGCCTTTGATCTAGGCTCTGGTGCCTTAATTGGCCCAGCTGTCACAAGTTAAAATTATTAGTCCACAAGCTGGTCATTGGGGAATTTGAATGTAGCCAAGGGTTGTGATTGGACCTGGGGATTCTGGTTCCACGTGTAAATTAGGAATAAAAGATCTTGAGAATGGCTGGGAAAGCGTGCGCTTTGCAATCCGGAAATCCGCCTGGCTGCTAACGTTCCACCTGGCAGCTGTCCTTTGTTCTTTTGTGATGAAGATTTTCTAAGAGCTCTGAATGCGGATCACTGAAGGACTCTGAACTATCCTATCTTTGCCTTAGTGTGCAGAAGTGAGTATTAGCTAGTTATATTCTGCAACGCTATTATTTTTCTCTTTACTTGTAATCTACAAAAGAAGTGCCTGCTTTTAAGCATGTTTATTATATATTCTTAAAATAAATTTTAAGGAAGAAACCTTTCTTGTTCTGTGTGCCTATCCGGGGGGAAAGCTAATTCCAACGCCTTACTTCTTGGTTACACTCTACCTAAGAACTTCTGCCTGCAAGTTTGTGGAGACAACTTGTAGTCTGGGGCAACCGGTAACAAAGGAGCACAACCTTCTCCCTTGGGCTGTGGCTCCAGGTACCCCTGGGACGAGGGAGTGGTGGCAACATTACCAGTCCTGTTATGTCCTGATTCTGATAAAAAGTAAAGCGTCCGCTAGCCCTGCTCCAGAAACCTGGTCTGGCTGGAGAGCAAAGACAGGTGAGGGAGGGGTGAGTGGCTGGGGACCTTTACCACATGTTGGCAGTGTTGTGGGATGGAACTTTCCTGCAGAAAGGCACTTTAATTTTAAAATCGGCATGTATCTTTTGTGTATTACAAGTGTTTTAATTGATTTGGGATAGAGATAGTTAGGAAAAGATGGAGGCCGGGATTTCCCAAGAATGCACAATGAACACTGTGGACGAATGGGGAGTGGGGAGGGAAGGCAGTTCCCTCCTGTAGTAAAGTTAGTACTGTTTAGAAACCATTCCCTGGTCAAGTAGCAAGAGTGAGGCCTTGTGGGAAATCAACCAGCCACAAGGACCCTGGGAAACAAGTTGTGTCCCTTTAACTCCAGACTAGCTGGCTCCCTTGGCGTGAAAGGTTTATTGTGAGAAAGGAAGCCTTGATTTAATGAAAGGGCTGACACCTGGGTCTGAGGATGTGAACATTCCCGTAATGATGTTATCTGGCCTTGATTGCCTGGGAATGTGCATCTGCAAAAACTCCACGGAAGGGAGGAACCCCTTTGATTTGGGGGCTCTGGACTCTAAATTGACCCAGCTGGGTAGAGTGAGCCCGTGGCCGTGGGACTCGGCGGGCACCTGAAGCGACCCCGAAAACACAGAAGGGACCCCGTAAGGGGCTCCGGAGTGTAGGAGGGGGAGCAGTGCTGTGAGTTCATCGCTCTTTCTGCGGAAGCGAAGCCGCGCGGCTGTCACAGATGAGCGCCGACCTTTCTTCCTGAAAACATCAGGCTGAAGCAACATACCCGTGAGTAAGGGACATTAAATTCGGAAATTAATTTATTGAATTTGGCTGAAACCGGGAGACGAGAAAAAGGAAGTCCGCCTTCCGGCTCTGTTTATAAGATCAAAGCAAAGAACTTGAGAAGCGAAAAGCGCCTCACAAGGGAAACGTTAAAGTTGGGACTTTCGTGCATTTACAGAATTGGCTTTTAAAAGAGGAAAAATAGAACTCCTCGCAAGTAAAAGGGATTTTTAAATATAAATTGGAGCAATCCCCTCGCTTAGGGATCATTAAGACTCAAGTGCCAAATCGTCGGACTGCCTGGGGGAAACTGTTAAACTGCGGAACAGTTACAAACTTTTTGAAACTTAAGTGATACTTTTGAGCATAAACAGGTTGGACTTGATATTCTTGCAGACACCTTTCTGAAACTTTGTTAAAGTTTAAAAGAGCTCTGGAGGACTCTTTCTTTTACTGCTTTGGGACTATTGTGTTTTTGAACTGGAACAACAGGGACTTTAATGGCGGAAAAAATTCCTTCTTTCTTCTGAGTTTTGGTGGCACTCCCCCTAGAGGACTTTGGGATTATAAGGGCCTGGGAACGGCTTTTTATGTTGACTTTCTCTCTTCTGATTGTTTTCAAACTGGATCTGCCTTTCCCATGGGATAACAGACAATTTGACCTTGAACATTGACAGATGTGTAATGAGTGGTGCAGGAAAGACAAGAGCAGCTAAAGCCAAGGAAGCTAAGGAAAAAGAAAAAAAAAAAAAACCTGCACAATTTGTACAAACAACTTTGACCCAAGGATGTAGATCATTGGTTCCAACCGTGCTGGTGGCACAAAAGGCAGAAGCTGAAAAGCCTGACAAGTCTGCAGAGGAAGACATGGCAACAGGTGGATCTGAAGCAGTTTTGAAACAAATTTTGGAACAATTGCCAACCTTAAATCAAAAGGTAGATAACCAATCATTAAAAATTGACCAAGCCACATCCTCGATCCAGAAATTGACTGATCAGGTTTCCCAGCATACACAAGCAATTGAAAAATTGCAAGGAGCAACAGAAGAAAATCGTAAATTAGCTGGGGAAGCCATTCAAATAGCAGAGTCAGCAAAGAAAGAGGTCGAGGAGATTAAAGGAGAAGTCAAGCCCCTGCACAAACAGATAGGGGAACAACAAGCCTATCTGTCTATGGTGGAATTGAAAAATCGTGAGAACAACCTCAGATTGAGGGCAATACCAGAACTTGAACAAGGAGATTTGATTGGCTTTTTGACAACAGAATTTTCCAAGTTCTGGGGTTTAAAGGAAGAAAGTGATTTTAAAATTGTATTGGCATTCCGATTGGGAAGACTGGTAAGGAAGGACAGATCCAGGGACTGTTTGATAATTTTGAGAACAAGGGAAGAGAGAGACAAAATATTAGGCCTTCACTTCAAAAATTCATTGGAGATACAAGACAAAAGGGTGGAAATTTACAGAGATATACCGAAACAGTTATTGGACCTGAGAGCCACCTATTCAGAATTGGCAAAGTTGCTGAGACATAACGCAATTCCTTATAGGTGGGAGTTCCCACAAGGACTATCATTCACCTACAAAGAAAAGAAGGTTAAAATTAGAACATCTGAGGACTTACAAAAGTTCCTGCACGACCACGGAGAAGATCTCCAAAAAGGAGCAGCAGCATCTTGGCCTCTACCACAATCTGGGCCTACACCGCCTGGAGGCGGACCAATGCCTACACCCTCGGGATCAGAGGATAAAGAAGATACACCACTTTAGGACTAACAAAATAGTACAGGATGTCTCTGCAGCTACTGAGTTGGAATATAAACGGCGGAAATTCCCCGGAAAAAAGAAGGAGGATATTTCACATATTGAAGAAAGAACAATTGGACATTATTTGTTTACAAGAAACACATGTGACTAGGCTCCACAGGAAAGTTCTAATTAACAAAAGATTAGGCCAAGAATTCATTTCGTCGGACAAGGTAAAGAAAAGAGGAGTGGTGATATATGCTAGGGAGAGCCTGTCACCAAAATTTTTATTTAAGGACGAGCAAGGAAGAATTTTGGCGATTGAAATTCAGACACAAGGAGAAAAATTTTTGATATTAGGAATATACGCGCCAAATGATGGGAAATCAGAATTTTTCAAGAAGCTGCATGAGACTATGCTGGACTATATGGACTATTCTAACATCATAATGATGGGAGATATGATCGGAGTGGTGTCTACAAATATGGATAAGTCTCAAAATCAAAATCTAACAACAGATGGCAGACTGCCCAAAACTTTTTTTGAATTGACTGACAATATGGATTTGATTGCCATATGGAGGACAAAGAACCCCTTAGGTAAAGAAGGAACTTTCTTCTCTGAGGCCCATCTGTCATGGACGAGGATCGACCAAATATGGACATCTAGAGGGCTGGCACCGAAGACCAGAAAGGTGGAAATCTGCCCAAAAACCTGCTCCGACCACAACGCCTTGAAAGTAGAATTGAGACTTACTCAAACCGGTTCCTTCAGATGGAGAATGAATGACACCTTACTAAGAGATCAAGAGATTGTGAAAAAGGCCCAAAAAACTTTAAAGGACTATTTTGAAATAAATCTGAACACCACAGTAGAAAAAAGAACGATCTGGGACGCCAGTAAAGCAGTCATGAGAGGGTTTCTGATACAACAAAATACAATTAAGAAAAAACTCTGGAATGGCAAGAAGGAGAAAATATTGGAGAAAATACATCAAGGAGAGAAAAAATTGAGAACCAAACCAAAGTCAAAGGAGGTGCTGAGAGAAATCAAATTCCATCAAGCACAATACTCGAAACTGACAAATCAAGAGATTGAATGGAAAATCAAACAAATGAAGCAAAGATCGTTTGAATCAGCAAACAAATGTGGAAAGCTGCTAGCATGGCAGCTGAAAAAGAGACAAAAGTTAAACACGGTTACAAATCTAGAGATTGAAGGAAGAATGGTCCAGAAACCAGAAGAAATTAGGAAGTGCTTCCACAGATACTTTAAAGAACTTTATGCACAGGGGCCTCAGAAAGAGTTTGAGATAGACCAATTTTTAAAGACAAATGGATTACCAAAAATAACTCAAGATAAAAGATCAATCTTGAACTGTAAAATAACTCAACAGGAAATTGAAGGTGCCATTCAGAATATGCAACTAGGCAAATCTCCAGGCCCGGATGGGCTTACCTCCAAATACTATAAGACTTTGAAGGACTATTTGATACAACCTTTGATGGAGGTATGCAACCAGATTATGGAAGGGAAGAGGGCACCGGAAACGTGGAAAGAAGCATTCATCACATTGATACCTAAGTTAGAATCTGAAAAGACCCAGCTTAAGAACTACCGTCCCATCTCACTCCTGAATGTGGATTACAAAATATTTGCAGACATTTTGGCAAGTAGATTTAAAAAGGTACTAAATGAAGTAATTCACAAGGACCAAGCAGGCTTTCTCCCTGGTAGACATTTGTATGAAAATACTAGGAACATCATTGACATTTTGGAACTTTTGCAAACCAATAGGAACACAAGGGCGGTGTTAATCTTTATTGATGCGGAGAAAGCATTTGACAATATATCTTGGATGTTTATGAAGAAAAATTTGGAAGGGATGGGAGTGGGACGGGGGTTTGAAAATGGAATAGAAGCAATTTACTCAGAGCAAAAAGCCAAATTAATAGTGAACAATGTGGTGACGGAGGAATTTAAAATTGAAAAAGGGACACGACAGGGGTGCCCTCTATCCCCTCTTTTATTCATTTCAGTCCTGGAGGTGCTACTGAACATGATTAGAGAGGACCGGTTGGTACAAGGGATAGAGGTCGGAGTGAAACAATACAAATTGAAAGCTTTTGCAGATGACCTAGTTTTGACACTACAGGAGCCAGAATCTAGTACAAAAAGAGTTCTAGAACTTATATCTGAGTTTGGTCGGGTAGCGGGATTTAAGTTGAACAAACAAAAAACTAAGGTCTTGACTAAAAACTTGACTCTTACAGAAGCAGAGGGGTACCAGAGAGAAACAGAATTAAATGTGGTTAAAAAAGTGAAATTCCTAGGGATTTATTTGTCTTCCAAAAATTTGAACTTATTTAAAGATAACTATGAAAAATGTTGGTTGGAAATTAAAAAGGATTTAGAAATTTGGTCAAGATTGAAACTTTCCTTGTTGGGCAGAATCGCAGCTATAAAAATGAATGTATTGCCGAAAATGTTATTCTTGTTTCAAACCCTACAGATCGTGGACAGAGTGGAATGTTTTGGAAAATGGCAGAAGGATATATCTAGGTTTGTCTGGCAGGGCAAAAAGCCCCGAATAAAATTTAAAATATTAACTGACTCGAAAGAAAGAGGGGGGTTTGCCCTGCCGGACCTGAGGTTATATTATGAATCTGCAGCCTTCTGCTGGTTGAAAGATTGGTTTCTGCTGGAAAACACTGATGTCCTAGATCTGGAAGGTTTTGATAATGCTTTTGGTTGGCATGCATATCTATGGTACGACAAGGTTAAAGTTCATAAATTGTTCAAAAACCATATTGTCAGAAAAGCAATTTTCGCGGTCTGGATGAAATATAAAGACTTACTAGAGGGCAAGACCCCGAGGTGGCTATCACCGGTGGAGGCCAAGGCTCGAAAAAGACCCAATATGGAGGCCTACTGGCCGAAATATTGGGAAATAATTGAAAAAATTGGAGACAATTGGAAGTTGCAGAGCCAGGACAAACTAAAAAATAAGGTGCGAGATTGGTTACACTATGCTCAAATCTAAGAGGTTTTTTAAATGGATAAAAAAGTTGGTTTCCAGGTGGAAAAATCGAAATTGGAGACAGAATTGTTAGAACCAAAGACCAAGACATTATCGAGAATGTATAACTTGCTGCTTAAGTGGAATACATAGGATGAGACAGTTAAATCTGCCATGATAAAATGGGCACAGGATGTTGGACATAACATTATGTTTGAAGACTGGGAAAGGTTATGGAACACCGGAATGAAATTCACGGCATGTAGTGCCTTGAAGGAAAATATTATGAAAATGATATACCGGTGGTACATGACCCCAGTCAAGTTAGCTAAGATATATCACCTGTCTGACAACAAATGTTGGAAATGCAAGGAGGCAGAAGGGACATTTTTTCACCTCTGGTGGACCTGCCCAAAAGTGAAGGCCTTCTGGGAAATGATTTATAATGAATTGAAAAAGGTATTTAGGTATACCTTTCCCAAGAAACCAGAGGCCTTCCTGCTGGGCATGGTAGACCAGAAAGTGTTAAAGAAGGATAGAACCTTGTTTATGTATGCTAGCTCAGCAGCAAGGATACTCATAGCAAAGTGCTGGAAGACACAAGATTTACCCACGCTGGAGGAATGGCAGACGCAGTTGATGGACTATATGGAGCTAGCCGAAATGACTGGCAGAATCCGAGATTTGGACGAAGAAACAATTGAGGCGGATTGGAAAAAAATCAAAGACTATTTGCAAAAACACTACAAGCTGTATGAATCTTAAGACAGTGCACGATTAGGAAATGTTATGCTTTAGCAATATGTTAAGTAAATGGTAAAATAAGCGATAAAAGAGAAAAGGAGACAATGTGAATCAAACATATTATGTTTATTTTAAAGGTATTAAAACTGAGTTACAATATTTTGAATCTAGAGACATAATAACTGAAAGTTACAATAAGGTATGAAACAAGGTAACAAATTGCTGACATTGTTACTATAAAGAATGCAGATCTGGAAGGTGTGGGGAGGTCCAACTGATATTGGGATCTATGGAAAGTTGAACTATTATATATTCATTATCTTTTTTGTATTTTTTTTGCAAAAAAAAAATCTGTTTCTTGCATTGTTTTTCTGTACTTTTTGGAATGTATAAACTTATGAAAAGAAACGTAATAAAAATATTATAAAAAAAAAAGATTTGGGGGCTCTGGACTCTAAATTGACCCAGCTGCCAAGAGTCAGATTGATTGACCAGCAAGCCGGTCATTGGTGAGTTTAAAAATTAAGACTTATGATTGGCTTGGGGGTTCCGACGCCAAGAGCGAATTGTGGATAAAAGATCAGGGGAAAGTTTGAGAAGTTGCTCTCTGCAATCCGCATAGATGCCCAGCTGTTGATGTTCCACCTAATAGCCGTCGTTTCGTCTTTTGTAATGGAGATCTACGAAAGCCTTTGATTGCGGACTCTTGAAAGGACTCTAACTATCCTATCTGTGTTTTACTTTGTGAGTATGTAAGTTAGTTAGACTATACAATGTTTTTGTTTTCTTATCTGTAAGCTTCAAAAGATGTGCCTGCTTTTTTAGCATGTTTCCTTATGTTATTTTAAAATTTTTAATGAAAGAAATTGTTTTAGTTTGTGTGCCTTCCCGGGGGAATAGCTAAGTCCTAGCCTTACGCTTGGTCGTGCTCTACCGTATAATTTCTGTCTGCAAGTTTGTGGATACAACTTGTAGAGTGGGGGTAACCAGCAACAACGGGGCACAGCCTTCTCCCTGGGTTGTAGCTCTGGGTTCCCCGGGACAAAGGAAGTGGTGGCAGCCTTACTGGTGATGTTTTGTCCTGTTTCTGTAAAAAGTAAATGTGCCTGCCAGCCCTGCTCTAGAGGACCTGATCTGGCCGGAGAGCAAAGACAGGTGTGGGAGGGGCGAGCGGCTGGAGGCCACTTTACTACATGGTGGCAGCGGTGGGATCGAGCTTCCCTGCGGAAAGGCACTTTGATCTTTTAGAATTGGCACGTATCTTTTGTGGGTTAGAGGTGTTTTATTTTTTTGGATAGAGATAGTTAGGAGAGATGGAGGAGGCCACAGCAACTTCTCAAGATTGTACCCTGAGAACATTAGACCAGTGGGGATTGGTGGGAGAAGGCAGTTCCCTTCCTGTGGAGACCAATCCCCCCCAAGCTTTAAGTCCCAGAGCGGAATCCGCTTCCTGGTTTTCGGAAGACCCTGATTCAGAGGGAGAGCTGGTGGACGCCAGTGAGTTAAGTACTGTCCGGAAGGGTCGGCGGGAGTCCTGTATTGTGGAAAGAGCAAGGGGCACGGCAGTTACCCAACCCCTATCACCTCGTGAGGAAGTGGACGCTGCAATGGCCTCCGCAGTTCCTAGGGGGAATTATCTTGTTTACACAGAGCCTAAAGAGATGGATTTCTCAGAGGGTCATGATGTGGAGTGGGTGCGAGATCTGGTGGATGGTGGATTCCGTTGCCGAGAGAAGTATCCAAAGATGGGCCAGTCTATCCTGATGGGGCCGAGAGTCAGCCGGATGGCGTATGACTACCAAGATCTGCCGCACCAGGTACAAGAGGTGACTGTGGGAGACTGCCGCCGAGAGGCGTGCGCGCCCGATGTCCGCCGGATGGTGAGACAGCGATCGTTCAGTCCGGGCAGAGTCTACTCGCCAGTCAGAGCTCAAGATGTGCGCGTGCCGGTGCGACGGTACGTGGCAGAGGAGGAGGAGGAGTTTCTTCAGAGACCCAAGCATGGATACGCAACGGCAGCTGAACAGTTACGCCTGGAGGGGCGGATGCCTCCAAACCCTGCACCGAGGTACGAACTGGTTCCTGTGAGGGGGGGGAATCAACAACAGTCCCCTCCAGGACTGACTTTAAGTACTCTTAATTGGAGGGTGTTCCAGAAATATCAGCCCCCCCACTGACGTTCTGAGTTATCTGACTCTTTTTGAGGTAACTTGCAAAGACATGGGGGTTGCTCCGGAACTGTATATGGCTGTCTTGCGTCCCCTAGTTTGTGGAGGCCTGGCAGAGCTGATGGGTCATCTCCCCTCAAACGAACTCAATAACTATGAAAGCTTCAAAAAGTTAGTCTTGCAGAGGCATGGGCTACACCCCGAACACCCCTTCAGAAACAAACCAACCCCAAGCTTTAAGTCCCAGAGCGGAATCCGCCTCCTGGTTTTCGGGAGACCCTGACTCAGAGGGAGAGCTGGTGGAGGCCAGCGAACTAAGCACTGTCCGGTGGGGTAGGCGTCAGTCCTGTAACTTGGAAAGAGCGAGGGGCACGCCAGTTACCCAAACTTTGTCACCTCATGAGGAAGTGGACGCTGAGATGGCCTCCACGCGTCCTAGAGGGAATTATCTTGTTTACGCAGAGCCTCAAGAGATGGATATTTCAGCGGGCGCTGACATAGAGTGGGTGCGAGACCCAGTGCGCGGTGGATTCCGTTGCAGGGACAAATATCCAAAAATGGGCCAGTCCATTCTGATGGGGCCAAGAGCTAGCCGGATGGCTTATGAATATCAAGACCTGCCGCGCCAGCTGCAAGAAGCGACTGTGGGAGACGGCTGTCGAGAACTCCCAGCGCACGACAGTCACCGGATGGTGAGACAGCGTTCACCCAGCCCAGGTCGAGTCTACTCGCCAGTAAGAGCTCGGGAGGTGCGTGTGCCGGTGCAACGGTATGTGCCAGAGGAGGAGGAGGAATTTCTCCAGAGGCCTTCGCGTGGATACGCAACAGCGGCAGAACATTTGTGTCTGGAGGGACGAGCGCCTGAACATTTTGTTTCAAGGTATGACTATAGTCCCGAGAGGGGAAGAGACTATCGTAGACAGTCTCCTCCAGGGCTAACCCTGAGCAACCTTAATTGGAGGCCATTTCCGAAATATCAGGGGGCCCCCCACTGACGTTTTGAGTTATCTGACTCTTTTCGAAGTAACTTGCCAAGATATGGGGGTCCCCCCGAAAATGTACATGCCAATCTTGCGCTCCCTAGTCTGTGGGGACTTAACTGAACTGATGGGTGACCTCCCCTCATCCCAAATCAACGACTATGAGAGCTTTTAAAAGCTGGTCATGCAAAGGTATGGACTGCATCCTGAGAACTATCGGAGGGCTTTCCGAAAAGGGGAGAAAGCTGGTCCCACAGACAATACTGCTGTGTACTCGGCGAAAATGGCACAGAACTTTGAACTTTGGCTTGCAGCCGAGGGGGTGTGTGATTTTGGAGAGCTTAAACAGCTGATGTTAATTGAGCAACTTATGTGGTATTTACCCCCAGAAATTGCAAGTTTGGTTGCTGACCAGTCCCCACGAACTTTATCAGAAGCTACAGAGCTTGCAGAATCTTTTCGGCTAAATCGTTCTCATCTAACCAACAGGGGACTGGGTGGTGGGTACAGACTGGCAGCTCCAACTGGAAAGTCTGCCCCCCCCCCAGTAAAGATCAAAGTAAAGGCTACATCGGGGCCCAGTACGGGCCACATGATCTGCAATGATTTTGCAAAGTGTTTTGCAGATAAAGTCGCTCAGGTTCGGGAAGAGGTAGACTCCACCTTGTTTCTGTCTTTTGTGCCTTCTGCCGGGGAAGCTAAACCAGCACCTAGCAACTTAGTCGCCTACCAGACCTGTTGAATTTCTGCATGTATTTGTGGTAAAGCAATACAGGGCGGGGCAGCCCAGTAACGCTGAAGAGTAATCTCCTTCCTTAGGTTGCTTTTCTGGGCTGTTCTAAGATAAGGAAGTGGTGGCAGCAACTACTGTTTCTGTTTGTTTTGTGTTCTGGGGGGAAAAAGTTTCTGCGCACCCCCCTCTCTCTCAGCCGGGCCTTGCTGGACTTGGAGGGCAGGTGGGGGAGTGCGCACTAGTGGTACAGCGACAGAGAAAATATTTAGAGTGTAATCTGGAAAAAAAGCCAAAGCAAACAGGTGGCCAGGGGATTGTTTAGTAACATTTACCTCAAATCGAATAAGGGACAAAATCTTGAAAAGAATTGGAAAACAGAAACTTAGAATATAGGAAAATGAAATTATAATATTAAAGGAAATCCCACCTCGTTTATTAAAAGAGTAAGAAAAATATCAATTTCTTGCAACAGCATTAAAAAAACCGCAACAGTAATATTTAGATGTGTTTTTCCGGAGGGTATCACCTTTCATTTTAAAGGTAAAAGACGGAGGTTCGAAACTGTTAAAGACGCGAATATATTTTGGAGGAAATACTGGAAAGAATTAGGTGGGGGGGGGACCTGGGAATGGTGAACCAAATACCAAGTCAGTAGCCTCAGTAGAAGACTTAGAAAGCAAAAGTTAATAAGCAGTCAACCGATTAAGGAATAACGGTAAATTTAAATAATTAACTCTGAGCCCTTTGGCTTCCCACAGGTTTTCTTTTTTTCCAATAATGTTTATTAAGTTTCTTACAAATATAACACAAACTTAAAAAAAAACCAATAAAAAAATAGAAAGAGAAATAAAACAAATAACAACAAAAGATATAACTGCGAGGAGAACCTGAGCTTAACAGCTCAGAGTGTACGTCCTGCCTACTGTGGGGTGGGGAGACTCCGCGTCACTTCTGAGAGTCTCAGTCCTTTGTTCTAATCTGCTTTCGCTTTTACGTGAAGCCGACGTGTCTCACGATGCTGCGTGCTGTGTTAGACAATGGACCGCTTTGCTATAAATAAACTGCTTTTAGTTTCTTAGTATCTCTGTGTGAGACTCTGGTTTATGCACACAGAAGCACAGAAGACTGATTTCTCTGGACGCTGCTAAACTATTTTGCTCAGAGCATCGGAATGGGGACTTTCAAATGCAGAGGCCTGGCGCAGCATTGAACAAATACACAAATACAATACAAATTAATAATTAATTCAACTTCCAACCTTATAAACATATTACTTGACTTCCTCCAGTCCCTCCCATCTGAATTTCTTTATAACTAAATGTAGCAGTTTTCCAATATCATTATTCAAAACCAATTTCCCACAGGTTTTCTTACCCGTAGGGTCGTGTGCGAAAGTGTCTTTTCTTTTTAGGAATTCTATATTGAAATTGTTAAATATTAAAGGATGAGTTTAAAGATATTAACCTGGAATGTGAGGTAGAACACATTTTGACAAAACAAAAATTAGATAAAATATGCCTACAGGAGATGCATGTAAAGAGGAAGCCTAGGAGGGTGCTAGAAATCATCTCCTCTGATATAACCCAAAAAGGTGGAGTGGTTATGTATGCCAAACCAAATTTAGAACCAAAATTGTTATACAAAGACACCGAGGGAAGGATAGTAATAGTGAAGATAACAGCCCGGGGGACTCGGTAATACTTATAGGAATATACGCTCCCAATTATAAGAAACCAGAATTCTATGAATTGCTAGAAGAAAAAAATGATGGATTACATTGAAGAGAAAATTCTAATGGGAGATTTAAATGGAGTAACTGCCCCCTCTCCGAGCTGGATAAAACCTCAAGAGGAGCAGGAGGGAAAGAGGGGATACTTCCCTCAAGATTTTGTCAGTCTTTGAAAACTGATCAGTTAAGGAAGGGGGTCACATTAACCCTGGCCCCCTCCGAGCGAGAGGGCCCCTGCCTGTGGCGAGACACCCGCCGGTTCCTCAGAGTGTGCACCAACCACAAGGTCCCCTTCCTCATCCACGCAGACACGCACCCTTTGACAGGATGCCAGTTCATGGCAGTCCTACATAAGGTCATGGCGGCCTGTGGCGGCAACCCCCAGAAATTCTCTGGCCACTCCTTGCGCATTGGCGCTGCCACTTCAGTGGCAACCCAGGGCTGGGACCCCGGCCATATCAAGGAACTGGGTCGTTAGTGTTCCATGGCTAACGGGCTACATTCGTCCCCGCACGCTTTTACTTACTGTTGCCATTTAATTTTCTTACAGGTGTGCCCAGCACAAAGGAGAAATTTCCCAGAATGGGCCAGTCCATCAATATGGCCCCAAGAACCAACCGGATGGCTTATGAGTATCGAGACTTGCCACAACAAATGCGGGAAGCATCTGTGGAGGACGGCAATTTGGAGCATCCATCCCGTGACAGTCGCAGATCGGTGAGACGTCGTTCACCTAGCCCAGTCCGGGTCTACTCACCAGTATGAGCTTGGGAAACCCGTGGGGTGGTGCGACGGTATGCGACCTCACCCCAAACAATCGCAGATCGGTGAGACATCGTTCGCCTAGCCCAGTCCGGGTCTACTCGCCAGTAAGAGCTTGGGAAACCCGTGGGGCGGTGCGGCGGTATGCGACCTCACCCCAAACCCTCGCATGGATACACCGAGGAGGAACTTCAGCGTCCGGATGGACAGGCGCCTCATTATCGTTATGCTTCGAGGTATGATTACAGCCCAGAGCCACGAGGAGAAATTTCCAGACAGGCTCCTCCAGGATTTGCTTTGAGCAACCTCAACTGGTGGGGTTTCCTAAGTACCAATCCCCCACCGATGTTTTGAGTTACTTAACTCTCTTTGAAATGACTTGCCGGGATTGTTTGGGATTCACAGGATGCTGTGTAAGTAAGTCTGCAGGCTTCAGTTTGCAACAGGCTGGTGCAATACTCTCTGTGGAAGTGCTGGATGACTCAGCAGTAATGTGATTGGCTGTCACCGGTTTAAAAGTGAAGCCTGTCCAATAATAATTGTGGTGGTGTAGATGAGTGTGGAGTCTTCTTTTGCCTCAAGGTGCAGCCAGGTACTCTGTCTGATTATATGAACTGCTTCTGTAGATATTTGTATATATATTTAGCTCACAATAATAAATACTGCACTAAAGAACCCGGGACTCTGAGCATTCTGCTAAAGTGCCACGAGGAATTCGTGACAGGGATATGGAGGTGCCCTTAAAAATGTACATGCCTATTTTACGCTCCTTAATTTGTGGGGAGCTAGCCGAGCTGATGGGCCATCTCCCTTTGTCCCAGGCAAATGACTATGAGAGTTTTAAAAAATTGGTGATGCAAAGGCATGGGAAAGGGAAGAAGGAGGAGAAGAGGAGGCAGAAGAGAGGGAAGAAGAGGAAGAGGAAGAGGACCTAAGTGACAAAACCACCCAATTTTGAACTCAATTACAATTAGGGCTGCCATTTTTATTTAACATCTATGTTAACTCCCTGGTCACATGTTGCCGTGAAATCGAACCCCCCCCCCCGTGTTCTCTAACGGCAGAAAAGTTCCAGTTTTAATGTATGCGGATGACGCTGTTCTTCTCTCTCAAACCAAAGTGGGACTGAAACATGCCTTAGGAAAGTTTAGTGACCAATGTAACACTGAACTGTTAACAATTAATTTTGCCAAAACCAAAATTGTACATTTTAACCGCTCCTTCAGGAAAGATAATTGGAGCGTAAAGGGAAACGCCATTGAACAGACTAAGACCTTCCAATACCTAGGCATTACTTTCTCTTATAATGCCAAATTGTCAACACACCTGACCACATCAGCTATATCAGCAGGAAGAAGTGCAAATGCCATCCTTAGATTATTCAGAAGGAAAGGAGCTGGCTTCCTCCCGATGGCCCTAAAAGTTTTTCAGGCAAAATCTTTAGCCCAACTCCTGTATGGCTCTCAAATTAGTCCCTCTGCCAACCTTAAGACCCTTGAAACAGTACAATCAAAATTCTTAAGATCATTATTTGCTACCCCAAAGTGTACACCTAATGCAGTCTTAAGGCAAGAGGCAGGATTGCCCAGAGTGGAATTAAAAGTCTTGGAGCAAGCAATTTCCCTCTGGCTGAAAATCCATTACAATCCTAAGGGACTGTTACCTTGTTTCCTGGCCGCAGTTCCCTATCCTCCTTGGCTTATGCAAATAACTAATAAGATCAAACAAATTGGCCTAAACCCTGAAAATCTTTTTATTGGAACTCTGAACAAGGCAAAAGCAATTATCACTCAGAGACTTTACGATGTCGAATTACAACAAGAAGACGCCCTACTCCCGGAGACGTATAGATGTTTAAAAGCTTGGCCTAATTTTGCAGCTGCCCCTTACTTAACTAACATCACTAATGAAGCTTATAGATGGGCTTTCTCTAGAGCCCGCTTTGAGACAATGCCTTCAGCAGTGCTGTACGGCAAATTCACACGGGTACCAATGCATGCGCGTCTCTGCCCCTGTATGTCTAATAAGGTAGAATCTGTCACACACATCCTTCTATTTTGCGAATTTTATAGTGAAGAACGAGTTCAACTTATTTTGCCGCTTTTATCAAAATTTATACCCCTACAACATTATTTGGAATCCTCCCCCAAAATTCTACGAAAATACCTTCTGGAAGATTCCTCAAGCTCAATATCATATGAGGTGGCCAAATTTTGCACTTTAGTAATCAGGAAGCGTAAATCTCCTCTGTTGAATGGCACACTGAGAAGTCCCCTTGTGTAATCCTTTTTTCTTTCTTTTTTTCTTTTCTGATGTTGTTGTTGATTTCCTTCTGTTTGATCTTGTGGTGTTTAGTGTCGCTGGCTTTTGCCGCAATAAAACTTGAAAAACAATTAGGGCTGATTTGAATATATAAAAAATGACTTTGAAATTAATAACTTGGAATCTGAATGGTTTAAACGAGAAATCTAAGAGAAATAAAGTTGAGAATGTACTGAAGAAAAAAAATCTTGACGTAATTTGTTTACAAGAAACACACGTTGCAAAAAAACAAACACATTTTGAAAAATAAAAGGCTAGGGCAGGGGTCGGCAACCCGCGGCTCTGTAGCCGCATGTGGCTCTTTTAGACCTTTGCCGCGGCTCCGGGGCAGATACTAGCGAGGGGAGGAGGTGCATTGTGCGCTCCGACACTCCCCACTGTGGCGGGCGCTGCACTGGCTGTGACGTTGCATGGGGGCGGTGCGTGCGTTAGTCACGCACTGTCCCGACGTCACCTTCCCGCCCGCTGTCAGATCAGAGGGCAGCGGCGCGCATGCAGGTCTATGACTGCGAGGAGGAAGATGACGTCCCTGTTTTGGACCCCCAGTAGGCCAGCCATGGATAAAGGCAAGAAAAGAAAAATTTCTGAAGAAAACAGAGTGTTTAATGATACATTGTATAGAATGAGACTTCCGGGTTGGCGCCATCGCCGAATGGCGGACTCCCTCCGAGCTCCGGAGGGAGTCTGCTCGGCAGGGGCTGGGTCCTACCGCACCGGCGATGCGGGGACCCTTAGAAACCACGGCCACGGAGGCCGTGGACATGGAGACTCGGCTCGCACCGTTAGCGCCCTCCCGACTTGTGAAGGAGCCTTTTTAAAGGCTACGGATCGGGTGCCGGGGAGAAGCGTGGTGCCTTGAGTCCTCTGCTTTCCCTGCCGAGCGAAGCCGCATGCCATCCGGCGGAGAGCGCTGACTTCTTCCATTGAAAATTCGGACTTTTTAACAACAACCCGTGAGTAAATTTGGAAACCGGGTTCAAAAGGAGAAAAAAAGAAATTTTTTTTCGAATTGGATACGAGCGGGGGGGATCCAAAAAGGAAGTCAGTCCCCTCCCTACTGTAAACCTTCCAAAACAAGGACGGGGAAACCAAGGCCCAAAAAGGCTTGTATTGCTGATAAAAATCAAAAATTCCACGATGGGGAACTACAAGAACTGTGCTGGAGGAAGAATTGGAGAAGGGAAACGTAACACCCCCCCCCCCTGGGAACCGGGGTGATTGAAGAGAGAGCCTGGTGAAAGGAGTCGGAGATTTTGACAGCTGTCAAAGTAGCTGTCAAAGTCGGAAAGTGGAGTGGATTTTATTATGAGAACTTTGCTGGTTAAATCTGATACAATTTGTTACAACTTGTTAAAATTTGGACACAAAATGGCGAATATGGATAACAATCGGACTTTTGGACTAGAGGAAACAAAGTTACAACAATCCCCCTTGAGGAGTCTCGGGACATTACAAGGACTGTGAAAGTGGAAAAACACCAATGGAATTTTACAGGACTGGTTATCTTCTGGGAAAGCTGCAAAACGGAAATAACATCTCGTCTTCAGGGTGTTCATCTAAAGGAGACAATAGAATTTTCTATTGAAGAAAGGAAGGGACTGAACGCAAGTTTTTGCCCCTGAATAACAATCATCCCTGCAGAGCTACTAAACTTTTGAATTACAACGTTTTAGCAGCGGAACAAGAGGAAATTAGACTACAACCTGGAAAGAACAATGGAGGGAGTTTTATTACAGTTTTATTAAAGAACTGAAGTTAAAGTTTTAAAAAATAATAATAATAATAATAATTTTAATTTTTAATAATTTTATTTTTAATTTTAAAAAGAAAAAGCCAGCAAGGAGTTGGGGGGAAAGTTGTGATTTATGGCCTTAAGAATTCCAGGCAGACACCAGGGGCTGATGGTCAGGGGGAAATTAAACCGGGGACAGGGGGGGGAGAACTAAAACTCCAAAGGCTTGCCAACTTTGTTTCTTTCTGAATTGGTTTTTTTTTATTATTCACTATATTCTTTATCTCTTACTTTTTCTATTTCTATTATTTGGGGTGTTTCTTTTATCAAAAAATGGAAATTGTGGAATGAAATGGGGTGGGCCCTGGGGAAAGAACATTGGGTTTTTCTTTATTAAGGGTAAAACAAATTAAGTTTTAATTAGAATGGGGAACTTGTGGAGCCAACAATATGAAAGGGGAATATGGTAGGGGTGGGGGAAGGGGGGAGTCCCGTAAAGTGAATTTATATTTTTTGTATTTTTGAAAATTTTAATAAATATTATTTTAAAAAAAAAATGATACATTGTATAGAATCATTTGCATTCTCTACTGACAAGACTGGTTTACCAGTATGCTTAATATGTGGTGAGAAATTTGCAAACAACAAAAAGTCGAATATTGGAAGACATTTCCAGAATAAACACACAGCCTTTGCTGAAAAATATCCAGATGGAGATGAGAGATGAAAAGCCGTTGCAGAACTTATGAGGAAGGTTGATAAGAGCAAAAATAATTTCAAGAAGTGGGTGAAGTCTGCAAATTCCACAACATATGCTAGTTTTGTAGCCGCTCAGGAAATAGTCAAGCACAGGAAGCCGTTCACAGATGGAGAGTATATAAAAGAAGCATTCATTAAGATTTCGGAACATCTATACATGGACTTCAAAAACAAGAATGAAATTGTGCAGAAAATCAAAGACATGCCTCTCTCTGCGAAGACTGAAGAAGTGTACACTAACTTAGTTGGTCTTTAAGGTGCTACTGGAAGGAAAAAAATTTTTTTTGTTCTGCGAAGACTGTTAAAGACAGAACCCTAAAAATGGCAGGAAACATTAGCAAACAGCAAATTCAAGACATTAATTCAGCTGTGGCGTACTCCATTGCCTGTGATGAGTCCAAAGATAAAGGTGATATTGAACAAATAGCGCTGTTCTGCCGATATGTGAACTCTTTTGGGCCACAGGAAGAACTGATTGAGCTGATACCACTAAAAGACCAAACAAGGGGTGAGGATATATGTAAGGCTGTCCTGGACTTTTTAAGTGCTAAAAAAATAAACACCAACCACCTGGTCTCAGTGGCTACTGATGGGGCACCGAGCATGAGAGGAGCACAGAAGGGCTTTGTGGCTCTACTGCAGAAGGTGCTGGGTATAACGCTGCTGTCATTTCATTGCATCCTGCACCAAGAGGCATTGTGTGCTCAAACATTTCCCCCCGAATGCACAAAAGTGATGGATGTGGTCATTCAGATTGTTAATAAGATAATGGCAAAGGGTTTAAACCACCGCCAGTTTTGTTTGCTATTGGATGAGGTGGAAAGCACATATTCTGACCTCCTGCTCCACAACAAGGTCCAGGGGCTGTCCAGAGGCGAGGTGCTAAAACGCTTTGTCACATGTTTGGAAGAAGTAAAAACCTTCCTGGCCAGCAAAGAGCTCCCCTTTGCTGAGCTGGAACAGCCAGAGTGGCTGGAAAAATTACATTTTATGGTAGACATGACAGCCCACCTAAACACACTAAATACAACCCTTCAGGGGAAAGGAGGCACAGCCCTGCACATGCTGGAGGAGGTTTGGGCATTCGAGCGCAAGTTGACAGTGTTTGTCAAAGATTTCCAGAGAGGTACACTGTCTCACTTTCCCTCTTTGAGAGAGCTCAAAGTCATGATACGATAAATTTGGGATATTTCAAGTCTGCAATCACCGCAATGCAAAGCTCGTTTGGGAAACGATTCTGTGAGTTCAGAGAGGGAAAAAACCACATTATACTTCCCTGTCACTCCCCTTGCGATCGATCTGTCTTCTTTCTCTGCTAGCCCGTCTTGGTGAGACGCCATTTTTTAACTGCATCATGGAAATTTCCTCTTTCTCACCATACTTCTCTCCTGTTGTAATCCAATCCCACACAGTTCTTAAAGTCCTGCTTATGATAATAAAAACGCGATGATCTTGTTTTTTTCTGGGGTGGGGGGTTATTTTATCACATTATGCGAAGAGGGGGGGAAGGGTCCTTTCCCCCACCCCCTTCATTCCAAACATACAGTCTCCTAGTATTCATCAGAAGATTTACTTATCCATCCATTGCTCCAGGTCACAGAGATCCATTAATCAGCAGTCTTATCGTCGAGCTTTACTTGATGTATGTGCTTCAGCCTTCTATCCAATCATAAATCTTCCAATTATAAATCCGAGCTGAAGCAACCAGCACGCGCTAATTGGAATCGGCGTCAGGAAGAGCTGACTTCACCGAGGGCTTTTGCCAAGTGTTCAGCACCCCCATCTCTCAGATCAGGGGGTGCCTTGTGAACACCGCTGGCAAGACAGATCGCCTCCATATCCTGGGTGCGGGGGAAGGCTGCCTACTTCCCATAGCAGCCCCTTAATTACTTCGATGGGTCAGAGAGATGTTATTGTCGGCCATCTTCCAACGCGCCACCTAGTGGCCCCCTGCGAAACGATCCCTGTAATTAGGGGATCTTATCAATTTAAGGACTGGCAAAAAACCCTCTCAAAATTCATTTGGCAAGGGAAGAGACTGAGGATCAAATTCCAGTTATTAACGGACCAGAAGGAAAGAGGTGGATTTTCCGTACCAAATTTAAGACTATACTACGAAGCTTCCTGTTTATGTTGGATTAAGGAATGGATTATTTTAGAGAATACGGATTTACTGGACTTGGAAGGATTCAACAATAGATATGGTTGGCATGCCTATTTGTGGCATAACAAGGGGAAAGTCCATAAAGGTTTCTCGAATCATATTTTCAGAGGTGCCCTACATGAGGTGTGGGGGGGAAACAAAAGCCTCTTAGAAAGAAACACCCCTTGGCTATCTCCAATAGATATTTTAACAACAAAAAAACTGAATATGGAAGGAAAGAGAATAACATATGAAGATATATTAGTAAAAACAGAGAGAGGATGGAAAATTAAAACATATGAAGAATTAAAAGATAGGCTGACAGGGTGGCTACAGTATCACCAGGTAAATGGTTTCTGGAATGAGGATAAAAAACTAGGAATTAGTGATAAAAAATCTAAATATCAAATAGAAATTGTAGAAGGAAAAACAAAACTGTTATCTAAGATGTACAATTTTCTATTAGAATGGGATACTAAAGATGAGCTAATAAAGGAAGTGATGGTAAAGTGGGCAATCGATTTCGGTTACAACATAGAGTATGATAAATGGGTAAAGCTGTGGTAAAGGGATGAAATTCATGGCATGTTCAACTTTAAGGGAAAACCTGGAAAAAATGATGTACCGGTGGTATATTACCCCGGTCAAATTAGCGAAAATGTACAAAACGGGTAACAAAGCTTGTTGGAAATGTAAGGATGAGGATCTCTACCACATGTGGTGGGTATGTGATGAAATGAAAAAATTCTGGGAGCTTATATATAATGAATTAAAGAAACTTTTTAGATATACCTTCCCAAAAAAGCCGGAGGCATTTTCATAATAGGTGATGAAATAAAAAAGGAGGATCAGAAGTTATTTCAATGCACAACGTTGGCAGCTAGGGTTCTTGTAGCCCAAAAATGAAAGTTACCAGAGATCCCTACAGTTATGGAATGGCAGGCAAAATTATTTGAATATACGGAATTAGCGAAAATGACATATAAAATCAGACACCAAAAAGGGGCAAAGTTTATAGAAAATTGGAGTAAATTTGTAACGTATATAGAATGTAATTGTAGAAGTTTAAGAACTACAGCAGGACTAATATAAATCTTGCGACGTGTACAGAAATTTAAAAGAAACTGTAAGAGAATAGGTACTTCAAGAAAACCGCAACTGGGAAGGAAGGAAGTCGAGGCGTGACTCAGCGCAATGTGAATAAGACGATATTAAGATTGATTGTAAAGATTGTTTTATTTTGTTTTTTGTTTTTTGTTTATTGAAAAATGTCAATAAAAAGCATTTTTAAAAAAACAAAAACAAAGGCATAGGCTGAAAATTATTGGTGGGCCTTCCGGAAGGGGATAAGTCCAACCCCTTAGACAGTCTTTCTGTGTCTTCCGCGAAAATGGCTCAAAATTTTGACTTGTGGCTTTCAGCTGAAGGCGTTGATACTTTTGAAGGACTAAGGCAATTGATGTTAAAATAACAGTTTATGCGCCAATTGCCTCCTAAGATTGCGAGCCTGGTCACTGATCAACACCTTGCTACTTTGGACCAAGCGACCGAATTCGCAGAGTCATTTAAACTGAACTGGTCCCATTTGGCGAATAGAGGACCGTCGGGAGGGAATAGAGCGGCGGCGTCAGCTCCAGCCAGGAGATTTGATCCTCCCGCCAAAGACCAAAGTAAAGTCACTCCCATGCCTGCAAAAGACTCCTTTGTAGCGAGAGGGGATCGCTCTAAACTTGCTCCTAGTTCGGGACTGTTTCTATTGTAACCCCTGCGGTGTGTATGATCCAGCGACCGGCGGAGGATTAAGAGGCGGAGCAGCAAAGTTCAGGAGCTGGAAAAACCCCGGATCCGGATGGAAAGGGTGGGGCAGCGCCTGACGCTTTAGTTCCTAAGACTGCAAGCGCCGTTACAATGGGGCCTGTGAGTACAGAGCAGGACCAAGGGTGCCACTTGTTAATTGGGCTAATCTGGAATTTTCAGCACCCATTGAAATAAATAAAGTTGTTGTGAACTCTTATTGAGATACAGAGTCTGATATCACCAGCGTATCCAGAGATTTGGTTTTGCCCGTACAGATGCAGCCTAAACCCTCGAAGATCAGCCCGTATGGCGTAAATGAGATTTTCCAGCCTACCGCCATCGTCCCTGTTTCCTATAAAGCTTATACTGGAAACCAACTTGTTACAGTACATGACCCTGAGGTGTGTAAAAGCCCTGTTTTAGTGGGAAATGAGTTGAGGTTTCAGGTGCACTTGCAGCAGCAGTTAACAGTAAACTCTGTAACCGTAGAAACCCCCTCCATCTCATCCCAGGTGGGCGAGGACAAGCACAGGGTTGAATGGAAAATCCGGAGGGGAGGGAAAGCTCTCGACACTCAATCCGGAGTCAGTTGAGGAATTTGATGCCTCTGCTGGGTTGGGAGACCTTGGAGAGTTTGCAGCAGAGCAAAGATCGGATCCTTCCCTACAGGATTGTTGGGAGGCAGTCGGAGCTCCGCTCAGAGGAGAAAAGAGGGTCCAATTTGTGTATCAAAGGGGACTCTTATATCGCCAGTTCGTGCCGAAGTGAAGGACAAGGATTTTGTTGCAGTTGGTGGTTCCGGAGAAAAGATGATCAACGGTCCTGAG
This sequence comes from Podarcis siculus, assembly GCA_034642415.1. Taxonomy (NCBI): domain Eukaryota; kingdom Metazoa; phylum Chordata; class Lepidosauria; order Squamata; family Lacertidae; genus Podarcis; species Podarcis siculus. Next base: position 7,268,898 of record JAXCMG010000059.1, read on the forward strand.
CCTGGCCCATGAGGACGGTTTGGCAGGACACATGGGTTTGCAAAAAACTTTAGAGAGACTCAGTCGTTATTTTTATTGGCCTGCTGTGTATCAAACCACCAAAACTTATGTACGTTCCTGTGTTGTTTGTCAGAAAGTTGGTAATGACCATGATAGTTTGTCTAATGTTTTGCAGAGTGTTCCCTTAGAAGCAAATGTTTTGGAAAAGTGAGGAATTAATTTAGTGGGTCCTTTACAAAAAAAACCTGCTCAGGTAAACAGTACATTTGTGTAATAATTGATTATGCATCGCGATATGTTTGGGCAAGGAGTTTGGCCAATACATCGGCCAACAGTTTGGTAAAGGCGCTAATTTCAGCCTTTTGTTCCCTGGGAATTCCTAAGGTCCTGGTGAGTGATTTGGGAACTAACTTTATGGCTAAGCTGACCCAGTAAGTCTTACAGTTGTCTGATATCTGCCATCACTCCTCAATTGCATATCAACATCAGGGGAATGGATTTGTGGAAAGAGTACAAAAAACTTTAATTCAGATGTTGCACAAATATGCCCTGGCCCATAGTTCCAGTTGGGACCAGGATTTGTCTTTGGTGGTAGCTGCCTATAATGATGCGTATCAGAGAAGCCTTGGGTTTGCACCCAATCAGTTAATTTTTGGAAGGCTTCTAAACACTCCCCTTTCAATGCTCCGGAGGGAGTGCGAAGGATCGGAAGAAGTTATTAAACTACCCTTTATTAGTGAATACTTTGCCCAGTTGAAAGGGTCCTTATCAGACATTTGGCAGTTGGCCAAAGAGAATTTGGAAAGTGCTCGACAAGAACCCACGCATTACCCATGTGGTAGCGGTTTTTGTGATGAAGGCCATGAAAGCCAGGGAAAGATTTATGGACGACAATGTAAAGACCCCTTCATCGTCTGTTTAACTCGTTGCTCGTTTTCCCTCCTTTTCTATTTTGTGGGAAGAAGGTTTTGTTGGCATAGTATGTAATGGATTTTAATATTTTTAACTATTGTAGTGTTGATGTTTGTGCACAGGCATGGTCCTCACAATAAACGGATTTTGATTTGATTTGACAAGAACAAAAGCGGGTACATGATACCAAAGCCGTGTCGAAACATTTTGAGGTGGGAGTTCAAGTGTGGATATTGAAGCCTTCCTGCCCTCACAAGTTGGCCATTAAATGGCAAGGACCAGGGGTTGTGGAAGCGAGGCTAAGCTCTGTGCGTTATCTGGTGAGCTGCAAGGAATTGCACCCCACACCCCGCGAGTATCACGCTAATTTCCTGAAAGAGTTTGCTGAACAAAAGATCAGCTGCTGCTGCTCTTGTGAGTGCTGGGAGGACTGCTCCCTCTCCTGCCAACTCCATCTGGCCTAGGGGGCGGGGCCTGCACTCACCACTACAGTTTAGAGGCTTGAGCAGCTACCTGCAGCAAGGGACAAAAATGGTTTTAAATGTTTTAAGTGCTTTTAATTTGCTGCACCTTAAATGGTGGTGGTTGTTTTTTATAATATTATATTATTTTATTATTTTATTTCTGCTTGGGGTGGGATAAGTATTTAGTCAGGGTGGGGAGTAGTTTAATTTGAGCACTATTACAGAAGGAAACTAAGAGAACATAAGAAAGAAGAAATTATTACTCAACTAAGAGACTGTGAGAAAAAATTAATAATAAACTCAGGAGATGAAAGGACTAAACAAACAGCTAAAGTGTTGCAATCACAATATTCAGCATTACTAAATCAAGAAGTAGAATGGAGAATTAAATCCATGAAGCAAAAATATTTCAAATCAGCAAATAAAATGGGGAGATTATTGGCGTGGCAATTAAGAAAAAGCAAAAAGCAAAATGTGATTAATAAAATAAAATCAGAAGATACGATAATAGAAGACCCAGATGAAATGAAATAAAAAGTTTCTCCAATTTTATGAAAAGTTGTACGAAAAAGGAGAGGAAGATAATGTAGAAATAGGAAAATACTTGGAAGAGTGTAGAGGGGAATACTTAACTGATGAAGAGCTCAATTAAACAAGAGGATTACAACGGATGAGATTAATGAGGCTATTAAGAAGATGAAACCTGGGAAAGCACCAGGACCAGACGGACTGTCATCAAAGTATTATAAGGTCTTAGGGGAACATCTTGCTCCGGTGCTTAGTGAAGTTATTAATGATATTCTACAAGGAGGAAAGATTCCAGATTCATGGAAAGAGGCACACATTACACTAATACCAAAAACGGATACTGAAAAAATGGACGTAAGAAATTATAGGCCGATATCGCTGCTTAATAGTGATTACAAAATCTTCACAGATATTTTGGCGAACAGACTCAGGAAATACTTAACAAAATCTATTCATAAAGATCAAGCGGGATTCCTCCCTAACAGGCAATTAAAAGATAACGTACGGCATATACTAAACATTATTGAGTACCTAGATCTCAGGATCGACATCCCTGCGGCGCTAATTTTTATCGATGCCGAAAAGGCTTTCGATAATGTTTCTTGGCAGTTTTTACTACAATGCATGAAAACAGTAGGAATAGAAGGACCATTTTTGGAAGGTATAAAAGCAATATACTCAAGCCAAAAGGCTAAACTGATTATTAACAACAATCTTACCAATTCCTTTACAATTGCGAAAGGCACGAGACAGGGGTGCCCGCTGTCTCCCCTTCTATTCATCATGGTTTTGGAAAAAATCGCAAACAAAATAAGGAAAACATCAAAAATAAGAGGTATAAGAATTGGAGAAAAAGAATACAAATTAAAGGCTTACGCCGATGATTTGGTACTGTCATTAGAGGACCCAATAGAAAGCGCCAGTAACGCCCTAGAGTTATTAGAGGAATTCGGTAAACTGTCTGGGTTTAAGTTAAATAAAATAAAAACCAAAATTTTAACAAAGAATTTGGCCGAAGATGTAAAAAACCAGCTAGAGTTAAAAACAGGTATCAAAGTGGCGAAAAGGGTAAAATACCTGGGAATATGGATCTCCCCGAAAAACATAAATCTAGTAGAAGATAACTACACTAAGGTCTGGAGAGAAATTAAGAAAGACCTAGATATTTGGAATAGGTTAAAACTATCCTGGACAGGAAGGATGGCTGCGATTAAGATGAGTATTCTTCCGAGACTATTGTTTTTATTCCAGAACATCCCGGTAATTAGAGGTACGGCATGCTTTAAGAATTGGCAAAAAACCTTAGCTAAATTTATATGGCAAGGGAAAAGGGCAAGAATTAAATTCAAACTCCTCACGGATCTAAGAGAAAGAGGGGGTTTTGCAGTTCCGAACTTAAAACTTTATTATGAGGCTGCCTGCCTGTGTTGGATAAAAGAATGGGCCATTTTAAAAAACACAGATTTGCTAGACCTAGAGGGATTTAACATCAGATTTGGCTGCCATGCTTATCTGTGGCATGACAAAGAAAAAGTCCACAAAGGCTTCTCTAATCACATCATTAGAGGCTCGTTACTCGAAGTCTGGAACAGGAATAAAAAGCTTATTGAAAAAGACACCCCTTGGTGGCTTTCACCAATTGATATCCTAACAATTAAAAAGTTAAATTTGGAATTTGAAAGATGGACATACGAAGATCTCCTAGTTAAATCAGAAAGAGGGTGGAAAATTAGTCCGTATGAAGAGTTAAAGGACAAATTAACTGGATGGATACAATTTCACCAAATTAATGCGTTATGGTACGATCATAAAAAAACAGGGATGAATGAAAAAAAGTCCAGGTACCAGGTGGAAATCTTAGAAAGTAATACTAAACTTCTATCCAAAATGTATAACCAACTGTTAGACTGGGAAACTAAAGACGGAGAGGTGAAAGGAGTCATGGTCAAATGGGCCAGAGACCTTGGATATAGCCTGGAGTATGACAGATGGGTAAAACTTTGGAAGAAAGGTATGAAGTTCACAGCGTGTGCTGTTCTCCGAGAAAATATGGAGAAAATGATGTATCGTTGGTACATCACCCCGGCAAAACTGGGGAAGATGTACAAGACCGGAGACAGCACATGCTGGAAATGTAAAATTAAAGAGGGTAATTTCTTCCACATGTGGTGGACCTGTGACGAAGTGAAAAGATTTTGGGGACAAATTTATGATGAATTAAAAAAAATACTGAAATATACCTTCCCCAAAAAACCTGAAGCATTCCTTTTAGGTATGATCGGAGAGGAGATCAAAAATGAAGACCAAACATTCTTTCAATACGCAATGGTGGCTGCCAGGATTTTATTAGCGCAAAACTGGAAAACCTCTAACATCCCCACCGTTAGAGAATGGCAAATGAAACTATTCGAGTATATAGAATTAGCGAGAATGACACAAAAGATCAGGCATCAAAAAAATGTAAAGCTCATGAATGATTGGAATAAATTTTTAAGTTACATTGAAGTTAATTTGGGTATTACTAAAATCACAGTGGGCGGAATTTAAAACCTGCAATGTATAGAGCTGATATAATACAACTGCAGAAAGGTTACGAGTTTACCTAGCCTAAACTGAGATGGAAGGAAGTCAATTGAGTGATGTTTGTAGATTTGTTTGTTTTGTGTCTATATGTGTTACTTCAGTTTTTCTTCTCTGTTGACACTTTTTTTTCTCTTTTATCTATTATTTTTTAAATGTCTTTGTGCTCTTTGATGTTGTTTTCAAGAATTCAATAAAAAGATTATTAAAAAAAAAGGATTTTTCCTGAATTGTATCTTCTTTGTGGGAGCGGATCCTCCGGGTGGGGGGAGGCTAGACTCCATTGTGAAGTAACAAAGAGATCGGAAGCTTTCAACTTTCGTCTTCCACTTTGCATAATTACAAAGTAACCGTGGCTGCCAGAGCTCATAAAATATCTGGAACTGTATCCTCTACCCTCCGCAATTAAATTAAGGACCTGGATTTGACTTTTGGGGACTGTTTAAAGGAGAAAATAAAGACTTGTATCCTATTTACTAAACTGAAAGATTGTGGGCAGGAAAGACACTTACTCTGGAGTGGGGATTTCTGTAGTTGGGAAACAGCCTTTTTAGCCATCTGGCTCCTTCTTGTGACTGTAGCTGACCTTGAAAAAATAAAACAACTATGGATGGTGCTGACAAACCAGATAAGACAGAGAGGTTAGAAAAAGGAAAAAGTAAACTTAGAAGGGATTCTAAAACACCAACATTTGAAGAATCAGTAATGAACCTTCTCATGGAAATTAGAACAGAAGTTAGAGGGAATCAGAAAACCATCCAAGAATTGAGGGCTGATTTCTCTGAAGTGAAAGAGGATTTGAAAGCACTGAGGTCCAATATCACCTCGCATGAGGACAGAATTACACAACTGGAAACAGTAAAAATACGGGAATTAGAGTCTGTTCAGCAACAGGCATTAACTTCGATTGCGTATTTGGAGCTAAAAGACAAGGAAGCCCATCTGAGGCTGAGGGGAGTGGTTCAGAAAGAACAGGACAACTTGAAGGCTTGGCTCATTGAGGAATTTTCAACTTATTGGGGGATTTCAAAAAAAGAGCTGAATTTGTGGATTGATAAAGCATACAGATTTGGTCCTGAAAAGGATTCTAAAATTACACATGACTGCATGGTGATTTTCAAAACAAAGGAACAAAGAGACACGATATTGGGACATCATTATAAAAAAAGCTTAAAGATGGAGGGTAGGGCCGTCATTTCGTTTAAAGAAATCCCAAAATACTTTTTATCTTTGAGGAGCAACTATTCGGATCTGACAACTACTCTAAGGAAGAAAAATATCTTCTTCAGGTGGGAATTTCCAGAGGGACTCTCCTTCAAATTTCAAGGGAGGAAGCAGAGGATCAGAGGAGAAAAACGCAAAAGAGCTTGGTTTGGAAAGTTCTTTCCCTCTGTGTGCAGAGGCTAAAGGACCCTAAAAAATCAAGATGTCTTTAAGAATTTATTCCTGGAATGTGAATGGCCTTAACTCTTCAAGAAAGAGAGGCCAAATTTTTCATATTTTTGCAAGAAACAATTTGGATATAATATGCTTACAAGAAACTCATGTTACTAGATTACATAGAAAAATTTTACAGAATAAAAAACTCGGACAGGACTTTATTTCATCAGATAAGGTAAAAAAAAGAGGAGTGGTGTTCTACATTAAAGAAAAATGGAACCCCAAGTTTTTGTTTAAGGACGAGGAGGGGAGATACATTGCGGTTGAAATTACAGCACAAGGCGACAAATACCTTTTATTGGGAATTTATGCACCAAATGACGGAAAAGTGGACTTTTTTAGAAATTTGGACTTGAAGCTTAACGAATATTTGGATTATAAAATAATATTGATGGGAGATTTGAATGGAGTAGTCTCCACATTAATGGACAAATCACAAGAACAAAAAGTACAAAATGCAGGCAGACTCCCAAAATTGTTTTTTGAGATGATGGACAAATATGACTTATATATATTTTATTAGAGCGGTTTAATCAAAGTGCTTTAGCGCTCCAAGGTTATATATAATCCGAAAATATAATTAATTTGACCGATTTAATTAAAGTGCTTGGCTTTGATAAAACAATTTATCTGGCATTTAAATTCACAAGACAACTTATCTCTCTGCTTGAATTTAAATAAAGTTAATTTAACTAAGAGGTAAATTTAAAGGGTTATTTTAAAGGGTAATTTAACTAATTTTGCAAGAGCTTCAAGTAGCATTTCAATTGTTTGCTTTCATCTGCATTAACAATTCATTTGCTTAATCTCATTTAACATCATCAGGCGGAATAATCCATCAGTTGGACCTAATAAGGGTAAATTATAAAATAAAAACAGAAATAAATAAATAATAAATAAATAAATAAATAATAGCTTTCTTATTTGCTGGTGGTTTGGTGCTTACTCATTAGCTACATTATAGTTGCTGCCTATAGTCTTAGCTAATAGTTACTTATTGATTGGAAGTACTCTGAATTTATAAAAGCGCCTCTGCCTTTTAATTATAACACGCATTGGCCCCTGGGTGCTCCTCATCCGTGGTGCTGGTATCCAGTGCAGACAATACTGAACTACTGTAATATTGCTTGCAGCAAAACTAAATTGGTTGGGCGAGCATTTTGGTTTTCATTAAAACTTACCAGTGCAGACAATACTGAACTACGGTGATATTGTTTGCTGCTCACGCACATAAGCTGAGCTAGTTGCCGCTGACTTTATTGAACTAGCTATGTCGGCTCAAGGAAACCAGGAAAATTCCGCCGTATCTGGGGGGGCACAAGGGAATCAGGAGGAGTCCCAGCCCTTTGTAATACCAAGTAACCCTCAGGCATTGGCACAGTTTTTCACGGCTTTTCAAGAATTTTATAGGCAAAGCAGGTCCGCAGGCCAAGTGACAGCGACACCAATGGCAGCAGCGCCAGTGACTGTGGCACCAATGGTGTTCACCCAAGAGTTCATCCCGAACACACAACTTAATGAGGTGGTATTCCCCAGCACTTCCGCGGCCACCGCTGCAGTGCTGAATGCAGCCAATGGCTCAGCAGCCCGGCCCAAAAGGAACACCCGAACACAGGCTGTCACCTTGGGCAAGGAAAAAGGGGGACAGAGGGGTGGCAGGAAGGGCAAGGCTGGTACTCAAGGAACTAGAGCAGCTAATCCTCAAATAGACCCAGGTGTCCCTAGTCTTTTTCAGAACTCTTCACCGCAGGCGGCACCAGCCGTGGGCGCATCAGATTCCTCTTCGGACAGGGAGGCCCAGGGTCTGCAGGTGGCACAGGCACTCAGCGTACCGGCTCAAACCACGCAGAATGGCCATTCGGGGAAAAGGAAGGAAAAAAGGAAGCACACATCGAAGAAGAAGAGTAAGAAGAGTAGGTGGTCGGAATCGGAGGATGATTCAGGTACCTCCTCTTCATCTGACTCTGATAGCGACACTCCTGTGGAGGAGTACTGGGGCCACAGGGAAGACTCTGTGGGTCTTCCTTTATGGGCGCATGAAAGGAGGGCTAATTCCTACCGCAAAACCTTTAACGGGTCCCTTGAATGGAAGGAGGGCGCTCACTAACCTATCTATAGATTTCATCGTAGGTAATCATTTATCTCAGAGAAAGAGGAATAAGATCCTTAATGGGGACTTTATAGATATATTCAGATTGTTACCTCCAGCTAAGCTGACGGGTGAAGAGGAAAAGAGGCGCAGCTATGGAAAACGCAGGTATAGAACACCCAGAGCCGAACGTACGTTTGATAATTGGTTGGACGGGTTCCAGGTGTTCATGGGTGTGGTCAGCACAGCTTACCCAAAACAGGCAATGCATTTAATTGCTTACCTGGCCCATGTTTGGAGGGCACGAGATTTAGCGGGGGATACTGCTGCTTTAAATTATGATGAAGATTTCCGCAGAAATGCTTCGCAGTTATCTTCCATGCACTGGGACCTGAGGGACCAAAACTATTGGTCAGAGCACGTGGGCCCCTACGTAGACAAGAAGCCCCAGGAGTCGTCAAAATCCTGGAAGACCGCTGCGAAACAGAGGAGACTGTGTTGGGAATTTAACAGAGGGGTTTGTGTGCGGCCTGTCTGTAAGTACAGCCACGAGTGCGAGAAATGCCTCGGTAACCACCCAGCCACTGCCTGCATTAAAGGGAGGCAGCCCTTTCGGGGTGGGAGAGGTTCCTACAACCGGGGACTCAGAGGTGGCCAGGGAGCTCCATTTGGACCTCAGGGAAACCGGCAGTAATTTCGATCTAGGTCTGGCCTTTTCCCCTATCAAGTTGACCCCGTTAAAAAACCTTTTAGATCTTTATCCTAACAGAACAGCAGCATTGTACTTATGGGAAGGTTTTAGTACCGGTTTTAGGATCCCAGTAGCTCCCCCCCCCCCAATTCAGGTGACCCACCGAATCAAAAATCAGTGAGGGAGATGCCCGAGGTTGCCCGAAAGAAAATTAGTAAAGGAAATTAGAGCAGGAAGGGTAGCTGGGCCCTTTTTAGTTCCTCCAATAGAAGGCCTTCACATATCCCCTTTAGGCATAGTCCCTAAGAAAGTGCCTGGTGAGTTTCGCATGATTCACAACCTTTCTTACCCAAAGGGAGGGTCCGTCAATGATGCGATACCGCAGGAACTTTCACTATGAGATATGCCACTTTTGACCAAGCGGTCAAGCTTATTCGCAAATTCGGTAAGGGCGCGCTGCTGGCAAAATGTGACATCGAGTCGGCCTTTAGACTCCTGCCAGTTCATCTGGAAGATTTCCGGTGGCTTGGTTTCAAATTTGAAGGGGCTTATTTTGTGGACAAAGCAATGCCGATGGGTTGCTCAGTGGCCTGTGCAGCCTTTGAGGCATTCAGCACCTTCCTGGACTGGGCGCTTCGCTTTAGAACTGGCTCCGAGGGCATGTTGCACTACCTGGACAACTTTATCCTCATAGCTAATAGCAGGCTTAAGTGCTCAGAGCTCCTCAAAGCCTTCACATCATTAGCGGGGGAGTTGGGAGTTCCTCTAGCCGCCGACAAAACGGAGGGCCCAGCTACAACCATGGTCTACTTAGGTATTGAGTTGGACACTGTCACTCAGACCTCAAAACTTCCCAGAGAGAAACTGATCACGCTCAGTGACCTCATTCGGCAGCTGCTCCCCCTAAGAAAAGTTACACTTAGGCAGATACAGTCACTGCTAGGTCATTTAAATTTTGCTTGCCACGTGGTTTCCCCTGGCCGCCCATTCTGCGGCCGCCTCACAAAGCTGTCAGCAGGCCTGCGGTTCCCCTCATCAGGAGGTAAAATCTGACCTGGAAGTCTGGTTGAAGTTCCTGGAGAACTACAACGGTATTTCCTTGTGGCAGGATAACTTGTCGCTGCAAGTGGACTTTCAGGTGCATTCAGATGCTTCAGGCTCTCTAGGGTTTGGCGTTTACTTTAGGGGGCAATGGTGTGCCCAGCGCTGGCCTGCAGCCTGGCAGGGGAGCCCCATAACCACAGATTTAACCTTCCTAGAATTCTTTCCGATCGTAGTGGCAGTGCACTTGTGGTCTGAAGCCTTTAGTAACCATAGGGTTTGCTTCCACACCGACAACCAGGCAGTAGTAGGAGTCCTTTCCGGGCAGGCCGTGCGGTCCCCAAGGGTGGGTGCCCTTCTGCGTTCCTTCGTTCTCCGGTGTTTAGAACTTAATATCCACTTCTCCGCCAAATTTGTGCCTGGTGTTAACAATGACATCGCAGATGCCCTATCTCATTTTCAGATGGACCGCTTCCGCTCGTTAGCACCGGACGCTCAGCCGCTTCCTCAGCCGTTCCCGGAACATCTGTGGAGTCTTGGGGACCAGAGTCTTGGGAACCAGAAGTGATTCAGGGAGTATTAGCCTCATTGGCGCCTTCCACCTTAAGATCTTATAAGAAGGCTTGGTCAGATTTCTTAAAATTCTGCAGAAAAACCTGCGCCGCTAGAAACAAGACCCCTCCCGTTAAGTCAGAGATTTTATCCTACTTAGTATACTTGAGATGCTTGGGCCGCGCCCCTAAAACCCTCAGCCTACAGGCCGCGGCAATATCATTCTTTTGCAAGGCAGTATTTTCCTCTGATCCATGTGCCGATTTTGTCATACGGAAGACCTTAGAGGGCTGGCGCAGACTGCAGCCCCCAAGCTGCGATATGAGGAGGCCAATATCATTTGACATCCTTTTCCAAATTCATAAAAAGCTGAGAACGGTGTGCTGGTCGAAGTATGAGGCGCACTTATTTTCAGCGGCATACTCCATCGCTTTTTTTGGTGCAATGCGTGTTGGTGAGGTGGTATTCGAAGAGGGTCAGCGCGGTTCCTCCCGGGGTTTGCTATTAAGCGATGTTACGCTTTCACGGGAGGATCTAGTTTTGCAGATACGTAGCTCCAAAACAGATCAGTACGGGAGGGGGGCCCTGGTTCGGCTCCTGGCAACCGGAAAACCAGGCCCGTGTCCAGTTAAGGACACCAGGCGCTTCTTATTTCTGAGGGCTAACTCAGCAGGGCCACTATTGATCCATGCAGATGGCTTACCCCAGACGCGTCACCAGTTCACTCGTGTCATGCGCTTAACACTGGCAGCATGCAGCCTTCCCCCCGCAGATTTCGCGGCGCACTCCTTTAGGATAGGAGCGGCCACCACAGCAATGCACCTGGGCCTTACTGCCGAGAGGATAAAGGACTTAGGCCGCTGGAAATCGGATGCCTACAAACACTATGTTAGAAAAAAATTATGACGGTTCATCTGGGGTTGACTGACCATGGCCTGTTCTTTCAATTTCTTACAGGGGATATGGGGGTGCACATCTGGATAATCGGGCACAGCATTGTGCATTGGGCCAGGGTCCGCACCATCAATTTCAGTCTCTGGCCGCGCCTTGGCTTACCGTCTGACATCACTATATCCTGGGTCTCTCGGAGGGGAATGCGCTGGGCCGAGATGTTGCCCGCAATTAAGACCAGAGCAGCAGCGGAGGGCCCCCCAGATGCTTTACTGATACAATTAGGAGAAAATGACCTAGCTTACAGAAAGGCAGTTGATTTGCAGTGGCACATATTTAGTGACTTTGAGGAGCTTAAGGCCTCTTACCCGAATGTCACAATTATTTGGGCCTCGTTGATGGAGAGGCGGGTCTGGAGAGATTGCAGGTGCCCGATAGCCATGAATAGGGCTAGGAAAGCCTTGGATCGGCCGGTGGTGCGTAGAGTGGCAGCCCTGGGTGGGAAGATCATTGAACACCCGGGCATTCGTTTCAACTGTGAGGCCCTCTACCGGTTTGATGGCGTGCATCTTTCGGATGCTGGAAATGATGTTTGGCTGATGGATATAGCAAAGGGGATAAGGGATTGGATTCAGGCATGAGAGTATTGGCAGCGAGCGATTGCTCGTGTGGTGGTAGGCATTGGTAAGAAGGGGTTAAGAGGATGTGGGGGGGGGAGGAACGCCATCACCTCCCCCCAGTGAGTGAAGGGTGGTCCGTTAAAGGACTCCAGGGGGGCGTGGCCCTGTCCGAAGCCTATGGAGGTGTGGGCCAAAGGCACGCCCCCGAGCGGTGACCCGGGGGAGCTCCTAGTCGATGTGCCTCGGCAGGAGACTCCCCCGATATAGTGTTAACCCTTCCCCATGTCTCCAGCAAATGGGCTGGAGCCGGATAGTCGTTAGGACCAATGCCTAAGCCAATGCCTCTCATTCCTGAATTCAATAAAGTTGTGGCCTAATTCGCCCATTTAACCTTAAACTATGGTGTCTCGTGTCTTTATTTATCCTGGTGGGGGGCAGGAATTCGCCACGCAACCTTCTCCCTTGGGATAAGCCTTCTGGTGCCCCTGGTACAAGGGAGTGGTGGCAGCAACTACCTTTTTTGATGAGTTTTGTCCTGTAAAAAGTATATGCCCCCGACCGCCGTTTCTCTAAACCTGATCCAGCTGGGTGGTAGGACAGGTGAGGGAGGCGAGTGGCCAGAGCATTACTACAGATCCCATGGTCCAAAATCCTTTTTATTATTTATGCCCCACCCGTACATAAGGAGCTTACAGATGAGCCAAGAGTTAAGAAGGGAATGTGTAAGAAAGGGGAAATCTTGAAGAATCACGTGGAAGTAGCAAGTGCCAGGGTGGCTAAAGCTCAGAATGAGCTCAGGCTTTCAAGAGAGATTACAAACAATAAAGACTCTCCTCCCTGGAAGAGAGGGGAGTGGTTGTGGGCGGGAGCCCGAGCTCCGCCCCTGGCCGGGGGCCTTAGCCCCCGCCCCTCCTCACCTGGCTGGCGCCCACGCCCACCGGAGGCAGCCAACCAGGTGTCTCCGGGGGGCGTGTTTAGCAGCTTAATGCTGCGGCTCCATCTCCGCCTCCTCCTCAGTCGTCGTCGTCCCGCAGCGAGTCACCCACCCTCCACTCCCATTTAGCTCAGGGTCTAGGTTTTTTGGCCTTGCTATGGACCTTAGGTTGGTTGCCCCGGTTGTCTGGGGGGCCTGGTAGGAATTTTTCCATTTGGCATTAGGCTTTTTGGTTTTTTCGCCTACCTCGTAGCAATCGTCACAACTTTTGTGGTATTGGTGGGTAGGTTAGGCATTGGATTCATGTGTGTCAAGGGCTAGGTGTGGCCATCGCCTATGCTATCTACCGTGGGTTATTCCGTTAAAGGAATCTGGCGGTTGTGTATTCCGTCCGATGCCTGCTTGGCGGGAGGCCATGGCATGACCCTCGGTGACATCAGGGGTGAGCCTATAGTTGAATGAGCATCAACAGGCTCCACCTACTGGTGAATAAACCCACCTCCTATAGTCATCCAATGCCTAAGCCAATACCTTTTCACTGCTGTAATCAATAAAGTTGTGGCCTTTTCTTGCCCATTAACCTTATATCACGTGTCCTTGTGTGTTTATTTCACATAGCGGGGGTCGGGCCCTCGATCCACAATTACGAGTTTCTTTGGCTATGTTCAAAGCAAGAACAAGAAAGTGGTAGGTCTTTTGCCTGGAGAAGATAAAGAAAAGCTCTTGGATGAAATGGCTCAGCACCTACTTTTGCCTCTGTCTTCACCCAAAAGGAAAGCAATGCCCAACCTGGTGATAATAGAATGATTTTGGCTATCCAATTGAGATGGAAAAATGGGGAGAGTTATGGAAAAAAGACTTGAAATTCACCATAAAAGAAAACCAGGAAAATGATTTACAGATGGTACCTGACCCACATGAGAGCAGAAGCAGCAAAGCAGGCTGGGAAGTGCTGGGACTGCACAGTCATTTGGGCCTACTCAAGTTATTCAGGCCTAACTGCTAACTGTTGAGTCACTCTGACTGGAAAACTTATCAGCCAGTTTCTCTTTTGTGTTCTCTGTAAAATGTCAGATAGAGTCAGTCTGCTTCAGTTGTGAGCAGAGTCAGTATGTCATCTCAGTCAAACTGTTTGGAACCATGTTGTTTATGAAGAAGTCTATTTTAACTTAGTAAAGCTTTTATTCTTTAAAACTCTGCATTATTAATTTACGCTGCGCGTCAAGAGATACGGAAAAAAGACTTAAAATTCACCACGTACTATCTGATAAAAGAAAACCAGGAAAATGATTTACAGATGGTACCTGACCCCATCCAGATTAGCAAAAATAAATAACAGCAATATGTGTTGGTGATGTAAACAAAATGAAGGAACCTTATTCCACATGTGGTGGACATGTCCCCAATTTTTTAAAGAATGGAACATGATTGTTTTAAGTCTTTTTCCTGACCCCCCCCTTTCAAGTTTGAACTTTTTGGTGGCAATTTTCCTCTGCACCAGTTGTTTAGGGCTGAAACTCCAGCTCATTAACCATTTGGAAGAGACTGCACTCTTGCATATATATTTTTCTTATTTCATATGCAGATAATGTGTTCTGCCTATTCCTTGGCAAGGCTTAAAACTTCACCATTTTACCTTTCATTTCCTACCCCACTTTCCTTCTGGGTGAATTTTCCCCACACCCAGAAATAGTTTTTTGTTTAGATTTTCTTGGCTCATATTCTTGACACCAAATTGATCTATGCAACGTGCATTGAAGACCATGAGAGGCTGTGTCCTGCAATTTCACTCAGATTTGGTAGTTCTGTTCTTCTCTTAAACTAAAACGGCTGGGGGAATTCCAGTGGACCAATGCAGGATTCAGGATTGGTCAAATTATAGTTAATTTTAATCTTGCATATTGTAATGTTTGCACGTAACTGGTATTCTCCAACACATATTCTATTTTCCCTGGCCCAAGATTCATTTAGGCATTTCCCCTGGCTAATACAGTCTGAATAAATCTATCCAAATGGATTTTAGCCTCGTTGGATTTTAACACAGTGTGATAGGAATTTTGAGGTCTTAGATATATGGAAATGTTCATAAATGTACCAACCAAGCACGTACATTGATCAACACAGGAAGGCCAACCTGGAACCATTTTGATTCCTAAACTGAGCAAATGTTTTCTCTGCAAGGTCAAAGTGGGAAACCTCCCATTGCCACTTTCCTCACAAATCCTGTCTTAAGGGCACATTTAAGATATGAATAGGGTGTGAGAGCCTGTGACCTGGGCCCAGGAACTAAGTATTTATCATTGCAAAAGAATGGCCAGGCTCCCCAGCAAATCCAATCAAGTAACCTGCCAGACAGGAGATAAACAACGACAGGAGAAAAAACAACATTCAAATTTCTGTTTAGACCGCCTTTTCTGTGATGTATGTATGATGTTTCTGGGGGTGGTCTTGGACTCCAGGATGGACAATTTAAAATGTCTATATAAGGGCGGGCACACCTGGGTTCTCGGTCCTCCTCCTTTCCTGCATGTGAAGGGAGCACCCTGTTGCAACAGATCAATAAAGATCAAGCTTACTAGCTGCTTTGCTTCTCAATATTCTCTGGTTGGTCTCTGTTATTCTCTCCTACCAATAGGGAACCTATGTAAGGACTCTATATGGGCTCTTGGATACCCCATAAGGGAATGAGCAATTTTTGTTTACAACAACGGTCACCACCTTCTTGCTACAGGGAACCAGGCAGAGGGCCTTCTCAGTAGTGGCGCCCGCCCTGTGGAATGCCCTCCCATCAGATGTCAAAGCGATAAACAACTACCTGACATTCAGAAGACATCTTAAGGCAGCCCTGTTCAGGGAAGCTTTTAATGTGTGATATTTTAGTGTTTTTTGGTTTCTATGGAAGCCGCCCAGAGTGGCTTGGGAAACCCAGCCAGATGGGCGGGGTACAAATAATAAATTATTATTATTATTATTGCTATAATTCAGGAAACTCAACTCTCAAGTTGCAATTATTTAACACAAGATCGATTTACAGCATTAAATTACCTGTCCCTTGGACACAGGTAAGAGGTACACAGCCCCCTTAAGTAGGTTAGAGCCTAAGAAACGCAAAATGACTTAAACACAGTTTTAAATTTTATGGGGAGATCTCCCACTGATTACTGAAAGACTGAATTATAGTGTAGTTCAGGTAATAAAAACATAAGTATTGTAAAACAGCTAATAAAACGAAATAAAAAGCAAACATCGAAAAAGAAGGGTGGGAAGTCAATGGAAATTTTGTTGAGGAGGGGAATTTATAAGACAATAAATGTTTTGGAGATTTAATAAAAATGAGGTAAAAGGAAAATCTCAACTCTGAAAATAATCTAGGGTTGCAAGGTTTTAAAAGTCTATGAAGTTTTCAGCTTCCTTCCAAAGATTCCAAGCCAGGGAATGGTTTGCAATCTCAGGGTGAGAGCCCCGCCCTTCAAAGACCAGTTAAACCATTCAAAAAGCTGAGCCCCACAAACAAATGTAGCCATCCTGAGTGGCTAACAGTTTCACATGGTTGAGTTTTTAGAGCATAAAGAACGGGAGCAATTATTGCTTAATTTCTTGTAACACTACCCAATATTCTTGTGAAAACTTCAAATTCCTCTCTGCACTTGCCAAGCAGATGATTTGCAGATGATACCTGACCCCATCCAAATTAGCAAAAATAAATAACTGCAATATGTGTTGGAGATGTAAACAAAATTAAGAAACCTTATTCCACATGTGGTGGACATGTCCCCAAATTTTTAAAGAATGGAACATGATTTATGAGGATTTTTTTATTTTTTTAAATTTTTATTTTTTCTCATTACAAATATAACATACAATTTACATAACATCTCTCCCTCCCCTCAACTTCCATTTCTGATTTATTATCCTGATTTATGAGGAATTAAAACGAATGCTAAAACACACATTTTTAAAGAAACCGGAAGCTTTCCTATTAGGCATTCTAACAATAAGCATCCCAATTGAAAATGAAAGTGTTTCTTTATGTGACAACAGCGTCTAGAATGCTAATAGCAAAATACTGGAAAAGTAAGTTAATACCAACCAAAGACGGGTGGCAATTAAAGTTGTGTGAGTCCCTTGAACTAGCCAAAATGACAGAACTAATAAGATCACTCAGGGGACAAGGTAAAAAAGGAATAGGATTGCTTTTAAAAATCTGACAAAATATGATTCCAAAAACAATACTTGGTTGTGCTTACATTAATTTTACAGATTTTACGGGAAAAAATTAATAAATAAATTTTGTCACTTAAGGGAGGTACTGTAACTGAAGCAAGGTGAGGACAGGTGACCCCACCTAGGCCTGAAGTCACCCCCCCCCAAAGCAGGCTCAAAGCTTCTCAAAGCTTCTCAAAATCATTTTCTCAGCAGCTAAAAGGCATTAGCTAAGCATCAGAAACATTTCGCTCTGCTGTAACAAAGGTCGCTTCTCAGGCTAGTTAACCTTGCCAAACAGTACATTCAAATTGTGACTTTTCTTTCCGGGAACTGTGCCACTAGAACAAGAGAAAAGTAACACATCTTTGGAACACGCTGAACACAAGGCTCTCACCCCCCCCTTTCCTGGGAACAGTCCAATAGTCCCAAGACAGCAGCTTTCTGTACATGCTTAGAGGAACTCATGGGCAGGACTCTTGAAGAAGGAGGAGAAAAGGGGAGGGAACTGGAAGGGGGAATATATACGCTGTGCAAATGGCTGTGAACTCGTGATTGTTTTTGTGAGTTATCACACTTGCTCCTCTGCCCCCCCCCCATGGCAGAATAAAAGCTCTTTCTCTAGATTTAACCCCTTGGTGTGGTTTGGCTCCTTTCGTCCCTGCTCGGGTGCAACATTTTCCTATCCATGGTTAAAAGGGCCTAGAAAGGCTACAAAACCACAAAGAGGTAGAGGGAAGTCAACTAATATAACGGATTTGAACCAATTTTTTGGGAACAGAAGGAATGACTAAAGAAAGGAAGAAAGAAAAGAAGGATTATAAATGTAGTTCTTTCTGAGAACCAGGTGTACAGAATATTCAAATTTTTGTTTGTATCCTTTGAACAGTTTTGTGTACTCGACTCATTCTTTTTTCATTTTTTTCTTTTCCTTTCCTTTTCTTGTATTTTCTTTTTGTTTGTTTTTTAAATATTTGGATGTAATGTTTAATTCATGCTTTCTCTGAATTTTTTTTTATGCAATAAGGTTTTAAAAACTAAAAAAAATGAAAGGTAATAGAATTAACAATGTAAGGAGGGAGCTACAGTCCAATAGCGCTTCTGGGGTGATCACCTTCAGCATGCATGCAATTGCCCCCCTCCCAAATAAATTGTGCTAAACTAATATCCCCACCAGCCCCGCCCTTCAAAGACCAGTTAAACCATTCAAAAAGCTGAGCCCCACAAACCAAGGTAGCCATCCTGAGTGGCTAACAGTATCACATGGTTGAGTTTTTATAGCATAAAGAATGGGAGCAATTATTGCTTAATTTCTTGTAAAACTACCCAATATTCTTGTGGCAAGCTTCAAATTCCTCTCTGCATTTGCCTAGGAAGTGACACACCTTTTCAAAGCTCTCAGAAGACCCTTGCCAAACTAAATTCTTTTTTGTGCTCTCCGCCCTCTACAAATGCCTCAGCTGGTGTGTGTTTTGTTTGCAATAAACAGCTGCAGCCAATAACTTTCAAAATGAGATTTAATGCTAAGAATTCCTCCACCCAAAAGCCTTAGTTGCAAGAACTTGCATTTAGCAAGGTGAAAACTGGAGAAAACTGCACTCAGTCCCTCCCTCCTCGTCCAGATTCACTTGAATAAACTCCTGCTGTTTAATTGGAAAATGCAGGATCTTACTCGAGCTAGCCACTGTTCTTAAGCTTTCCTCCTCAGAATTTTTATTCTTACTTTCCTTCCTTTGCCATTTCCACACCCACCTTGTGGTGTTCAAGGCTGCAGCCCAGACTGCATTTTATCTGCAAAATAATGCAAACAAGATAGTGCAAGAACACATCTGCTGCAGAAAAAAAATGTGTTTGCCAGAAGGCTGTTTCTGCAAACATCCTGGCTTAATCTGAAACCACAGGAATACTGCGTTTCATCACATAAAAGAGGCTGGCACTTGTGTTGCTTGCAAGTAAGTCCTATGGAACTCATGGGGACTTGCTTCTGCGCAGACATGAATAAATGCAATTATATCACTGAAGGGTGGTGGTTTCCCCCCCCCCCTAAAACTAGTGAGGTTGGTTTGTATTCTGGAATTCAACTTCAAACTAGTGAGGTTGGTTTGTATTCTGGAATTCAACTTCAAACTTAAGGCTCAGAAACATAAGATGAGACTTTGTACGGCCATGCTCTTTTGCATGCTAGATTATTATTTTGGTCTTTATATAGTTTTATTTAATATACATCCTAAACAGAGGATGGATGAGCTTAGAACATTAGCGTTGCAGCAAATCTTGCCTCAGTTTGGGGCTTTCCTGCAGACCTAAATTGCAGAGCTCACTTGAATAATGGTTTCTCTTTAAAAAATAAAATAAAATCCCTATAACTGAAGAGAAGAAGCCAGACCAGCAAACTTTGTATAATAAGTCATTTTCCTGTGCTCTCTGTTAGAAGCATTGAGACCCCCCTGGGTATAGGGAGGTGTATAAATTCAACTAATAATAATAATAATTAGATGCACCCAAAACAGCATTTTCTGCACCGACTGGCGAGAACAGCAGAATTTCGGACAAGGGAGATCCCTAACCTCACTGGGAGATACCAGGAATTGAACCTGAAACCTTCTGCATTCAAAGCAGATGCTTAAATAAACAATAAACCTAAAGCTTCCCTCATCTTCACATCTGTTATAATTGATATCCCAACCTTCTTCCCACACTGGGGGCTCGAGGCAGCTCAGGCAAATTAAAACAGATAAAATTGCAAAAAAACAAACCGACCCAAAAAACTAAGAACGTGAAAGAGAAGCTCAAAAGCAAGCGAGGTCTGGTAGAATTAAAATGGTATATTTTTTAAAAAGCAAAAAATTCACAGGCAGCAAAGCATCGCTGCTCTGTCAAAAGCCCTTTCCTTTTAGAAACCACCAGTAACATTATGTGCGTTTATAAATGTTATCTAGATTTCTGCATGGAGGGACCCTCTGCCCGCAACATCCACACCCCCCCCCCCAGCCCAAGCCTTTGCTCATCTCAGCGAAGGCCAGCAGTGTGGAAAGTCAGCCTTTAAATAGCAATAAAGCTTCAGGCCACCTGCAGGAGAGGACCAAATTGGCAGAGGGAGGTGGTTAACCCTTGGCTTGCCCTAGCTGCTTTCTGGAAGGGAATCTGTCCCTTACCTCATTAAGCTGCTGATAGCCCCACGGAGGCAGAAAAGGGAAGGACCAGTATTATACCTCTTATTTTCCCCAGCAGAGCTAATAACAGATTATTTCGTTTCAGGAGTGCATTGGTACAAGAGAGAGATTTCAGCTTGGAAACTGGTAATTATTATTATCATTATTATATAAAATAGTCTTTAAAAAAGTGAAAATCTGGACACTTGTTGAGCTTTTTCTTTGCAAAAGCTCTGAAAAAAGATGAAGCTTTTGAGCTTTGTTTTGGGGACAATTCACCCCAAAAAAGAGTTTTTTCTTTTTTAATGATTTTATTTCAGTTTTATACATTACAATAGTTTTACAATCATTTTAACATTTCAAAACTTGACTTCCTTCCCTCTCTTTCTGCTCACACATTCTGCTCATGTAAAAACACCACCCAGAGGTGCATTTTTAATAAAAAGACACATTCTACTCCTGTAAAAACACCAGGCAGGCCCCACAAATAACCCAGAGATGCATTTTAAATAAAAGGACATATTTTACTCATGTAAAAACACCCTGATTTCCGGACCGTCCACAGGCCCAATTGAGAAGGCGATCGGGCCGCATCCGGCCCCTGGGCCTTAGGCTGCCTACCCCTGCCTTAGAACGAAAAGGTTTAGACCCTTGTTATGCATAATGGCCCATAACCATTCAACTTTGATACGAAAGGAGGAAGGGGGGGTACCCATCCTTCCCCACCACTTCTTGAAGGGACCTGAGGCGATGACCTCGACAGTGCCCAGCTCTTCCCCGAAGCCTCAACCCCCACACCGTTACACAAGCACCACACTATACCCCTGCCTTATGAATAAAAGGCTCTCTTTCTTGCTACAATGTATCCGTTCCTGCTACAATGTATCCATTCTGTTTCCGCTTTTGATCAACAATATGGACTAGGACTGGAAAGCCTTGAAACCTTTGGAAATTGATATAAAATCAATCGCAACTCCGATTTTCTTCATCTGGGTGTCATTCAACTCAGTTGCCTCTGGACTCCATGTTGTTACCCCTACTTCCATAATCTCCAAGACGACAGGTCACGAACGCAGGAACCTCTAAATCCTTTCAGATCGCCCCTTCGGGCAATGCCAGGTGACAGACGATACATATCTCTGGACTGTTGTCTTGCCACCACCGGTACTCAGGAAGTGTTTATCTATGTATATCTCTCACTCTGCATATTTCCCCCTCCCTTATCTAAAATGTTAATTAGTGTAACCCCACCTTTCTTTAAGATATTCATGACGTGTGTAATATATTCATGATGCAACCCGTGAAACCCAACCTTCCCATAATGTATTCATGACGTTTCTTGCACTGTATTCTGGGACTCGGAGGGAACTTTTAAAAGTTTATGTCGCCCCATTCTCGGGGTTCAATCTCGTTTTGAACCTGTTGCGCAATAAACTCGGATCTTCATATTTTGCTCCTGTGTCCAGCTGAGCTCCCTTTTCCTCCGCAAGGACCCGCGGACTCTGTCCGACGAGCTGGGTGGCAGGGCAAATACGCACCCAGATTTTCCGTAACAACTTTAACGGCAAAGACTTGCTGGAGCTTTTTCAAAATGCAAGGGTTATATGCAGCACGTAGTCCTGAGCAAGCAAATCATATGAATACACTGCGTTTAGCATGTTAGTCTTTATGATGCCCGAGTCGCATCTAATTCCGTATATATATATATATATATATATATGTGCTTTCGTAGATTTTCACGGGTACAGGAATGCAGGTTTTGGTGTCC
>JAXCMG010000059.1:7290772-7322642 GCA_034642415.1 Podarcis siculus
TAAAGCCTTTGTGTCTTGACCTCTTGAACTTTGTGAAGAGTTTTTCTGAGAAGATGGCTGTACTGCTTTGTTGTGCTCTGGCTTGGCTTCGTGTATAGGGGCGAGCTGTGGTTTTGTGGCCTGTGCCAGCCAGATCTGTGTAGGGATTGCAGGGGGGTGCAGCATCCGGAGGTGCCATCGTGGTTTGGCTACTGGATGGTGTCTGGATGGTATATATATATATATATATATATATATATTATTTTCAATGCAACAATTACAAACATTGTATCCAAAATAATTCTATACAAACAAGAAAGAAAAACAGAACACAGAAAAGAAAAAGCACACATCTACAAATAAAACCATATCTTCATTCTAATCTAGTCATTACATACATATACACATATTGACTTCCTTCCTTTGTTCTAGTCCAGCACCCCACCCCCACCCCGGGTTAAAATCTAAGGGAGGACTCCAGTGTAGACTAGCCAGGCCAGCTTCTTGGTGAGTTGATGGGCCTGAGTATGGACATTAGTGTGACAAAGAATGTGGCTTTGTGAGGGGGAACAAATGGATCCCCTCCCTCCCTGGCTGGTAGTGAGTAAGACAAAATTTGGGGCAGTAGAGTTGTGAGAGACAGAGCCCTGCCTGATTTCTGTCTGCGACTGGGAGAAACAGGACCTTCTGGGGCGTTGATGCTGTGAGCCCCTCCATCTTAGCCTCAGGTTATATACCTGCCTGCGAGTGTTCCAGTTGGAGAACAGCCTTTACCAAAGGTGTCATGGGCTTTGAATACACTCGAACTCAGGACACAAGGGAGAAACGTGCTAAGAGGAAGGCACGCTTGGCAAATCCACACCATGATCAACTCCCACCCGGAAACCAATGTCCCCACTGTGGAAGGACGTGTGGACCCTGAACTGGCCTCCATAGTCACTTACGGACTCATTGTTAAAACCGTGTTTATGGAAGATAATCTTACTCTGCTAGGTGTTACGATAAGAAAGCAATGCAGCTGCGAACTGTTGGATGGAAAGCAAAACATAATGGGAATGCTGGGACTGTTCTGTGGGAATCAGGGGGCCGGTCTATTCACACCGGAAATAGCTCAGAGTGTAATATGAGCTCTTATGATTGTTCCTGCCCAGATAGGACAGGAAGTGTTTGTCTCTAGACTGCCGGACTCTGATGAGTGCAGTCACGCTTTTGTAATGCTGCAAAGACAGAAATAAAGACATGTAAATACGTTTCTGTCTATCTCTTTCCCCTGCCTGGGGAAGGCAGGAAAGAGGGGTGTGTTCTTTTCACGTTTGGGAAGAATCGCCATTCGAGACCTTTCCTGCGTCTGCTGGGGAATGCAGCCAGGGAGGTCAACAGGGATATCAAGCCGGGTGCCTGGGACTGCTGCCAGCTACTGATGATAAGGGCTTGATATTCCAACACTAGGAGTGATCGAAGCAGAAGAATGTGTAAATAAGCCATATATCCTGAAGTCACCAAAGACTCTGCTGCACGTCAAACTCTAGGTAAGGAAACCCTGGAAGCTTGCAGCACTTGGAGATTGGGGTGGCATGCAACAATAAATAATAATAATAATAATAATAATAATAATAATAATAATAATAATAATAATAAACACAACTTTTATTTATAAAATCAAACAATAATTAAATTACCTCCTAAAAACGGGTCAAATCAAATTAAAGTCTAATTAGATGGCTTTCTACAGGGTTAGGGTTGGGAACAGTAAATGGCCCAACTGTTTTTGCTGATCTTATATGGATGGGCCTGTGAGAATGCTGGGAGGCCTCTTTTATTCAAGTTCTTATACAAAAAGAGAAGGGGAGTCAAACCCTGACCAAAGGCCTGGCGGAACAACGCCGTCTTGCAGGCCCTGCGGAAAGATGTCAAATCCTGCAGGGCCCTGATCTCTTGTGGCAGAGTGTTCCACCAGCCCTGGTCGAGGCCAGCCTAATCTCTCTGAGGCCCGGGATCTCCAAGGTGTTATTATTTGTAGACTGTAAGGTCCTCCATGGGGCGTACCAGGAGAGGTGGTCCCATAGGTACGAGGGTCCTAGGCCATACAGTGGTACCTTGGGTTAAGTACTTAATTCGTTCCAGATGTCCGTATTTAACTTGAAACTTTTCTTAATCTGAAGCACCACTTTAGCTAATGGGGCCTCCCGCTGCCGCCACACCGCCACCGCATGATTTCTGTTCTCATCCTGAAGAAAAGTTCTTAACCCGAGGTAATATTTCTTGGTTCGTGGAGTCTGTAACCTGAAGCGCATGTAACCTGAAGCATATGTAACCCGAGGTACCACTGTATAGGGCTTTAAAATAAAACATTGGTCATGCGATCCTATATTTCAGGGGAGGCTATACTTCAGGGGGTGGGCAACTCCCAGTTTGGGAGCTTAATCTAGCCACCAGACAATTTTTTTCTGACCCTTCAGGACCCCCCACTATTTTTGGCGACGGCACGTATATCTAAATAGTAGGTGAGGCTCAGAGCCCTGATGGGGTGTCCTGGGAGTGGGGAGTTTGAACGCCCATCTATCTTTTGATGAATGGGGGTGCAGCTGCCACCTCCACCTCAGCTAGTCTTCACTGCTTTGGTGAGAGGGGGGACTCTGTGTCTCTGTGTGTGTTCACACGCAGGCATGGGTGTCCAGTGAGGGTGTGCACTGCTCACTGGAAGGCAAAGGCCAGTGTGGTCCTCAAGACAGAAAATTCCACCACTTCCCGCCTGCTTTACGTGGGGACCCTGTACCTCTCCTGATGTTGGATGAAAATGTCCCTTAGAATCATGGAATCATAGAATTGCAGAGTTGGAATGGGTTCCAAGGATCATCTAGTCCAACCCCCCTGCAATGCAGGAATCTCAACTAAAGCATCCAGGACAGATGGCCATCCAACCTCTGCTGAAAAACCTCCAAGGAAGGAGAGTCCACCACCTTCCAAGGGAGCCTGTTCCACTGCTGAACAGCTCTTACTGTCAGAAAGTTCTTCCTGATGTTTAGTTGGAATCTCCTTTCTTGTGACTTGAAGCCATTGGTTTGAGTCCTCCCCTCCAGAGCAGGTGAAAGCAAGCATGCTCCCTCTTCCATGTGACAGCCCTTGAGATATTTGAAGACGGCTCTCATATCTCCCCCAGTCCCCTCTTTTCCAGAATAAAAATACCCAGCTCCTTCAACCACTCCTCATAAGGTTTGGTTTCCAGACCCTTGATCATCTTGGTTGTTCTCCACTGTACACATTCCAGTTTTGAGAATCCAAGTAAGACCCTTCCTTTCTCTCCTTATTGGTAAAACACAATACATATCCTGTAATGAAGAGGCGTTATAATCTGATGCAGAAAACCCATCTATTTCACAGTTTATTAGGAATTACCGTATTTTTTGCTCTATGAGACTCACTTTTTCCCTCCTAAAAAGTAAGGAGAAATGTGTGTGCATCTTATGGAGCGAATGCAGGCTGCACAGCTATCCCACAAGCCACAACAGCAAGAGGGATTGCTGCTTTCACTGCGCAGCGATCCCTCTTGCTGTTCTGGCTTCTGAGATTCAGAATATTTTTTTTCTTGTTTTCCTCCTCCAAAAACTAGGTGCGTCTTATGGTCTGGTGCGTCTTGTAGAGCGAAAAATATGGTGCTAACTTATAGACCAGCTAGCCAGTTTTTAAGGAATCAGTTGAATGTCACAATGCCATATAATTATAAAAAGCTCAGCGGAAGTTCTTGCGTGTAGCTGACTTTTATGTAATTTTTTTTAATAACAATTTATTTTCCAAAAAGATGACATCAAAAGTAAACATAAAAACAACAGTATATGAAACTGATTTTTATGTAATAGCCACCCTCCCTCTCTTGGTTGCTGAAACCTGGCTATTTCACAGTTTATTAGGAACTGCATAACTTAAAGAGCAACTAGTGAGTTTTTAAGGAATACGCAGAATGTCACAATAGCATATAATTATAAAAAGCTCAATGGAAGTTCTTGAGTGCAACTGATTTTTATGTCAATCTCCACGAGACTGCAATGATGCACTTGTACTCTCAGTCACTGAAAATCTAACAGATTGACCCCTTTGGGACAGTGTTATGTTGTCCCCACTACTTTCTCTTCTTGCGCTGCTTCTTCGTCTTACTGGAGCTGGAGGTTCAAGTAATGAGGATACGAGGTCAAACAGCACAGCTATCCAGGCCAGACCAATGACGATCCAAGTGGCTGCGAGTAGCCGGTAGCCCATAAAATATGACCTGTCGTGCTTCCTCCCTGGAGACACAGAGAAAAGCAACAGTAAAGTGTGAGGAGGTGATTTAAAGGACCCGCCAACTCAGACTTCCGGCTTCCCACGATGAGATATGGCAGCCTCCCAAGGGATCAGACAAACAGCTGTGCCAGTAATTCAGGGTTAAATAATTAACCCTGACACACACATCCCGGGGGGGGGGGAGCTGCGCCGCACCACCCGCAGACCGTAGATTATCTGCGTCCAAGGCACGAATTTAGCAACTCTCCAACGTCAGTCTCGGCAGCCGGGAGTCCCTGCTTCCTAAAAATTAAAAGGTTTGGCAAAAAAATCCAGGTGTGTTATGGACGGAAGGAGTTAAAAGAAAAATCTGCTAAACTACACAGTTGCTGGAGGCCAAGTTTTGGACTTCAAAAAGACTCCTTTCTTGTCGTTTTGATGAATGAGGTGAGCGGCTGCCGTACTTTTATATTTGTTATATTTGGTATTTCATGACTTGGCGAACCCCACCAAGAAAGAATTAATTGCCCAAAGGAAAAGCAGGAGGCGTAAAATAATTGGACTTATTGGCATTATCGCAGTCCTCAGCGAAGAGCCCTGATCAAAATTGGCAGAGCAAGATCAGATATGACCAGATCAGCTCAGGCTAAGGAGGAAATATGGCGACAGTAGAAGCTCTGACGCAGTAAGAAAAAGGATATGATCAGAAAAAGTCTCCTTCAATGGGGGGAGATTGGAGATATATTTTTACTGGAATTACAAAAGGGGTGTACTTTACAGAGGATGCATTTACTTGCATGGAATACAGTGGTGCCTCGGGTTAAGAACTTAATTCGTTCTGGAGATCCGTTCTTAACCTGAAACTGTGTTTAACCTGAAGCACCACTTTAGCTAATGGGGCCTCCTGCTGCCGCTGCGCCGCTGCTGCACAATTTCTGTTCTCATCCTGAAGCAAAGTTCTTAACCCGAGGGACTATTTCTGGGTTAGCGGAGTCTGTAACCTGAAGCATATGTAATCTGAAGCATCTGTAACCCGAGGTACCACTGTATTACAGTTTGAGAAGAGAGTGGTAGTGATGCCTGCCAGCTGTCCGAGGGCCCCGGAGAGCTGGTGTGGGTTTTGATGGGGAAATTGAAACAATATTTGTGTGACTTAAAAAGGTAAAGGGACGCCTGACCATTAGGTCTAGTCGTGGCTGACTCTGGGGTTGCAGCGCTCATCTGGCTTTATTGGCCGAGGGAGCCGGCGTACAGCTTACGGGTCTTGTGACCAGCATGACTAAGCCGCTTCTGGCGAACCAGAGCAGCACACGGAAACACCGTTTACCTTCCCACCGGAGCGGTACCTATTTATCTACTTGCACTTCGTGCTTTCAAACTGCTAGGTTGGCAGGAGCAGGGACCGAGCAAAGGGAGCTCACCCCGTCGTGGGGATTCGAACCGCCAACCTTCTGATCGGCAAGTCCTAGGTTCTGTGGTTTAACCCACAGCGCCACCCGCGTCCCCTTTGTGTGACTTACTGATTGCCAACTACACTCCTACAATACATTTGAAACATTAAAGATCAAAAGACAGTGAAAAGTCGCTAATTAAGTTCAACCTTGGATGGAAGTCCAGAGCTTATTAGAGCAACAATCAGCAGAAAAAGGAGGGGTCATTGAAGGAAGACTGTGCTTCAAAATATTAGGCCTGAGAACAATGTGGAAAAAGCCCTTTGCGTGATTATAGAAATAAGGAATGGTCAAATAAAACAAGATAGTTATACCAGCGACTGACTGATCGAGAGAGGAAATTGTCAATATCAGGACTGGAAAATTGTGAAGTAACAAAGAAGACAGCAGAAAGATAAAGGATGGGCATTTAGCTCTTGAATCCAGAACACGGGAAGTCCCACTGAAATTAATTAATTCGGATTATATAATTGCCTATTTTGTTTTTGAATGTGGAAATATTTGGTTTGATTTGTTATTAATAATGTTTTTTTAATTGGAAAATGAATAAAAATTATTTACAAAAAAAGGAAAGGACCCGCCAACTCAGTTTATCGAAACTTTGTTAGGTCATGTTCACACCATACATTTAAAACACATTTCTACCACTACATATATGAAACTGCCAATGTCCTATTCGTGACGGTTTGAGCCTGTAAAGGCTTTGGCGTGGTTGCACTACCAAATTTCCAATCAGTGCACATCCTGTAACTTCCTGCTCAATGATGATGATGATATTAATAATAATTATTTTATTATTTGTACCCCACCCATCTGACTATACAGGGGTGCCTTCAGATGTCTTCTAAAGGTTTTGTGGTTCTTTATCTCCTTGACACCTGATGGGAAGGTGCCACCACCGAGAAGGCCCTCTTCCTGGTTCCCTGTAACCTCACTTCTTGCAGTGAGGGACTGGCCCCAGGCCCTCAGAGGTGGACCTCAGTGTCTGGGCTGAATGATGGGGGTAGAGACGCTCCTTCAGATATACTGGGCTGAGGGCATTTAGAGCTTTACAGGTCAGCACCAACACTTTGAATTGTGCTCGGAAACGTACTTGAATAGAAGTATAACCACCCCACCCAACCCCACTTACAATTCCCCCCTCCACCTCTTTCCCCCTCTTTTCTTATAGTTTAAACCAATTCATGAACCAAGAAATTGGTTCACTAATAATGAACCATATGTTGTAGCTATTACTCCACATTTATTATGCTATTTTTGTGATATACAAATGCCATGAGAAAACTTGGTATACGTATTTGTATAACATTATTCTTGTTTATAAAACCTAATAATAATAATAATAGAAATGTAGAAACATTTATTTTCATCCCACATTTGTTGGCAACAGTTTGTTCCAGTTGTTGGCCTCAGGCAGCAGTGGTTGCAGTTGCTAGAATGGTGCAAAATCCATGCATTTTGTTAGCTTGTGCCCAATTCTCCAATCTGTTTAGGTCATTCTGAATTCTGGCTCTGTCTTCAGTGGCATTAGCTATCCCTCCCAGTTTGGTGTCGTCTGTGCATTTGATGAGCACCCTCTCAATTCATTCATCCAAGTCATTTATAAAGACAAAACCCCGTGGCACCCCACTTGTCACTTCTTTGCAGGATGTCAACAAACCATTAATGAGTACTCTTTCGGTTCGGTCAGTCAGCCTGCTACAAACCCACCTAACGCTTACCTTCTTCAACCCACATTTTACCTGCTTCCTCTGGAGAAAATCATGGAGTACTTTGTCAAAAGCCTTACCAAAATCAAGGTATAATATGTCCACAGCATTTCCCTGACCCACCAAGTTTGTAATTTGATTAAAAAAAAGAAATGAGATTTGTCTGGCATGACTTATTTTTGAGAAACCCATGCTGGCTCTTAGTAATCACAGCATCCTTTTCTAAATGCTCACAGACAGAATGTTGAATTATCTATTCTAGGATAGGTATGTCCTATTCAATAATAATAATGATAATAATAATAATAACCGTAACAATAAGTTTATTGTTTATAACCAACCCATCTGACTCTGTTGTCCCAGCCACTCTGTGCAGCTTCCAACATATAGAAAAGCATAATAAAAAAATAAACCTTAAAACACTTCCCTATATAGGGCTGCCTTCAGATGTCTTCTAAAGGTTACTTATCTTCTTGGCTAGTGGGTCATAAAGCTCCAAACCCTTCAATATTTATCCAATGAAAATAGGGATGTCTTCTGAAAAACCAGAACTGTTCCTGGAAAATAGGAATACTTGGAGGGTCTGTACTTAAAATATGGTTTAGGTACCAAATTATAATCATTGCCAACCATCATTTTGTATGAAACCTGATCTGAGCTTTCATATTCTTCAGCACAACAGTTAAGCCCACAATATGAAAGTATTTTGAAAGCCTTACCTATTAGATAGTCTCCAAAACCAATGGTGCTGAGTGTAATAAATGTATAATAGACAGCTTCACTATAATTCCAGCCCTCCATCCATTGAAAGAGAAACGAAGGCAAAATAAGAAACACTTGAATTCCCAAAACCACGTAGAAGAAAAGATATTTTGCTGTTTTCTGAAACATAAAGCAAAAAAGAAAATTAAAAAGGTAGGTTTGATGCAACAGAGCTCAGTGTTCTTGGCCTCCAGCCATGCACAGGGATTTTAGGCTGCATTAACATATAAATAACAATAATTCCACCCTAGTTAGACTTCATCTGGAGCACAATACCCAGTTCTACATTCACATGCAATTGCTTGGTTCACATGTAATGACACATAAGCCAAGCCACGGTTTAGTGTGGCAGTGCAAGGGTGCAGGTGTTGGAGAAAGTAATAATTTAATAAAACTGTATTTTGAACATTGAACTTTTACAGTACAGAACTAGCTGCTTTGAGGTACTGTGCATAGTGAATGTCCGTTCGCAAACACTGTTCGAATCTATGGGTGCCACTGTATGCCTAAAACGAGAATCAGCTAGGCATGGCAATTGTGATCAGTCTTGAATTCTTTTGTAAAAATAATAATAATGAAAGAGTACATTGGAAAACTTGTAATGAACAGGGAAATTAATCAAAGTCTTAAGAAAGAAAGACACTGAAAAATGGTTGTATGTAATCACACAATATTATGTTGAGGGCTGATCTGAAGAACCAAATGATTTGAATTGGTTCAGGATGACGACATGGGGTTGCACCTGTTAAGATTGCTGTGATCCTTGGATTGGTGAATAAAAATGGGGTGTGTAATCTAGAAATGTATAAAGTGTTACGATATAGAAGCAATGCAGCTGCGAGCTGGTAGCTTGAAAACAAAACATGATGGAATGTTGGGACTGTTCCGTGGGAAACAGAGGGACAGTCAATTCACAGGGCAATGCACTGGAATTAGCTCAAAGTGTAATATGAGCTCTTCCTCTTGCTCTTGTACAGGAAGTACAGGAGGTGTTTGTCACTTGACTGCTGGAGCTTGAAGAGAGCAGTCATGTTTTCTGTAAAGCTGCAAAGACAGAAATAAAGGCATGTAAATACGTTTCTGTCTATCTCTTTCCCCTGCTGGGGGGGCAGGAAAGAGGGTGTGTGTTCTTCTCACGCTGAGAAGAATCGCCTATTGCGACCTAGCCTGGATCTTGCTGGGGAATGCAGACAGGGAGGTCAACAGGAGATCAAGCCGGGTGCCTGGAGAGTTGCCAGTTACTACTGATATAGGCTTGAATTCCGACATGGGGTTGCACCTGTTAAGTTTGCTGTGATCCTTGGATTGGTGAATAAAAATGGGGTGTGTAATCTAGAAATGTATAAAGAACATGGCTTTGGGTGTGGTTCTTTGCAGCCTTTTTCCTATGTTTGAGGCTGTCCCTATGCACATTTCTTTTTCAATAAAGGCCTATCATTTCACTTGGAGGCTGCATCCTTTTCTTTTGGGTTGCTGTGTGGGGAAGCTACAGTCGAGGAAGCTCCTTTTAAATTTTTCCAAGACAGGCTCCAGGAGAGCAGATGGTGGCTGCTTTGCTCCCCCTCTGGCGCTGCCTAGCCACAAACTAAGGCATGGTTTGGCTTAGCATGTTTGTCCAAACTCAGGCTCATTGTTTGTGTCTGCAGACAAACCACAAGCTGTAAGCAAATAAGAAACCTTCATTTTAGAAACAAGCAAGTATCTAAAAGCCTTGGTCTGTCGTAATCCCGTGCTAACTTGGCAAACTTGATTTTCTAAACATTGAAAAAATGGAACTATAGGGGAAAGTAATCTCCGAGTTTGTAATATCCAAACTGTGTTGTACATTTTGTTAACGTTTACACTTCAAAAGGTGACAATTCAATTTTTGTTCAGTTGTAGATTTTTGCACCCACCCTCACCATAGCTGTCAACTTACAGATTTGAAAATAAGGGACCAGCAGCCAAAATAAGAGACCTGCAGCCTCACCTGTTCCAGGCACTCCAGTCTTCTTGTCCTCCTGCAGTCTGGTCAAACTCATGCTGGTAGCTTTGAGAACACTGTCCAACCAACTTTGTAACCAGAGGTTCAACTGAATAGAATCTGAATCACATGCACCACAAGGCCTATGCAGCCTCAACTTAAGATGGCTCCTCGGCCTGGCTTTTCACTGCAAAGTTTGCAGCAGCACGTGCAACAAAATGGCGTCCAGCATTCAAAAACCCCCTCAGCTTGCATTAACTAGCCACACACAAGGCATGCAAGCTCCACGCCCCCAGTCGTTCTTAGACTTCTTATTGGGTGAGCAACACAGCCAAGCAACACAGTTGGAGCCTCCCTCCTCCCTGGCCGGCAGGGAGAGAGGGAGAGGAGGGACATCATTTAAGGGGCATTTAAGGGGCATCTATCAATAAGGGACAGCAGCGGGACATGGCGCTGGAATAAGGGACTGTCCCTTCAAATAAGGGACAGTTGACAGCTATTACCCTCACACCCACTAACATTTTGGAGAATTAAGAAACATTAAATTCCATGAATTTGAGAAGATATATTTTGCAAATTTATACTGCAGCCATTTTCACTAAATGCATACAGCTGTGTTCCAAAAATATGCACTGCTAAAACAAATAATTTGGGGAGTTTCTCTCATTCCTATTTGAAGGCAGAGCGAGAGTTTATCTTCCTCACTTAATTAGAGGGCATAATGCACATGTCTAATTTATTCTTGTATTCCTCCTATTATAGAGGCAGCTAATTATATATGCATATGTATATGCAATATAATAGAAGAAGAGCCCTACTGGATCAGGCAAGGGCCCGTCTAGTCGACGATCCTGTTCTCATCGAAGCTGACCAGATACCCACAGGAACCCTGCATACAGGACCCGAGTGCAGCAGCAGTCTATGTCACCTCAGTCTTGTGACTAGTAAGATTAGAAATCATCTCCAGATGAATTACCTTGTTTTCTTTCCAATACACTTTCTCTGCACAGGTTTCACAGATTCTTGAGACAAAAAAGCCAATATAGTTCAAGCAGATAAGGTTGAAGGGGATTCCAAAGAGAGCAAAAATAACACAAAAGATCTGACCATCTGCTGTTTGGGGACAGAGGTTTCCATAGCCTGTTGAAAGATTAAGAAAGGGTTGCAAAGGACGTCAGCAACTGTCGATTTGCCAATTACCTTCAGATTTTTCAGTTCTTCAAAATTTGTGACACAGTTATTGGATTAAAAAACGAATTACAAAATTCTTATTTCTTTTGGGATAAATTTAGAAATGTATTTGATGATATGTCTTTGGTGATGAAATTGGGCATGCAAGGAGCGTCTTAGATAGAGGAACCACCATCGTGCCCAGATACCCCATAACAGCCCTCAGTGTAAGCCTTCAGGGCATCTGTTCAAACAAACTCCCTTTTAGCTTTTTTTGAGAAAGGACTCAATTATGACTTGGCTGATCTATCTGCCAATTCATTCTTATTAAATAATTCTTATCCAGAATGTAAATTGGGACTTCCGGCACGGAATGCCATGGCGTGCAGCGGTCCCATAATAGCGGATCCTGATTCTGCACTTAATCAAGGATAAAAATGAGAGTAATTATCCTTCTGGAAAGACACACACACACCCCGGTCGGAGGGGCGAGCCTTCACTCGCGGATTGTCCATTAACTCTCTCTCGCTCCAACGGAATGCGAGGGGCAGGGGTACTTAAAGAACAGGCATGTTTTGGAACAAGGAGACATGGGAACCTGCTAAATGAAATCAGCCATTGTGTGCCAAGGTTTTGATCTGGAGAGGACTTCACCGTAACAGGATTATTATGTAAGTGAAGGGGAGCCTTTTGTTCTCTTTTTATATTTATATTATATTTGATGATCCAGCAAACCTTCACTAAAGACGAATTAAGAAATTATTAGTGGACTGAGTTTATTATTGGAGTACAACTATAAAGGGAATGCAACAGGGACTTTATAAAAAGACTTTAGATTCTGCCTACGGAGTTCTTCAAATGAAAGACTGAAATACTGTGATGCTTTGTGGCACTGTCTCCTATAGGTAAAGGTAAATGGGGTTGCGGCACTCATCTCGCTTTATTGACCGAGGGAGCCGGCGTATAGCTTCCGGGTCATGTGGCCAGCATGACTAAGCCGCTTCTGGCGAACCAGAGCAGCACACGGAAATGCCCTTTACCTTCCCGCCAGAGCGGTACCTATTTATCTACTTGCACTTTGAGGTGCTTTCGAACTGCAAGGTTGGAAGGAGCAGGGACCGAGCAATGGGAGCTCACCCCGTCACAGGGATTCGAACCACCGATCTTCTGATCGGCAAGTCCTAGGCTCTGTGGTTTAACCCACAGCGCCACCCATGTCCCTACTGTCTCCTATGGAGAGTGTTAATTTGGATCTACAACTGCTTTGATGAGACATCAGCTTGTTAAAAAAGTTGGGAAGATTAAGAACAAAGAGCTAGATGTGAACCCGGAGCATGGCATGATGCCAGTATGCTTTTGGTTCAGATAAACAAGATGGTGACAGTGCTGGCTCTGATGCACTTTTAAAAATCACTCTCGAAGGGAGACAGCGCGGAAAAAGGATGATGCATTATAACATGAAAAGAAGTACAAAAGAAAAGTATTTTACACAGAAAATTATAAGCTTTAAATGCCTCTTGCAAGTTAATGGATATGGATTTTTCAAAATACGAGTGACGTTGTTACACTGGCGGCTGCAAAAAACAACAACAGAAGAAGGGATTGAGATCGGAATTGTTATTTTTGGATTACATATGACTTTGTGGGACTGTGTGGGACTTTGGAATAAATTATCTCCGGAAGATCAAAACACAGGAAGCCATCTAATGTGTTTAATTTGGAATGTATAATTGGCTTTATAAATTGCATTGTGATTTGGTATGATTTGATATCATAATAATGTGGCCCATATTGGAGTGTTATTAATGAAAATTAATAAAAATGATACTTTAAAAAAAACAGAAGGCAATTTGGCTGCTGGTGTAACAAGAGGCATTAATTAAGAGGCTGAAAAACAAAGCAAAAAGCTTATCTTGAATTATCGATGCTCAATAACGTTTACCAATGGATAAGGATGATCTGGTTAGTTTAAAATCTTCATCTTATATTACTTTTAACTCTCCATTCCTTCAGTGAGATTGAATCCATTAGCATGGGAATAATAATATAATTTTAATTTATTATTTATGTGTCACCCATCTGACTGGGTTGCCCCAGCCACTCTGGGTGGCTTCCCCTGTTGCGCAGAAAAAAATACTTTGGTCTTGTCTGGATTCAACCTCAAACCATTGGAATGGAATGCATTGTTTACTTAAAGGGAGAGATGAACAGAACTCAATATGGCAAAGACATGACTGAACACACCATTGATTGTTAGTATCATCCCACAGTTATTGCATAAGCAATTGCAAGAGTTTAGTTTGGTTTTTATTGTATGTTGAAAAGTTTAAATATATAACCAACATGCTCCATGCATTTGTAAGGACCAGACTTGAGTTGTTTTCAGCTGAGATCCCATGAAGATTTTGCCAAGCACCTCGGAATAATCAGAGACCCAATTAGAAAACTAATAGTATCTACTGATTGAAATTTGCAAGTGGAAAGAGTCAAGAAATGAAGACTCCTGGGATACCTCAAGCCCAAAGGCTGAGAAACAGATAAGCCCTTCTCTTGCGTCTCAGAAGCCGCAGCTTTATGGCCTGAACTCGAAGTATGGATTATTTTATCCCTAGCACACTTGAATCAACAGTTTGTGCTTCACACCAGAAAGCTTAACCAGAGCTTTCCAAACGGTGTGTCACGACAAGTTAGTGTGTTGGCTGCAGTGTGTAGGTGTGTCGTATGAATGCTGGAGAGGGGTTAGTTTAACCACTGGTTTGCTAGTAAAACTCAATTACTGTGTGACAAATTGATGCATGTATAAAAAGTGTGTCACCAACATGAAAAGTTTTGAAAGCTCTGGATTAAACAGTGCTAATAAGGTAGGTTCACCCACTCATTCAGTGCATGGTTTTCTGCATTGAAGGCATTCATCCAGACAAAAAGGGTGTGTGATTTCTTGAGTGTATTTTGTAGCTTACTGGAAAGAAGTTTTAATCCTATGCAAATTTATTGGGGAGCAAGTCCCACAGAATGCATAGGGCTGTGCTGAGAGGGACAGATTTGCATTGGGAGACCTGGCATTGGGTCAGTTGCACCTGGTGGGATTTGAACTCATTTCCTAGCCCAACGACTTTCCACAGGGTGGTTTTAATAATGGGTTGACCCCAGAAGGGTGGGGAATAAATAACTAATCAGGGAATGGGCTCGTTGGGCATATAATAAATGAACTACCGTATTTTTCGCTCTATAAGACGCACCAGACCACAAGACGCACCTAGTTTTTGGAGGAGGAAAACAAGAAAAAAAATATTCTGAATCTCAGAAGCCAGAACAGCAAGAGGGATCACTGCTCAGTGAAAGCAGCAATCCCTCTTGCGGTTCTGGCTTCTGGGATAGCTGCGCAGACTGAATTCGCTCCATAAGACGCACACACATTTTCCCTTACTTTTTAGGAGGGAAAAAGTGAGTCTTATAGAGCAAAAAATACGGTATTTATTTGGCCAAAAAGGGCAAGACAAAGTTGAGATGTGAAGGACGATGAAAGAGCAAAAGCAAAGCCTGCAGCTTTACACAATTTATCTGAGTGAGAGCAGTTGAATGCCCTGCATACTATATTCAGGGAGAAGCCAGAACCAAATGACAGTACCTATTGTGGCTAACATAGTTCCCACGAAGAAGAAAGAATTAGCGAAATCCCAGCTGCTGTGTTTATCATGAGGTTTGGTTCCTATTGGATCTATTCCCAACCGAACAGCTTTTACCAGTTTCTGCAATTGAAGGCAAGACTCAGTTTGAATATTCCAACAATAAGAATAGCCCCTCCTCTGATTATCACTAGATACTGCTAACCAAATTGCTATGCACTCAGAAGGGAAGTTCTTCTGGATCCGTCGAGCAACCATGGCATTTTTTTCAGCCGGAACTTTCTGGAACTCATTTTTGGCACCTCTCAAGTAGGAGCCTTTGCCGTTAGAGGGGAATGAGGGAGGTTTCTCTCCCTTGAGCCCAAAAGAGGGTTTTGTAGCAATGCATAAATGGCTTGGCTTGGCTGTCTTCATAAATTCTTCTGGACAGAGTCTGCTTGGAGTATTGGCTCTCCCATATTCTCAGTCAACCAAACAACGGTGAGACTACCCCATCTCCCACCCTCTGTTCTAAGGCACAAGCACACACTTTTCAAGGCAGTTAACAATGATTCAGCTTTTCTGTGACCTTGAACAGAGTCACCTGTTTTGCAGCTGCTATATGACGCATGTTCTCCTTTCCCCAATACAGTTGTACCTCGGGTTAAGAACTTAATTCGTTCTGGAGGTCTGTTCTTAACCTGAAACTGTTCTTAACCTGAAGCACCACTTTAGCTAATGGGGCCTCTTGCTGCCGCTGCGCCACTGCTGCACGATTTCTGTTCTTATCCTGAAGCAAAGTTCTTAAACCGAGGTAATATTTCTGGGTTAGCGGAGTCTGTAACCTGAAGCGTATGTAACCCGAAGGATATGTAACCCGAGGTACCACTGTATATTCTTTGCAAAATATGTTTCTCAACAAATGCAGTACAAATGCTAACAAAAACCTGCTCCTTATAACTGAATCGGAGAAAACGTCAATTTGGGTTTTCAATTATTGCTGTTCACAAGCTGGTTTTCACGTGGAAAGCCCCAGAGCAACGAAATGGTACTCAGACACGGAGATTTAAATCATGGCCATGCCTGGAAAGAGTGGAGGAAAGCTCAGTGTGGAGAAGCCCAGGCTGCCTCCAACAGTGTTGGCAGAACAGAGTCATAATGGCTAGTAGTCATCCTTGTCTTATCCTCCAACAATCTGCCTAATCCTCCATGGGGATAACATTTCACACACAGAAGGGTGAGTCTTTATGGCTCTATGCTGGCTACTGATTCTGTCCCCACCTCAGTTCCCACCTCCTAAACTGTATTCCCCCCATATATACTTTCTGACCTCTCAACCTCTGGTGTCATGCCACGGTCATCCCTTTCAGTCTTACTAAAGTAATGCCTTACCTGTATGAATAACTCCACCTCTTCTGGGCTGAGAGCGGTGTAGTTTGAAAAGAATTGTGCTTTCATGCGAAACGTTGCTTCTTCTAGTCTTTCGTGGTGATCGTTCTCCAGAAGCTCAATGACGAGGGCACCCATCACCACGTAGGTCATGTAGCCAGCCAGCAGTAGAATGCCCTGCTTCCTGCTGACACGCATCTTGTCCTGTGTGGGAATGAGAGCCGAGGAAGTAGCACACACAAGAGCAACTATAGTTTAGTAAGCAAGTCTTTATTTGTCTTGACCCAGACTCAGTAGTACAGCCCCATAGCTGGGCAGTCTCCATATCTGGGCCCAAGCTAACCAAATAAATTGGATCCAGGGGTCTTGGTGGACCACAAGCTGAACATGAGTCAACCGTGTGTTATTAATACCACAAGATTTATCTAAATTAGTATCGCTAAACATCAATAAAATGTAAATGACATTCCCAAGGGAATTGAAGGAGGCAGTGGTGCGCTCGCTCTTAAAGAAAACATCATTAGATCCTTTAGATCTATCCAATTACCGCCCGGTTTCGAATCTTCTGTTGCTGGGTAAGGTGATTGAGAGAGCGGTTGCTGAACAGCTTGGTGGGTTTCTGGATGAAACATTGGCTCTGGATCCATTCCAATCCGGCTTCTGCGCTGGTCATGGGACCGAGACAGCTCTGGTCGCCCTAACAGATGGTCTCCGTAGGCAGCTGGATCGAGGCAGGTTGGGGCTGCTGATTCTTTTAGACCTGTCAGCAGCCTTTGACATGGTCGATCACAAACTCCTGGACTGCCACCTCTCCGATGTGGGGATCCAGGGCACAGTCCTTTGATGGCTGCGCTCATTTCTCTCTGGTCGGGGACAGAGGGTGGCGCTTGGGGGGGAATCGTCATCGCGCCACTCCTTGGTGTGTGGAGTGCCTCAGGGTGCGATACTCTCCCCGATGCTTTTCAACATCTTTATGCGCCCCCTCACCCAGCTTGTCCAGAGTTTTGGGCTGGGCTGCCATCAGTATGCTGATGACACCCAACTCTATCTGTTGATGGATGGCCATCCTGACTCGGCCCCAGACACACTCATCAGATGTTTGGAAGCTGTGGCTGGATGGTTACGTGGGAGCCGGTTGAAGTTAAATCCTTCGAAGACAGAGGTCCTTTGGCTGGGAAGGACGATATGGGATTGGGGGGGCAACTCCCATTTCTTGTGGGGGTGCAATTAGTGCCAGCACCGTCTGTTAAGAGTTTGGGTGTAATCTTCGACACCTCCCTTTCCATGGAGGCGCAGATTGCAGCTATAACAAAGGCGGCATTTTTTCATCTCCGCCAAGCTAAGCAGTTGGCTCCTTACCACTCTCGCCCTAACCTAGCCACTGTGATCCACACAGACTGGATTATTGTAACTCACTCTACGTGGGGCTGCCCTTGAGACTGACCCAGAAACTCCAGCAGGTGCAGAATGCCGCGGTGAGACTCCTTGCGGGGTCCTCGCTCCGGGATCCCATTCACCCAGTGCTATACCAGCTGCATTGGCTCCAGGTGGAGTACAGGAGCAGGTTTAAGGTGCTGGTTTTAACCTTTAAAGCCCTATACGGCCTAGGACCCTCATACCTACGGGACCGCCTCTCCTGGTATGTCCCATGGAGGACCTTACGGTCTTCGAACAAAAACATCCTGGAGATCCCGGGTCACAGGGAGGTTAGGCTGGCCTCAACCAGAGCCAGGGCTTTTTCGGCTGTGGCTCCAATCTGGTGGAATGTTCTAGGGCCCTGTGGGATTTGACATCTTTCTGCAGGACCTGCAAGACAGAGCTGTTCCACCAGGCCTTTGGCCAAGGCGCAGCCTGACCCCCTCCTTTGGTAATCCTCACAGAACTCTAGCCCAATGGTTGCCTTTAATTTGATTTAAACTGATTTTTTAATGAATTGATTTTAGAATGCTGTATTATTTTACTGTTGTTAGCCGTTCTGAGCCCGGCTTCGGCTGGGGAGGGCGGGATATAAATAAAATATTATTATTATTATTATTATTATTATTATTATTATTATTATTATTATATCAATGGATATCAAGAGATGGCAGTCATTGAACCTGACCCTGTGGGGAAAAGTCAATGCTCTTAAACTGAACAGAATACCTAGACTAGTTTATATCTTAAGAGGAATTCCAATTCACATCCCGAGCAAATACTTTCACAAAATTAAATATTCGTTTAGAAAATGCCTTTGGGACTCTTCAGTTCCAAGAATATCGATTCAAAAAATTCAAATATTGATAAAGGAAAGAGGATTTGGGATCCCAGATTTAGGACTGTATCACTAAAAAAGACTGAGACTGATGAACTGGAAAAATAAAATTGAGGTTCCCTTCTACGATTGGATTTAAGACATACAAACTTGCAACATATGAGCAACTTGCATATAAAAGCAGACTTGCCATGAACAAATTCAATGATATGCTGAATCCATTCTTAAAAATACTGTACGTAATAGGTTAAGATATGGTGAATTACAATAACAACTCTGTAAAGGATACAGTTTTGGTTTTTCCCCTCTCCCCTCTTTACTTTGCCTTCTACAAGGTTAAAAAAAAATTGTCTCTAGAAAATGATTGCAAGGAAGCTCTCAGATGACAAAACCAAATGTGAATATGTTGCTAGAAAAACTAGAAAAAAATGTTCTTCATGTCATAGAGGTGTCTAAAATAAAAAATTACATTGACTGTGCAAAAAGCAACTGCTTCAATTACTTCTTGGGAAAGTTGTTTGGAGTGTTAGGACACTGCATGACAAAACACACTTTCTCTTTCCGGGTTTTGTTTTGATTTTTAAGAAATACAGTTCATTGGGAAACATGGAGGAAGAAAACCAGGACGTTTCATCATGGTGGAGCTAATGTGTTTTCCCACATCCATAACCAGCCCAGGGGTCATTTGGAGGAGGGAATTGAAAAGAGGGGAGAGGTCTTTGCTTGGCTCCTCACTCACCCTGATAGGGACATTTGATTCAAAATCCTCTTAAATGATCCACTTCTTTGACTTCCAATATCTGATGGGAGAGTCTCAGTGCTTCCCTTTCACTGGGTAGCTATTTGGTAGGAGCAGCCTGACCACACCTTCATGGGCTCTATGAGGTCATGGGTATATTACTCTCTTTTGTGGACTGGCTTACCTGGTCCTCTGTGAGGTCACCCCCTCTGTACCTGCTGTGCTGCTGAAAGCCTCCAGGTCTGAGAGGCTGGTAGGAAGATCAGACCACAATATTTTAGAAATGTACTGGGAGCAAGCTTGATCTATTGTCAAGCAATGGGAATGCTCTTCAGATTTGCAGATGGCATCAAACTGGGAGGGGTAGCTAATGCCGCAGAAGAAAGAATCAGGATTGGGGGTTGCCATTTGTTCTCTTTGTCCTCATGGGCAGAGTCATCATAGCGATCCATAGTTAAAAGCAGAAGTCAACAAATGTGTCCTCTTTTTTGCAACCCTACATTGAGCCCCAGCTAACAAAATGAATTTCAATAGGGACAAATGTCAGGTTCTGCACTTAGGAGGGAAGAACCAGATGCACAAATATAGCGGGGGGTGTGTGTGTGTGCAATCTGGCTTACTAGCAGTACATGTGAAAAGGGTCTAGGGGTTTTGGTGGACCACAGGCTGAACATGAGTCAATAGTGTGATGCAGCAGCAAAGCTAATGCTATTGCTAAACCCTCAGAATGAATAAATGCTAGGATTTTGGTTAATTGGGATATGGATTAGAACATAAACTGCAGAGCTGTTCCAGACAGATAATTCCTGGGCTGGCTTATGCAAATCAACCTGGCTGACCCAGGGCTATCAAGAGTACTATAGGGGTCGTTAACAATACAAAGGAACTTCCCTCTTGACCCTAGGTGTGAACAAAGACTGGGGATTTGGTAGGTTGCCAGGGTACCTGCTCTGGGGGAAGGCAAGGGGTTTCTGGGGGGAAGAAAGGGGGGGAGATCCATCTTGGAAAGAGAGGCTGTATGCCTGTACTGCTGCCTCTTGAACTGAACATGCCATAAGATCTAGACTCCATGCAGACTGAAGGTTTAAATAGCTGAATAAACCCTATTTCTTAAAGTCTGACAGTTTCCGCCGTGTCTTCTATTCTCCAAAGTGACTCTC
The DNA here is from genome assembly GCA_034642415.1 of Podarcis siculus. NCBI lineage: Eukaryota > Metazoa > Chordata > Lepidosauria > Squamata > Lacertidae > Podarcis > Podarcis siculus. Next base: position 7,311,211 of record JAXCMG010000059.1, read on the forward strand.
GGCTACATATCAACGGAAGCATAGTGTCCACATCACAGGAAGTAATAAAGGTATCAAGAGTCTAGAAGCCAAACCTGATGAGGAATGGTTGAAGGAGCTGGGTATGCTTATTCTGAACAAGAGGAGACATGAGAACCATCTTCGCGTTCAGGAAGACCCAACCATTGAACCACGCTCAACATAGAGGGTGTCCAGCCCCTGCCAGCAAATATTGAGGGGGCTGAAGACCCTTCCGCCCCTAGAAGTTGGGGCGCCTGTCCTAAATCCCATCAGCTGGCAGACCATAGGAAACAGCCTTAAATCAAGTCAGATAATTGGTTCGTCTGGATGGGCATCAGCTACACTGGCCAGCAGAAACTCTCCCGGGTTTTTAGTTTTCCCCAGCCCTACCTGGAGGGGCTACAGATAGAGTCTTGAACATTTAGCATTTAAAGCATGTTCTCTGCCACTAAACTGTGACTCTTCCTCATCTCTTGAATATCGGATTATGCCTTCAGAGCCTTTCCAGGCAATCGGTTTCGCCCAGGAGGAATATTGTGGTGTTTCTAAATTGCAAGGGGAGGTACAGCCATCTTTCTTCCAGTTAGCATCTCTTGTTGCAAGTCAGTTGCAATTCCCCAGAAATGATCCGCAGTATTTGATCTCTGTGAAATGCACCCAGTGTGAACTTGCTTTGCACTGATGAAGTGCTTTGTGGCCTGGCAGCACCATCCCTGTGATAAACAACAGTCCTCCCTTTTTCCTGCGCCGTGTTATGACTCTCATTTAAAACCTTTCTATATCTGAGGGCTGGGAAGAGAGGAGCATTTGGGTAGCCGTTTAAAGACAAATGCCTCTGAAAAGGCAAGGAACAGCAGCAATGCCATCCTCTTCCCTAATAACTAGGATTGACAGGTCTCATGGGGCCAGTGGAACCTCGGAAACCGAACACCTTGAAACTCAAACGTTCCGGCTCCCAAATCTCAGGACTCCCCTGCACCCCCTCCATGGAGTCCCATTTTAAACATTTATTTCTACATAGTCTTCCATACTCCAATTTTTATATCAAAACATATTATCCATAGTAATTGTTACACTACAAGTGAAATCAAAATTCTACTAATGTTTCCATCTGCTTACAGTGGTCTCCAAAATAACTTATAATTTTCCCCAACTGAAACCCAAGGTTTACCAAATGTGAAATATATCTGCATATTATTGTAATGATCTCAGGCAGGTAAGGAAGTCCTGATAAAAATTCATGACTCTCTGGCAGTTTTATGGTACGCTTATTTACAAATTACACCCAGAGGATGGCTCCGAGCCTGCCGCTCTTTGCTACGAGTCGGTCACTTTGAGTCTCCGTTCCTGTCACACCACGAAGGGTGCCAAAGTCCAGTCCTTCCTCTTTTGCACTTCTATTGCATTTTAACCCTTTCAGCCCTTCTGATTCGGGGAGAAGGTGGGTAGATTCCCTCCTGCTCTCAGAAGAGCCCTCTGAACGTTGTTTCTCTGCTGGTTGCATAGCAACCCCCTCAATGCCATCTATCTCTCCCCCTCCTGCCTGCCTGCGAGCTGTCTGAGTCTGCTGCTCTATCTGAGTCTGGGAACTCTTGGTGAAGGGGGTGCAGAGCTAACTCACTCCTGCTCTGTCTGCATTCTTTCGTCTCCAGAGTCAGACTCTGCCTCTCTCTGTACTGGCATTCCTTGATCTTCGGAGTTTGATTCTTCCCAGGCGTTCGATTCAGCCACGTCCCTGACAATTATTTTCAGCTGTCCTACCCCACTAATGAAAATAGTGCTGTGCTGTACTCTTATGAACATCATTGACACCCCAAGATGGCTTGATTCCACTTTCTGTTTCCAGGGAAGACAACAAGGAACCTTGCAGCACCTTAACAGCATGAAACAAGGTAAGAGGAAGATATTTAGCTCTCCCAGAAGCAGAGCGTCTCTGCAAATGTAGTAAACAGGAACCTGATACTTTGGAGCATATTTTCTTTTCTTGTGATTTTGGCATTTATGCCAGAAGACAATTATTAGAGGCCTTACAACTCAGCAGGCTCAATTCTATGCCATCAACGGTTCAGGACCTGCTCTCGGACAGGAATGATCAAATTACTTTACTAGTGGCTGAATTTTTGAGTGCTGTCCATGTAGAGATTTAGTGGTTCTTAATTGATTGGCGATGTAGTAGTGTTATATTGTATTATTTATGCAAATTGATTTTCTCTGGCGTTAAAGATCTGACTGGGACAAACCTTGTTATGCTGAGCTCGTATTTTGCACAATTTGTATACGGTGTTTGTTTGATAATGTGTGGTTTGCTATGCCTAATAAAGGATTGACTTATTATATGAGCCACCCTAGCCACTTGCCTGCTTCTTGGGAGGAAAGTAATGACAAACCTAGACAGCATCTTAAAAAGTAGAGACATCACCTTGCCAACAAAGGTCCGTATAGTAAAAGCTATGGTTTTCCCAGTAGTGATGTATGGAAGCGAGAGCTGGACCATAAAGAAGGCTGATCGCCGAAGAATTGATGCTTTTGAATTATGGTGCTGGAGGAGACTCTTGAGAGTCCCATGGACTGCAAGAAGATCAAACCTCTCCATTCTGAAGGAAATCAGCCCTGAGGGCTCACTGGAAGGACAGATCCTGAAGCTGAGGCTCCAAGACTTTGGTCACCTCATGAGAAGAGAAGACTCCCTGGAAAAGACCCTGATGTTGGGGAAGATGGAGGGCACAAGGAGAAGGGGACGACAGAGGACGAGATGGTTGGACAGTGTTCTCGAAGCTACCAGCATGAGTTTGACCAAACTGGGGGAGGCAGTGGAAGGCAGGAGTGCCTGGTGTGCTCTGGTCCATGGGGTCACGAAGAGTCAGACACGACTAAATGACTAAACAACAACAAAGCCACTAGAAGGCTGTGAAAATTTGTGACCCTCCTCCTGACAGTGATGACAAATTACTCCTTTAGATTTGTATTGTGTAGGAGCGGTCCGCCTTACAGGGTTGTCGTTCTGAGTCCCAACTTTCTCTCTGAGTTTCCAGTCATTATTTTTCTTGAAGGGACTGGGTGCTAGTGCTCCCCCTAAGTCTCCTTCGATTTCATCTAACAAGGTAGAGACTTCAGTTACTGTTTCCAGTTTCTTATCTTTAAGGAACCAGCGTAGGTGTTCAGGAACCTGTCTATAAAATTGCTCTAAACTGATCAACTGTTTAAGTTCATCAATGGTTTCGATTTTCCTTCCACCCATCTGTCCAGAGCTTTATCAATACGGCTACTCAGTTGGGCATAAGTCTCTCCTGGTTTTCTTTTAATGTCACAAAAGGCTTTTCTGCTTTGCTCTGCAGTTAAACCAAACCGCCCTTTCATTCTTTCTTTGAATGTGAGATAATAAGAGGTTTCATCTTCTCTTAAATCTGAGTATATTTCATTCAAAGTTCCACATATCTGTGGATGTAAATACAGCATCCAGTTTTCCTCAGGAATATTTAAGTCCTTACAGGTCTGTTCAAAACTTAGCAGGAATGCCTTTGACACACTTAGGGAAATCTCTTCACCTTAGCTGAGGTAAAGTCTCCACCCCTACCAATGGATGTGGCAGTTCTGCTCTCAGCTTAATTTCCTCCATTTTTAAAAGAAACATGTCTTTTTCATGGGCCATCTTGGCCTCCCTTTCTCTCTCTTCTTGGGCTAATCTGGCATTTCTTTCTTTTTCTTTTCCCTCATGAGCTAATCTGCTCTCTCTCTCTGCCATATCCCTCTCAGCCTGTATCTGTGCTAACCGAATGTCAGCTGCAATTCTGGCCTGTTCAGCTGCTAATTTTGCTTTTTCCTTTCCTTTCTCTCCTTCAACTTATGTCTTTCTTTCTTTCTTTGCTTCAACTTTAGCCAATTCTAATACCAGCCTCAGCATTTCTAATTCAGTATTAGGATTCTCCTCAGATGCAACAGCTCCCTGTACTGGGTCATCCCCAGTCGCTTTTGCCTGGCGCTTGCTGGCCATTTTCTGACAGAAAAAAATTCTTCTTTCAATAAAATAACCTCAGTACTTTATTAAACTGGATGTTCTGTATCTGTGGGCACATTTCTGTGGGGGTTTTAACTTCGTATCACAGCGCTGCCACTACTTAATATACAACGGCGCAATGGCTCTCTCTCTCCCTGGCGCCGCTGCGCCAGCCCTCTGTTTCCCTTTCCCTCAGGTGAAATCCCCAATGGAGAATGAATCACGAGCGACAGTCAGTATTTCCCGTCACAACATGCCACTCTTCTTTCAGAAGCTTAGTTTGATCAGCACCGAGTATACACCTCAATGCTGATCAAACTACAAACTACATTACTTCTGGTAAATGAGCCACCTTAGCCGCTAGAGGGCCATGAAAATTTGTGTCCCAGACTGTTTCTTGTCTGCCTGTGTTGTATCTGAAACCCGAGGAGCACATTGGTTGCCAGATGTGAAATACATTGGCAGTATTTGCATTAAGGGGCATGACGAACTCAGGTCTATTACCTTTTGCTGTTGGGCAAAGATCAGAAGATGACCTGGATGGTCGCCAGATTCTGTGCACAGATCTGTAGGCGCAGACCATCGCCCAACTCAGAATAGTCCGGCATGAAAAGCCCCAAACACAGTTCCATGGGTGATTCTGAGTCAACTCCCTGGGACAGTTGATTGTTGTACATTGTTTCTAAATTTAGTGTTGTACATTGTTTTAATTGTCTGTTTTAACCATATTTGCACAGCAGTTTTTAATGTTGTGAGTGTCCTCTATTTAAGAGGCTTCTACTCTGCAGCCTCTTATAGTTGTTTTATCTGCGAGTCTTTTAGTTCTTATGCTCTTACAGTTGTTTTAACTGCGTGTCTTTGTTTGTTTTTAATTCTTATCTGTTTTAATTATCAGTTTTTTATCCATCCATTATCCGTGTTTAATCTTGTATTTTATTCAGATGCTTTATGCCTGTCTTCTTGTCCTCATTTGCCCTAACAATTATCGGTTAAAAATCCTAACTGCTATTTTATCTACAGTATATGCTTTTTAATCCTGGTCTGTGACCATAATAAATTTCATTCATTCAGGTCTATTAATTTTTAGAAAAAGATTAGTTGGCTACAGCCCCTTGTTGTTGTTGTGGGAGTGCTTCCAACTGAACATCTAAGCATCAGCATTGAGATGGAAGAATCTCCTTTCCCAAACTGAGTGGTAGAACATCTGCTTAGCAGGCAGCGAGTCCTGAGTTCAAACTCCAGCATTTCCAAATTCCTGTTTGAAATTCTGAATTGCTGCTTGCAGTCAGTCTAGACCACGGGTGTCAAACACAAGGGCCGCGGGCCGAATCCGGCCCGCCAGACCTCGTCATGTGGCCCGTGTAGCCGCCGCCGGCCGCCAGCCTTCACCTTTTATTCTCGCTTCTTTTTTTGACACAAGAAAGCCGCCTCTTCAGCGCATGCGCGGCAGCCTACAAGCAAGAGAAGGTCTGCCCTCTAGCGGCACCGGCCGTTCTACACAGGAAACCTCCACTTTACATGCATTCAGGAAACCTCCACTTGTTTTTATATTGAGCGCATGCCATCCTGTGATGTGACAGATCCAACGGCTGCCTGAACCCTTCTCTCCTGTACTGTAAGTCCTACAGATACAACCAGCCCTTTGAGGGTGACCAAACTGCTGATGCGGCCCCCAATGAATTTGAGTTTGACACCCCTGGTCTAGACAGTATTGTGCCAAATGGCCCACTGGTCTGACTCTGTGTTAGGCAGCTCCCCATGTTCCTAAGCATTCTAAATGGAGTGCATTTGTTAAGGAATGCAGACTCTCCAAGTTTCCATCCCTGTTTCTGATATGATCCTTAGGATGTCCCTATTTTCACTGGAGAAATGCTGGGGAGTATGGGGACTCCATCTTACTAAGAACCAGGAGGCTACCAAGAAGCTGGGAATAATGTGGGATGTAACTTGCCCAGCTTCCCTCAATATTGTGGACCAGTGTTCTTTGAATATGGTTGAAACAGATCATGGTTCAAATTCTGCATTGGTTGAGGTTAAATCTCCCCTTACCCGGATAAATAAATTAGAACTCTTTCCCCTCCAACATTTTTTTTTTCAAGGTAAAAAGAAGAAACAATTTAGCACAGCATCCACAATGGCTTCCATCTGCAAAGTATGTTTTATCTATGCATATAGAATGTTTTTGTTGTGTGTTTCTCTGGGTATTACAGTCATACCTCATGTTGCATTTGCTTCAGGTTGAGCGTTTTCAGGTTGCGTCCCGCGGTGACCCAGAAGTACTGGAAAGGGTTACTTCCGGGTTTTGGCACTCACGCATGCGCAGACACACAAAATGATATCACGTGCATGCGCAGAGGCAGCAAATCGCGAACCGCACACGCGGGTTGCGTTCTGCTTATGTTGTGAATGGGACTCCGGAACGGATCCCGTTCACAACCAGAGGTACCACTGTATAGAAATTACATTTGGCGCCACTTTCAAATCAAAGTCCAACTTTGACAAGCCTTTATCTCCTGGCCATGCTAGGCACATCACAAGGGGGTTGTGAGACTGTGTGCACGTTATTAAATTGCCTTTATTTGGGGCATCTTCTGTTACTGCAAAAAGCGTGTGTTGCTGCCACCTGTGCACATATATGCGCATATCTCCCTAGCAAAGCTATATTTAGACTATCTTCTTTATGGTGTGCTTTTTTCTTTGTCTTCCAGTGGAGGCCTGAGGTCTTAAGCATTCAGAAATCCCACTCTTTGTCCAAACAAGCGCCAAGAGACCTTGGCTGTCCTCATTTTCAACTTCGCTCCGATTATACTATGACCCTAAAAAGGCTGCGAATTCAGGGATGAAAAAGAGTGGGGTGGGAAAGGTAGGCATACGTGGAAGGGGGTTTTCCTTCTGGTGGCGGCTGGACAGTCAATACTGTGGAACGGGAAAAGTGACCCAAGCAAAAGCACAGATCCCTTCTCCCCAGAGATGCATTCACACACACTTCACTTGGCAGTACCTCAGGACATTCTTTCCTCTCAAAATCTTCCAAGATCTTTCTCCTGCAATTCCATATTTCAGGGGTGGTTATACTTCAGTGGTGGCCAACTCCCAGTTTGGGAGCTTGATCTGGCCCCGAGACAATTTTTTTCTGGCCCTTCAGAACCCTCTACTGTTTTTGGCGATGCCACATATATTTAAATAGTGAGTGAGGCTCAGCGCCCTGATGGGGTGTCCTGGGAGGGGGGAGTTTGAATGCCCATGCAGTTACCACCTACACCTACGCTGGTCTCCACTGCTCTCATGGGGGGGGTTGTGTCTCTGTGTATGTCTGCCTGTGTGTGTGCACACGTAGGCGTTCACACATGTGAGGGTGTGCAGTGCCCACTGGAAGGGAGAAGCCAGTGTGGTCCTCAAGCCAGAAAATTCCACCACCCCCCGCCCACTTTACATGGGGACCCTTTGTCTGTCCCGATGTTGGACGAAAATGCCCCTTAGAATCATGGAATCATAGAACGGCAGAGTTGGAAGGGGTTCCAAGGGTCATCTAGTCCAACCCCCGTGCAATGTAGGAATCTCAACTAAAGCATCCAGGACAGATGGCCATCCAACCTCTGCTGAAAAACCTTCAAGGAAGGAGAGTCCACCACCTTCCAAGGGAGCTCGTTCCACTGCTGAACAGCTCTTACTGTCAGAAAGTTCTTCCTGATGTTTAGTTGGAATCTCCTTTCTTGTGACTTGAAGCCATTGGTTTGAGTCCTCCCCTCCAGAGCAGGTGAAAGCAAGCATGCTCCCTCTTCCATGTGACAGCCCTTGAGATATTTGAAGACGGCTCTCATATCTCCCCCAGTCCCCTCTTTTCCAGAATAAAAATACCCAGCTCCTTCAACCACTCCTCATAAGGCTTGGTTTCCAGAACCTTGATCATCTTGGTTGCTCTCCACTATACACATTCCAGTTTTGAGAATCCAAGTAAGACCCTCCCTTTCTCTCCTTGTTGCTAAAAAATGATCAAAGCACAATATATATTTTGTAATGAAGAGGCATTATAATCTGATGCAGAAAACTCAGCTAATTCACAGTTTATTAGGAATTACTAATTTATAGACCAGCTAGCCAGTTTTTAAGGAATCATTTGAGTGTCACAGCGCCATATAATTATAAAAAGCTCAATGGAAGTTGTTGAGTATAACTGATTTTTATGTCAGACTCCACCTGAATGCAATGATAAGTTCTCCTCCAGTGGAAATCCAGCAGACTGACTCCTTTTGGGCAGTTATCTTTGCATTTTACTCATTTTTTGTGAGGCTGCTTTTGGATCCGCAGGTGCCAGTAATGATGAAAAGAGTTCAAACAGCACAGATATCCAGGCCAGACCAATGACGATCCAAATGGCTGCAAGCAGCTGGTAGCCCACAAAGTAGCTCCTCTCATGGTTCCTCCCTCGAGACAGAAGAGAAAAGCAACAGTAATGTGTGAGGAGGTGATTTAAAGGACCAGCCAACTCAGTTTATCTAAACTTTGTTAGGTCGTGTTCACACCACACATTTAAAAGACTTTTCTACCATTGAATTGTGGGAAGATGAACACAGGAAACTGCCAATGTCCTTATTATTGCCTATTCATGATGGTTTGGGCTCATGATGATGTCTGAGCCTGTAAAGGCTTATGGACCACTTACCAACCCTTGTTGGAACCATATACAGCATGGTGGCTGTTGCCATTAGAAGCGTTTTCAATTAAAAAAATATTTTAGAAGCGTTTTCAATTAAAAAAAATGTCAGAGAATTGGGCAACATATAACCAAGTAGTGAGACAAGAGCAGGACCAGTTAAAATTGAAAACATTTGAAGAAATTAGCTACCATCTCACGGGCTGGCTCCAATATCATCAACTAAATAACGTTTTCACCTTGGATTTTAAAAAATCAGGCTTTAAAGAAGAAAAATCAAAATTGCAAAAAGTATTATTAGGAAGTAACAAAAATTACTATCTAAAGTATATGATTTATTACTAGAATGGGATCTAAAGGATGAACAAATAAAAGAAGCACAGATCAAATGGGCCCAAGATATCAGACATGCAATAGAACTAGACCAGTGGGAAAGACTATTGAAAATTGACATGATGAAATTGTTTTATAGATGGCACATGACACCACTGAAGATTGCCAAAATCCAACCAAGACCAAATCGAACCTTTGCTGGAAGTGATGCACTTATGGTGGGGATGCGAAAAAAGGGGGGGGAATTGAAGCCGCATCCATGAAGTATTAAAAAAGATGGTCAGAATATCTATAGGGGAAAACCCTGAGACATTCCTGCTGAGCATAGTTGGAAAGAAGGTACCACAAGATAGGAGAAAATTATTCCTATATGCAATCGCAGCAGCCAGAATACTCCTTGAAAAGAACTGAAAAGGAAATCACATACCTACAAAAGAGGATTGGTTAATTAAACTAACAGAGTTTATAGAACTATCAAAATTAATTATGGTAATAAAGTATCAAACACACCAGAAATTAAGGGCACAATGGTTATGGTTCGAAGAATATATGAACAAACACTACTCTGAAGATAACAAGCTGATATGTTTAGACTAAGCTTGTAAGGTGACTTGATGTTATACCATAATAGTACTATAAAAGAAGTAATTACAGTGATAAATGATAGCAATGAAAATAAGAACTTAAATGACACAAAGATGTCGAGTGCTGATGGAGGGGAGTCATCCCTTTTTCTTTCTTACCCTTTCCCTTTACTCTCTTTGGCTTTTGGGGTTAAGTGTGTGTACTTTATTGTTTGTTTGTTTGTTTGTTTGTTTGTAAGTAAATATACTTAAATAAAACATTAATTTTTTTAACAAAAAATGAATTGTGGGAAGACGAACACAGGAAACTGCCAATGTCCTTATTATTGCCTATTCATGATGGTTTGGGCACATGAAGATGTTTTAGCCTGCAAAAGCTTTGGGGTAGTTGCACTACCACATTTCCAGTCGGTGCACATCCTATAACTTCCTGCTTAATAATAATAATAATAATATTTGTACCCCACCCATCTGACTGGGTTTCCCCAGCCACTCTGGGAGGCTTCCAGCGTATATCAAAACATTATAAAACATACAGCATTATGAACTTCCCTATACATTTACAGGTAGGTAGCCGTGTTGGTCTGCCGTAGTCGAAACAAAATTTTAAAAAACAATCTGAAGAAGTGTGCATGCACACGAAAGCTCATACCAATAAAAAAATAGTTGGTCTCTAAGCTGCTCTAAGAATTTTTTTTATTTTGTTTCCCTATGCAGGGCTGCCTTCAGATGTCTTGTAAAGGTTGTGTAGTTCTTTATCTCCTTGACATCTTCCTGGTTCCCTGCAACCTCACTTCTTGCAGTGAGGGACCCACCAGAAGGCCCATGGAGGTGGACCTCAGTGTCCGGGCTGAACAATGAGGGTGGAGTTGCAGTTCCAACCAAGAGAACGGTGCAAAATCACTTTCCAGGAAAACATACTGGGAATTTTCTTTTCTTTCATGTTTGATGCGTGTAGCCCAACCAAAGCATCCATGACAGATGGCCATCCAACCTCTGCTTAAAATTCCCCAGGGAAAGGGTCCACCACCTCTCAAGGGAGTCTATTGCACGGCCGAACCGCTCTTACTGTCAGAATTTTTTAATGAATTTTCAGTCAGAATCTCCTTTCTTGTAACTTGAAGCGATTGGTTTGAGTCCTACCTTTATAGTATACTGTATTTTAAAATGAGGTTTAGAGTTTTTAGGGGGTTTTGAATGTTTTATGTAGTTTTTATGTAGTTTTATGTAGTTTTTCAATTTCATTGTTCCTCATGGGACAATGACAATAAATATATCGTATATTGTAAGAGCAGGAGAGAATAAGCATGCTCCCTCCTCCATGTGACAGCCCTTAATATATTTGAAGATGGCTATCATATCTCCTCTCAGTCTCTTCTTTTCCAGGCTAAACATAGCCAGCTCCTTCAACCATTCCTCATAAGGCTTGGTTTCCAGACTCTTGATCATCTTGGCTGCACTTCTCTGCACATGTTCCAATTTGTCAACAGCCCAGAACTGGACCCAGTATTCCAGATTGTCAGATTGTTCTGACCAAGGCAGAATAGAGTGGTACTATTCCTTCTCTTGATCTGGACACTGTACTTCTGTTGATGCAGCCTAGAATACCGTTAGCTTTTTTTTCTACTGCATCACACGGTTGACTCATGTTAAGCTTGTGGTCCACCAAGACCCCTAGATCCTTTTCACATGTACTGTTAGTAAGCCAGGTGTCCCCCATCCTATATTTGTACAGCTGCTTCTTCCTGACTAAGTGCAGAACCTTACATTTATCCCTATTGAAATGCATTTTGTTAGCTTGTGCCCAGTTCTCCAATCTGTTAAGGTCATTTTGAATTGTGATTCTGTCTTCTGTGACATTAGCTAC
>JAXCMG010000059.1:7332642-7346633 GCA_034642415.1 Podarcis siculus
GGAGGTGTTCATGGTGAGTTCTGGGAACTTCCGATACCTCTTTTCCTAGAAAAATAGCCTGATGACAACTGTATAACAAGCTGTATTGTTTATATATCAAGTTCAGTACTAAGTGTTTCTCTCCCTTGAGCCCAAGAGAGGGTTTGGTCTTCTTGCTCCAAAAACACACTTTTGTAGCAATGCATAAATCATTACCCCTTGGCTTGGCTGTCTTCATAAATTCTTCTGGGCAGAGTCTGCTTGGAGTATTGGCTCTCCCATATTCTCAGTCAACAAAACAATGGTGAAACTACCCCATCTCCCACCCTCTGTTCTAAGGCACAAAGACACACTTTTCAAGGCAGTTAACCAGACAATGATTGAGCTTTTCTGTGACCTTGAACAGAGTCACCTGTTTTGCAACTGCTATATGACGTATGTTCTCCTTTCCCCCATATTATCTTTACAAAATACGTTTCCCAGCAAATACAGAACAGTCTGACCTTGGTTCTCGGACACCTTGGTACTCGGACATTTTGGCTCCCGAATGCCACAAACCCAGAAGTGAGTGTTCCGGTTTGCGAATGTTTTTCGTAAGCCAAAAGTCTGACGCAGCTTCCATGGCTTCTGATTGAGTGCAGGATGCGCCTGCAGCCAATTGGAAGCCACGCCTTTGTTTTCGAACCGTTTCAGGAGTCGAATGGACTACCGGAATGGATTAAGTACAATAACCAAGGTTCAACTGTACAAATATTAACAAAAACCCACACTTTATAGCTGAATTGGAGGAAACATAAATTTGGGTTTTCTGTGGCAATGATTCAGCTTTTCTGTGACCTTGATTAGAATCACCTCTTTTGCAGCTACTACGTGACGAATGTTCTCTTTTCCCTAAATTATTCTTTGCAAAATACAGTACAATACAACAACAAATATAATTATTATTGTTGTTGTTGTTGTTTATATTTGTACCCCGCCCATCCCGGTTTAAAAACTGGGCTCAGGGCAGCTAAAAACAATATAAAACCTTGATTAAAATGTGACTTATTAAGAGCATAAAACAGCGTAGAATGCAACATAAAATGCAGCATCAATAAAATTCAAAAATTCAGGGGTCATTTTTGGAAAAAGAAAAAAACCCCAGTCAGTAGACATCGATTGATCACCAGGGCTAACTGGCCAAGTTGGTCCTACTAGGGCCAGCAAGGAGACCAAGGAAGAATTTAAATGTGGGGGTCCCACAAAGGGTTTCTTCACAGAAGAATACAGGGAAAAGAGAATAGAGGATCAGGCTAATTCAGATTGAAGGCCAAGCAGAATAACTCTGTCTTACAGGCCCTGCAGAAGGAGATTAAGTCCTGCAGGGCCCTAGTCTCATGGGACAGAGCATTCCACGAGGTCGGAGCCCTCACTGAAAAAGCCCTGGCCCTGGTGGAGGATAGTCTGGCTTTCTTAGGGCCCGGGACCTTTAAGCTATTATTATTCATGGACCTTAGGGTCCTCTGTGGGTAAGTACGAGGGTCCAAGGCTGCATAGGGCTTTAAAGGTAAAAAAAAAAAAAGCACCTTAAACCTGACCCTATACTCCAACAGGAGCCAGTGCAGCTGGTAGAGCACTGAGTGAATATACTCCCATGGCAAGGACCCCATGAGGAGCCTCGCTGCAGCATTCTGCACCCACTGGAGTTTCTGGGACAGTTTCAAGTACATCCCCGCATAGAGTTACAGTAGTCAAGCCTGGAGGTGACCGTCGCATGGATCACTGTGGCCAGGTTGGAGCGGAAAAGGTAAGGGACCAACCGCTTCATAAGGTACAAATACTAACAAAAACCTGCTCCTTATAAATGAATCAGAGCAAACGTCAATTTGGGTTTACAATGGATTGCCGTTAACAAGCTGGTTTTCATGAGGAAAGCCTCAGAGTAATGAAATGGTGCTCAGACACGGAGCTTTAAATCATGGCCAGGCCTGGAGAGAGTGGAGGAAAGCTCAGTGTGGAGAAGCCCAGGCTGCCTCCAACAGTGTTGGCAGAACACAGCCATAATGGCTAGTAGTCAGTCCTTGTCTTATCCTCCCAACAATCTGCCTAATCCTCCATGGGGATAAATTTTCACATGCAGAAGGAAGGGTGAGTCCTTATGGTTCTATGCTGGCCACTGATTCAGTCCCCACCTCAGTTCCCACCTCCTAAACTGTATTCCCCCCTTATATATTTTCTGACCTCTCAACCCCTGGTGTCATGCCACGGTCATCCCTTTCAGTCTTGCTAAAGTAATGCCTTACCTGTATGAATACCTCCACCTCTTCTGGGCTGAGAGCGGTGTAGTTCGAAAAAAAATCCTCTTTCATGTGAAAAATTGCTTCTTCTATTCTTTTGTGGTGATCGTTCTCCAGAAGCTCGAAGACGAAGGCACCCATCACCATGTAAGTCATGTAGCCAGCCAGCAGTAGGACGCCCTGTGCCCTGCTCACAAACATGTTGTTCTGTGTAGGAATGAGATCCAAGGAAGAAGCAGACACAAGAACGACTATAGTTTAGTCAGCAAGTCCATATTTTTCTTGACCCAGACTCAAGCGTACAGCCCCATAGCTGGGCACTCTCCATAGCTGGGCCCAAGCTAACCAAATGAATTTCAGTAGGGACAAATGGACGGTTCTGCACTTAGGCAGGAAGAACCAGATGGACAAATAGAAGATGGGAGACACATGGCTAAATAGCAGTACATGTGAACAGGATCCAGGGGTCTTGGTGGACCACAAGCTGAACATGAGTCAACAGTGTGATATTAATACCATGAGATTTATCTAAAATAGCATCATTAAACATCAACAAAATATATCATGAGGTATCAGTGGATATTGACAGATAGCAGTCATTTAACCTGACCCTGTGGGGGAAAGTCAGTGCTCTTAAAATGAACATAATAGCTATACTAGTTTATGTCTTAAGAGGAATTCCAATTCATATACCAAGAAATGGTTGTATGGAAGAGGTGGATGAATTTGGGTATATTAATGTTAGACCAGCTGATAAATAAAGAGGCTGTATTTTATATATATTCTGTTTTAGGAGACAAATACAGATTACCTACAAATGCTCAGTGGCAATATCTCCAGATAAAACGCTTGCTAACCACCATCTATGGACCAGCAGCTTTTACAGCCTCAGGGAACCCAGAGATATTGAAGCAGTTGATTAATTCTCATGCAACAAAAAAGGGCCATCAACATATATAAATCTATGTCACTAGCAAACTAATTTGATATACAGGTATTGAGGGAGGGATGGAATAAAGAATTACAGACCTCAGTTTCGAGCTCACAGTGGGAAACTCTTTTTAAGTGCTTTAACAGGGGTTCTCTGGACCTTAAATTGAGGTTCATACAACAAAAAATAATATTTCGAATATACTGGATCCCATTACGTTTGTTTAAAAAAGGGCTATCTAAGGTATCTAACTGTTGGAGGTGCAATCAGTACAATGCTTCCCCAAAACCTATGTGTTTTTCATTGTCCTATATTGAAAGATTTTAGGCAGAAGGTAACAGAAACTATCAACAGAACTGTACAGAATAATCTGACATTTACAGTGCAAAATATCCTTTTGAATTATATACCCAGCACATGGAACCTTACAAAAGGAAAATATGAGTGGAGTTTCCATGCCCTTACCATGGCAAAAAGACGGATAATGATGAATTGGAAAAATAAAAATGAGGCTTCCTTCTATCTTGCATTGAAGACAAACTGGCATAATATGAACAACTTGTATATAAATGCAAACTTGCCATGGATAAATTCAGGGATATTTGAATCCATTCTTACAAATACCATAATAGGTTAAAATTAAAAAATAGTCCAGTAGCACCTTAGAGACCAACTAAGCTTGTTCTAGGTATAAGCTTTTGTGTGCATGCACACTTTTTCAGATACACCAGATACACATACTTCAGATACACATCTGAAGAATGTGTATCACACATCTGAAGAATGTCTTGGACATGCAGTTTTAGGAACATTGCATGTCCAACACATTTTCCCTTTCTGGGTTTGGTTTGGCTTTTTTAAGAAATACAGTTCATTGGGAAACATGGAGGGAGAAAACCAGGAGGCTTTGTCAAGGTGGAGCTAGTGTGTTTTCCCACATCCATAACCAGCCCAGGGGTCATTTGGAGGAGGGAATTGAAAAGAGGGGAGAGGTCTTTGCTTGGCTCCTCACTCACCCTGACAGGGTCCTTTGATTCTAATTCTTCTTAAATTATCCACTTCATCAACTCCCAGTATTTGATGGGAGAGTCTCAGTGGCTTCCTTTTACTGGGTAGCTATTTGGGAGGAGCAGCTTAACCCCCTCCCCCATGGGCTCTATGAGGTCATGAGTACATTACCCTCTTTTACTTACCTGGTCTTCTGTGAGGTCACCACCTCTGTACCTGCTGGGCTGCTGACAGCCTCTCTAGGTCTGAGAGGCTGGTGGGAAGATCAGCCCACAGTATTTTAGAAATATATAGGGAGCAAGCTCTGATGAGCAATGGGAATGCTCATCAGATTTGCAGATGGCACCAAACTGGGAGGGTAGCTAATGCCACAGCAAAAAGAATCAGAATTTAGGGTTGCCATTTGTCCTCTTTTTCCAGGACACGTCCTCTTTTTCATGGGCAGAGTCATCATAGGAATCCATAGTTAAAAGCAGAAGTCAACACATGTGTCCTCTTTTTTGCAACCCAACATTGTGCCCCAACTAACAAAATGAATTTCAATGGGGACAAATGTCAGGTTCTGCACTTAGGAAGAAAGAACAAGATACACAAATATAGGATGGGGGGCACCTAGTTTATTGGCAATACATGTGAAAAGGATCTAGGGGTTTTGGTGGACCACACACTGAACATGAGTCAATCGTGTGATGCAGCAGCAAAGCTAATGCTATTGTTTAACCCTCAGAATGAATAAATGCTAGGATTTTGATTGATTGGGATATGGATTAAAATACAAACTGCAGAGCTGTTCCAGACAGAGAATTCCTGGGCCTGCTTATGGAAATAAACCTCGCTGACCTACAGCTATCAAGAGTACAATAGGAGCCATTAACAATGCAAGGGAACTTCCCTTTTGCCCCTAAAGGTAAAGGACCCCTGACAGTTAAGTCCAGTCGCGGACGACTCTGGGGATGCGGCACTCATCTCGCTTTACTGGCCGAGGGAGCTGACATTTGTCCGCAGACAGTTTTTCCAGGTCATGCGGCCAGCATGACTAAGCCGCTTCTGGCAAACCAGAGCAGCACACGGAAACGCCGTTTACCTTCCCGCTGGAGCGGTACCTATTTATCTACTTGCACTTTGACGTGCTTTTGAACTGCTAGGTTGGCAGGAGCAGGGACTGAGCAACGGGAGCTCACCCCATCACAGGGTTTCGAACCACGCCCCTAGGTGTGAACAAACACTGGGGATTTGGGAGGTTGCCAGGGAGCCTGCTCTGGGGGAGGGCAAGGGGTTTCTGGGAGAAAGAAGGTGGAGGGGGAAGGAGAGATCCATCTTGGAGAGAGAGGCAGAAGGATGCCTGCACTGCTGCCTCTTGAACTGATCATGCCGTAAGATCTGGACTCCTTCCATGCAGACTGAAGATATAAATAGCTCCATAAACTCTATTTCTTAAAGTACAACAGTTTCCTCCGTGTCTTCTGTTCTCTAAAGCGACTCTTGAAGCATAGTGTCCAGATCAGGGGAAGTAATAAATGTATCAAGAGATCAAGAATCTAGAAGCCAAGCCTGATGAGGAACGGTTGAAGGAGCTGGGTGTGTTTATTCTGAACAGGAGGAGATATGAGAGCCATCTTCACGTTCAGGAGGAGCCAGCCATTGAACCACCCTCAACATAGAGGGTGCCCAGCCCCCTGGCAGCAAATATTGAGGGGGCTGAAGACCCTTCCGCCCCTAGAAGTTGGGACGCCTGTCCTAAATCCCATCAGCTGACAGACCATAGGAAACAGCTGACTTAAATCAAGTCAGATCATTGGCTCATCTAACTGAGCATCACCTACACTCGCTGGCAGAAGCTCTCCAGGTTTTTTACTCTGGAACATTTAGCATTTAAAGCATGTTTCCTGCCACTGAACTATGACCCTTCCTAATCTCTTAGGTAATGCAGGATGTAAGAGACCCTAACTGCAAGAAGCTCAGCTCTGTTCTTTGGGATGTGTCGCCATTGCTTTCCTTCCTCCTCACGATTGAGAGGAGGGATGCATAAAGAGAAATGCCCACCCAAAGGGGTTTGCTAAAACCCTGTGTGACGAGATGGGTGGACAGTGTTCTGGAAGCTACCAACATGAGTTTGACCAAACTGTGGGAAGCAGTGGAAGACAGGAGTGCCTGGCGTGCTCTGGTCCATGGGGTCACGAAGAGGCGGACACGACTAAATGACTAAACAACAACAACAATAACAAACCCATGTAACTATCTGAAACCAAAGGGTTGCCACATGTGAAATATATTGGCGTATTATTTTCAGCTGTCCAGTCCCACTAATGAAAATAGTGTTGTGGTGTACTCTTAAGAACATCATTGACACCCCAAGATGGCTTGCTTCCTCATTCTGCTTCCAGGGAAGACAACAAGGAACCTTGAAGCACCTTAACAGCATGAAACAAGGTGTGGTGGTGGTCTGATTGATCTCAGGGTTTGCCTCTGGCAGAGCTGCATTTTTGGTGTACACCTTCCAGAAGCCCAGCAAGGAGATCTGAAAAACAGAATTTCATAGTACAATCCTATTAATATTTACTCAGAAGGAAGCCCTCTTTGTTTACGCCCAAAGTAAATGTGCATTGGATTGCTTGGCAGCCTTAAGGCTGCGCCGTTTTACTCAGAAGTGACTCCCACTAAATACCTAGAACGAAGACGGGGTGTCTGTGGCCCTCCAGACTTCCTTGGGCTCCGGCTCTCATCTGCCCCAGATCAGAAGAATCTTTATTTGCAACAACCACTAGCCATAGCAATAAATTAAAATAAAATAAAAGGTACTGAAGCTAGAGGTAAAAACGTAACTATACAAAATTCATTTTGGAGGTTTACATTAATAATCAAATAACCAGCCAAAGGTCAACGATGATGGGAATTGTAGTTGAAGTCCACCTGAAATTGGGTTCAGGATTGTATGACAAACACTGTGGAGAAAGTTAGCTACTTTGGTGAACTAAAAGATCCTTTAAAATATGCATAGGGAGATGGGGCAGACAATGTGCAATGCCTGAACTCAACAGCAGGTTGTAGCATTTAACCATGAAGACTCCCAGTTGCAGGAAAGTGTTCTGTGCAGAAATATGACAGACACTAGTCTTAGCACTTTGATCTGTTCTGCTTTGCAATGAGCCTCTGTCAGGCTTTATTATGGCAACTCCTTGCAGAGATCAAAATATAAAACTTAAAAGATTGCAATGTTTTATACCAAACCCTAAATATGTGGTAGTCGAGGTGTGATGGAGGGAAGTGGTGGGGCATGGTGATGGGTAGTCACAGGGGTGAGAATGACTTTTGTTCATTTAAAGAGTCATTTATTTTTGTCTATGTATTTCATTTTATTTCATTTTCTTTCTTTTTCTTTCTGTAACATTAAAATTCAATAAAACAAACAAATAAACAGTAAAGATGTTACAAACACAATATTCAGTTATTCTATTCTATTCAAGGAATAGAATAGAAAATAAAAATGATGAAACAGAATTTTTTTTGAATATGCTAATAAGCCAGGCAAATTACTGGCATGGCAGTTAAGGAGAAAACAGCATAAATTTAATTAATAAATTAAATGTAGTGGGGAAAGTAAAAGATAATCCGAAAGATACACAAAAGCAATTTGTAAGAAATTATACAGAACTGTACCGAGCGAGTTCTGAAAATAAAGAGAAAATTGAAGAATATTTAAAACAAAAAAATTCCAAAAGAAAAAATAGATTTTCTAAATGCACCATTATCGACACAGGAGGTACAAGAGGCAATTACAGAAGCTAAAATAGGTAAAACGCCAGGGCTAGATGGACTGTCAGCAAAGTACTATTAAAAAATTGCAGGACCTACTGGTACAACCACTTAAATAGTTAATGAATGAGATACCAGTGACTGGGGAAACACCCAGTCACTGGTATCTCATTCATTCTGAAAAGTTCTGAAAAAAGGCCTATATCACATTGATTCTGCAGAAGATTGCTGGTTCATTTTTAGTTTAAAATTATAGGCCAATTTCTTTTTTAAATATTAATTATAAATTATCTGCCAACATGTTAACCAAATGAAGAGGGTTTTAGTGGACTTAATTCGTCAAGATCAAGCAGGTTTCTTGCCAGGCCACCAGATGAAGGATAAAATAAGAAATATCATTGATATCATAGACTATCTAGAGGTCGGGAATGAGAAACAAGCAGCTTTAATGTTCATAGATGCAGAAAAGGCCTTTGATAATATTTCATTGACTTTTATGAAGAAGAGGATAGAAATGATGAACATCAGGGAGGCTTTTGGTAGAGGTATGGAGGCAATTTACTCAGACCAACAAGCTATGCTGATTGGGATTATGGAAAAATGTAAAATACGAAAGGGACAAGGCAAGGGTGCCCCCGGCCCCATTATTATTTATTTTGGTGATAGAGACCTTAGCAAGAAAAATACGATTCTCTTCCTTATGGTGTGTTTCATCTCCTTTCAATGGTTTGAGTCCTCCCCTCCAGAGCAGGAGAAAGCAAGCATGCTCCCTCTTACATGTGATAGCCCTTGAGATATTTGAAGAAAGCTCTCATATCTATCCCAGTTCCCCCTTTTCCAGAATAAAAATACCCAGCTCCTTCAGCCACTCCTCATAAGGCTTGGTTTCCAGACCCTTGATCATCTTGGTTCCTCTCTGCACACATTCCAGTTTTGAGAATCCAGGTAAGACCCTCCCTTCCTCTCCTTGTTGCTAAAAAAATTATCAAAGCACAAGATATATTTTGTAATGAAGAGACATTATAATCTGATGCAGAAAACCCAGCTATTTCACAGTTTATTAGGAATTACTTTAACTTATAGACCAGCTAGCCAGTTTTTAAGGAATCACTTCAATGTCACAATGCCATATAATTATAAAAAGCTCAGGGGAGGCTCTTGAGTATAGCTGATTTTTATGTCCGTCTCCACCAGAATGCAAAGATAAATTCACCTCCAGTGGAAATGTAGCAGACTGACGCCTTTTGGGCAGTGTTATTTTTGCCCGCTACTGTCTTTTTGTGAGCTTGCTTTTGGATCCACAGGTGCCAGTAATGATGATACCAGTTCAAACAACACAGTTATCCAGGCCAGACCCATGACGATCCAAAAGGATGCGATCGTCCGGTAGCCCGGAATATACGTCCTGTCATGCTTCCTCCCTGAAAACACAGAGAAAAGCAACAATAATGTGTGAGGAGGTGTTTTAAGGACTCACCAGTTCAGTTTATCTAAACTTTGTTAGCTCACATTCACAGCATACATTTAAAAGACATTTCTACCACTGAAGTGTGAGAAGATGAACACAGGAAACTGCCAATGTCTTTATTATTGCCTATTAATTTTATAATGAATGATTTTAGAGTGTTGTTTGTGCTGTACTTTTGTACTGTTTTATTGTTGTTAGCCGCCCTGAGCCAGGCTGGGGAGGGCTGGATATAAATAAAATTTATTATTATTATTATTATTATTATTATTATTATTATTATTATTCGTCACGGTTTGGGCTCATGGTGATGTTTGAGTCTATAAAGGCTTTGGTGTGGTTGCACTACCAAATTTCCAATCAGTGCACATCCTGTAACTTCCTGCTTAA
Source organism: Podarcis siculus (assembly GCA_034642415.1). Classification (NCBI taxonomy): domain Eukaryota; kingdom Metazoa; phylum Chordata; class Lepidosauria; order Squamata; family Lacertidae; genus Podarcis; species Podarcis siculus. The sequence continues at coordinate 7,342,445 of JAXCMG010000059.1, forward strand.
TAATAGTAATAACAATAATAATAATTTTATTTGTACCCCACCCGTCTGACTGGGTTTCCCCAGCCACTCTGGGAGCATATATCAAAACATTATAAAACATACAACATTACAAACTTCCCTATACAGGGCTGCCTTCAGATGTCTTCTAAAGCTTGTGTCGTTCTTTATCTTCTTGACATCTTCCTGGTTCCTTGTAACCTCACTTCTTGCAGTGAGGGACCCACCACAGATGGACCTCAGTGTCCGGGCTGAACAATGAGGGTGGAGTTGCAGTTCCAACCAAGAGAAAGGTGCAAAATCACTGTCCAGGAAAACATACTGGGCATTTTCTTTTCTTTCAAGTTTGATGCATCCAGCCCAACCTTCTGCAATGCGGGAATCTCAGCTAAAGCATCCATGACAGATGGCCATCCAACCTCTGCTTAAAATCCCCCAGGGAAAGGGAAAGGGTCCACCACCTCTCATGGGAGTCTATTGCACAGCCAAACCGCTCTTTCTGTCTGAAAGGCCCTTGATCATCTTGGCTGACCTTCTATGCACATGTTCCAACTTGTCAACAGCTTTCTTAAACTGTGGTGCCCAGAACTGGACACAATATTCTAGGTGTGGTTTGACCAAGGCAGGATAGAGTAGTACTATTACTTCTCTTGATCTGGACACTATACTTCTGTTGATGCAGCCTAGAATACTGTTAGCTTTTTTTTTTGCTACTGCATCACACGCTTGACTCATTTTAAGCTTGTGGTCCACCAAGACCCCTAGATCCTTTTCACATGTACTGCTAGTAAACCAGATGTCCCCCATCCTGTATTTGTGCTGCTGGTTCTCCTTGACTAAGCGCAGAACCTTACATTTGTCCCTATTGAAATGCATTTGTTAGCTTGTGCCCAGTTCTCCAATCTGTTAAGGTCATTTTGAATTGTGATTCTGTCTTCTGTGACATTAGCTACTCCTCCGAGTTCAGTGTCAGCTGTACATTTGAGAAGCATCCTCTCAGTTCATTCAACCAAGCATTTATAAAGACGTTGAACAACAACAGGCCCAGAACAGAACCTGGTGGCACCCTACTTGTCACTGAACTGAGCTTTCATATTTTTCAGTAGAACAGATTGGTTCCCCCTAGTACCTTGAGGCCACAGATGACCTAGCTTTATCTCTAAAACCAGTTATGCTCACAAGATGAAAGTATTTTGAAAGCCTTACCTATTAGATAGTCTCCAAAACCAATGGTGCTGAGGGTAATAAATGTATAATAGACAGCTTCATAATAATCCCAGCCCTCCATCCATTGAAAGAAGAATGATGGCAAAATAAGAAACATTAGAAGTCCCAGAACCACGAAGACGAAAATGTATCTTGCTGTTTTCTGAAAGATAAAGCAAAAGAAGAAAAGAAAAGGGCAGTTTGATGCAACAGAGCTCAGTTCTCTTGACCTTCAGCCATGCATAGGGATTTCGATTTCATTTGGAGCACAATACCCAGTTCTCTGTTCACATGCAATTGCTTGGTTCACATCTTCTCACTTGGAGCCTGCATCCTTTTCTTTTGGGTTGCTGTGTGGGGAAGCTACAGTCAAGGAACCTCCTTTTAAATTTCTCCAAGACAGGCTCCAGGAGAGGAGATGGTGGCTGCTTTGGCCACAAACTAAGGCATGGTTTGGCTTAGCATTTTGTGCAAACCCAGGCTCATTTTTTGTGCCTGCAGACAAACCACAAGCTGTACACAAAACAGAAACCTTCGTTTTAGAAACAGGCAAGTATCTAAAAGCCTTGGTCTGTCGTAATCCCGTGTTAACTTGGCAAACTTGATTTCCTAAACCTTGAAAAAAATGGTGACGATTCAATTTTTGTTCAGTTGTATGTTGTTGCATACACCCTCACCCCCACAAACCCATGAGTTCCTCTCATTTCTGTTTGAAGGCAGAGCTCAAATTTGTCTTCCTCAATTATTTAGAGGGCATCATGCACATGTCTAATTTATTCTTGTCTTCCTCCTAATGTAAAAGCAGCTAATTATACAGTGGTACCTTGGGTTACCAACTTAATTCGTTCCGGAGATCCGTTCTTAACCCAAAACCGTTCTTAACCTGAGGTACCACCTTAGCTAATGGGGCCTCCTGCTGTGAAATATAATAGATAAGAGAAGAGATCTGTTGGATCAGGCAAGGGCCCATCGAGTTGAGGATCTTGTTCTCTTCGAAGCTGACCAGATGCCCACAGGAAACCTGCATACAGGACCTGAGTGCAGCAGCAGTCTATGTCGGCCTCAGTCTTATGACTGCTAGATTAGAAACCATCTCTAGATAAAGTAACTGAATTACCTTGTTTTTTTTCCGATACACTTTCTCTGTACACCATTCAAAGATTCCTGAGACTAAAAAGCCAATATAGTTCAAGCAGATGAGGTAGAAGGGGATTCCAAAGAGAGCAAAAATGACACAAAAGATCTGACCTTCTTTCGTTCGGGGACAGAGGTATCCATAGCCTGTTGTAAGATTAAGAAAGAGTTGAAAAGGACATCAGCACCTGTCGATTTGCCAATTACCTTCAGATTTTTCGATTTTTCAAAATTTGTGATACAGTTATTGGATTAAAAAATGAATTACAAAATACTTATTTCTTTTGGGATAAATTATGAAATGTCTTTGGTGATTAAATAGGGCAAGGAAGGAGTATCTTAGATAGAAGAACCCCCATCGTGCCCAGATACCCCATAATAGCCCTGAAGGTAAGTCTTCAGGGCATCTGCAGTGAGGAAAGAACCGAGTTCCTCCGTTCGTTACCATCATGGCTAGAATCAGTTGCAATTCCCAAGTCCCTAAAGACTTTCAAGAATGCTCTAAGAATATGATCTCTCTCTCTCTCTCTCTCTCTCTCTCTCTCTCTCTCTCTCTCTCTCTCTGTCTGTCTGTCTCTCTGTTTCCTCTTTTCTTTTACTTTATATCAGTTTGGTTTTTATTGCATTGTATGTTGAAAAGTTTCAATAACTAAGCAGCATACTCCATGCATCTGTAAGGACCAGACTTGAGTTGCTTTCAGCTGAGATCCTATGAAGATTTTGCCAAGCACCAGGAATAATCAGAGAACCAATTAGAAAACTAATAATATCTACTGATCCAAATTCACAAGTGGACAGAGCCAAGAAATGAAGCCTCATGGGATACCTCAAGTTCAAAAGCTGAGAAACTGATAAGCCCTTTTCTTGGGTCTCAGAAGCTGCAGCTTTATGGCCTGAACTCGAAGTGCAGATTAGTTTATCCCTAGCACACTTGAATCAACTGTTTGTGCTTCACACCAGAAAGCTTCACTAGAGCTTTCCAAACTGTGTGTCGCGACACATTAGTGTGTGGGCTGCAGTGTTCAGGTGTGTCATGTGAATGCTAGAGAGGGGTTAGTTTAGCCACCAGTTCACTAGCAAAAGTGAATTACTGTGTCACAATTTGACATTGTGTAAAAAGTGTGTCACCAACATGAAAAGTTTTGAAAGCATTGAATTAAACAATACTAATAAGGTAGGTTCTCCCACTCATTCAGTGCATGGTTTTCTGCATTGAAGGCATTCATCCAGACAAAAAGGGTGTGTGGTTTCTTGTGTATTGTGTAGATTACTGGAAAGAAGTTGCAATCCTATGCAAATATATTGGGGAGCAAGTCCCACTGAATGCATAGGGTTGTGCTGAGAAGGACGGATTTGCATTGGGAGGCTGGCATTGGGTCAGTTGCACCGGGTGGGATTTGAACTCGTTTCCTAGCCCAACCACTTTTCACAGGGTAGTTTTAATAATCCCTGAAGGGTGGGGAATAAATAACTAAATCAGGGAATGGTCTTGTTGGGCATACAATAAACGAACTATTTATTTGGCCAGAAAGGGCAAGGCAAACATGAGATGTGAAGGGTGATGAAGGAGCAAAAGCAAAGCCTGCAGCTTTACACAATTTATCTGAGAGCAGTTGAATGCCCTGCATACTATATTCGTGAAGAAGCCAGAACCAAATGACAGTACCTATTGTGCATAACATAGTGCCCACGAAGAAGAAAGAATTAGCGAAATTCCAGCTGCCTTGTTTGTCATGAGGTTGGGTTCCTACTGGATCTATTCCCATCTGAACAGCTGTTATCAGTTTCTGCAATTGAAGGCAAGGCTCAGTTTGAATATTCCAACAATAAGAATAGCCCCTCCTCTGATTAT